>VMOF01000002.1:43880032-44387166 GCA_011764245.1 Trialeurodes vaporariorum
AAGTCTACCCTTAAATCGCTTACAGCAAAAGTGTGCATGTCAACAGCTCCATTGATGAAGTATTGGCAAAGTGAAAAGTGGTACTTTAAATGAAACTGAAAACCAGAGATAGTCTCTGATTGGCCAGTAACCTACGTCCAGATTTTTTTTGGCCTTACGGAAAGTAAAATACATCGTTAGTAATTTTTTCGGATTATTTTTCTTGCAACTGGTACAAAATTTTGCAATCCAATATTCTTAAAATCAATTGTTCAGATTTTTACGATCAAGCTGATGTATCACAAGTAGTAAATAGATTCAAACTTGATATACTTATTGATGATTGGAAATGGCAGTCTCCAAAATTCTGGAGTTGCATTGTTTGCCTCGTTTGCAAACTCTTGTTTGCTCTTTGATCCAACAATAATGGTCTAAGATCATTCACTTTTCAGGATATCCTGTATTCCGGTTTCAATTTCAATATGTTTCCTAAAATTTTGCTTTTTGCACATTTTGTAGTTGCGTCTTGCAGAGATGGCAACTCGTCTGGAGGCAGCCAGACTTATGACTTGGAAAGCAGCAGTTATGAGGGATGCGGGTCTTAAATTCACAAAAGTAAGACATCTGACAAAAACATTGAAAATTACCCCCATAATTTTTTAAAAGGAAAATTTTTTTCCACCATTCAGAAAATGCTTGGTCAGAAGTAATAACTTCCAACTTCAAAATAGTTGGCAGCATATTCCCGGGATTATTTCCTTCCTTTTTCTTTTTTGTCATCTATGTTACTCCATTCCTGAGAGAGAATTTGAGCAAGTTCACATTTAGTGCAGACATATTTATGAAATTGATTGAATAAGTTTTCATTGAATAACACAATTGACACGGCAAATCTCCCAAAGATCAGCAATAACAGGCTATGTAATTTTTATTTACTGACCCACAAATCAATCATGGCAGTCAAAGGACATAAATCATACTTAGCATTTGGAAATCAAGAAGACCGAAATTACTTTTCTACCATGAATGACCAGAATAGAAACAGGCCAAATGCAGATTAGCACTCGAATAGAAGTCCCCCAAACCAAACTTAAAACCTGCTCCAAATTCAACTTTTTTGAAAGTTTGGTCAATTTTCCATTACAATCAGAGACCAGGGTCGGACTGGCCAGGGCCGCTAGGCCGCGATCGCGGCCTAAAGTTTCGCTTTTTGAGGCCCAAGGGGCCCCGCAGGGGCCATCGATGGGGCCCCCGAATGGATAAAATGGAAAAATTTAGGAATGGAAAAATTTAGGAATGAAAAAAAGAATAATATATCAAAGAAGACAGTAAATAGATTACTCTAAAGGAAAACCATTGTAAGCTAATTAAGATTGCTTAATATAAGGATTGAAAATGCATCGAGACTGGCCAAGTCCACTCTAGTCCAAGATGCGGACCGACATTTGGAAAATCTGGGGCCCCCGAACGTTTAAAAAAGGAGCCTTCGAATGGATTAAAACGGGGCCCCAATCGGGTGAAAAACGGAGCCCCGGTCGGGTCAAAATGGGGCCCCCAAACGGTTTAAAAACGGGGCCCCCCGAACGGTCAAAACGGGGCCCCTCAGTCCCCCAAAAAGTATCGAAAGAATAAACTGGGAAGAAAATGATAAATACTGGCAAGAAAAACGAAAAAATGACAATTCGTGTAATTGCAAGCGAGAGGCGAGTCTTAGGAGTCTACCATTATGTCTTATATTTTTTAAAAACAAGTTTTCCTCTTTTCCTTCTTTTCAAAATCATAACTTGCTAAAATGATCTCTATCTCATAAATAATTACTCAGTTCTCTTACAAATGAAACCTTAAAAAACTCATTAAAATTGGGTTTTTAGGACGTAAAATTTTCAAAATTTTTCCGGGGGAGGGCCCCCGGACCCCCCGTCAACACCTGGGGGGTATTCCATACCCCCCAGACCCCCCGGTAAGTGAGACACGTGAAAACAGATGGCGTCACTTTACCCCCCCCCCCCAAAAGAATGAATATCTAACTCCACCACCGAAGATAATAAGTTATTTTATCCTGGACTAGAAGCCGCAGCCGAGCATATGCTCTACCTGATATTTGGGTGGGTTTAAAAAGGACCAATAGAAAGCCCACTGCGATCTGGATCTTTTAATAAGTCTACGTAATAACTAAAAAATTAGAAACAGAGAGCTTTCATTATCAGTTGAAAAATAGTGTAAAAACTGCTTCGTTTTAAGTTAATTTTTAAAAAATGGTCTGAGGGGGGCCCCAAAATGGAGGGAGGGGCCCCCAAATTGACTGAGCGGCCCAACATTTAGAGAGCCAGTCCGACCCTGCAGAGACGAACCGGTTAAAGAATTTTAAGGTGGGGGAGGGGGTGGCAAGTAATAATTGAGACCTTCCTATCTATAATATCTGAAGACATGGTTCCTTCTTTTGCTGATATTTGAGGTCCCTTTTGATTTTTGGAACCGATTCCGGTTCAGTTTTTGTTTCCGATTTTGGTATTGCTGCAATTCACATTCCAGCTTAGTCTGGAATTTCGGTTCTGGTTCGGAACCGGTTCTGTATCGGTTCTTATTCTAATGATAAAGTATCTTCAAAAAGAAACCTAAACAATTAAATTCAATAATTTGTTCAATAGAGTAATTTGTTTACTATTACCGAAGGCGGAAAAGAAAAAATTTGGGGGGGGGAATGGAGCACTAAAAGAAATGTATCAATTAAATTGCTATGAATTTATCAACATTTTTGGTGGGCTCCAAGCCACATAACTTTTGTTTCATTAGCCATCAGCTGATGTGGGACCGAAATTCCGGCTCCAGATCCAGTTAAATAGAACGGTTCTTCATTATACGAGGTTCTTCATGACCCTAATGTCCATTTTCACTTTCAATAATTTAGGGAAACTTGGGGACAAAACACATTTTGTACATGTTCTTCCGTGAAATTGACACTTTGGTGTCATATGCTAAGGGGAAGGGGGCGGCAATAGTCTCCTGACACCCTTGTAATTCTCATAGGATTATTTGCAACAGTTATTTTTTTTAAAAGGGGTAATTTGTATTACCTTAACTACGGATTGTCCCCATACACCCATTAAAGCCTGGAAGGATTTCCTGAGACACCAAGTCATACATCCATTCAAGTCCGAAAAGATTTTCTGAGACACCAAGTTTGCCGGCCGCATCTTGCTACACTAGCTACAATTAACTCATCTTCTTCCGGTGTTGTAACTTGGGGTTCTGGTTCTGGTTCGCAGCCCTGGTAGGTTTACATAAGATTATATTGATCAGTTTTGATGTTTTTCTTTTCTCATATCTTTTTGCAGTATTCTTCAATGGCAAAATTCACCTCATCTGAAGCAGCCACTTTTGTCTCCCACAATGCAATTCAGATACTCGGAGGAATGGGTTATGTGACTGACATGCCAGCAGAAAGACACTACAGGTAAGTTGTGTAGTAATTCTTTTCATAACTTATTTCCTAGACAGTAAGTAAATAACATAAAAGAAACAGGTGTGTGGGAAATTGCTGAAAAACAGGGAAAAAAATTTGGTGAGGACGATTCGGCTCATATTGCAGCCAATTTCAACTCAAAAATTTAAAAAAATAAAACAGCAGTGAAAAAGTAATTTTAAAACATAGAGAGAAACAGTACTCCTACACAATGTAAACAGTTCACACATTTTGAAATCATTTTTTTACTATTGTTTTATTTTCTTTAAATTTTTGGGTTGAAATTGGCTGCAATGAGAGCCGAAACGTCCTAACCAAATTTTTTGCGTGTTTTCCAGCATTTTCCTGGACACCTGTTTCTTTTATATCAAATTGTCGCTATTTCGTTCTCTCTTTGTGTTTTTTTAAGTAAAAAGCATTAGACACAAAAAAAGGTCGATCCAGACACTGCAGACAGACCTCAAAGTTAATTTTACGTTGGATATCAACCAATCAGAATAGTGGATTCACATTCACATTCACACCAAACTTTATTCGCGCCTTGCAGTTGAAGGTAGGAAATTTATCAAGGCAAAGCTTACCTAAACGTTTTGTATACCATCTAATTTATACTTTATTTGCTCACAGGGATGCACGTATAACTGAAATTTATGCTGGAGTAACTGACGTTCAGAAGCTAGTCATTGCTGGTTTACTTGCTAAGGAGTATGGCCTAGAAGTGCGTTAAAATTCCAATTCCTTAAATGTAACTTTTTTAAAGTTTTAAAAAATACACGTACCTACTTTTTAATTTATTTTTTTAAAATCTGCCTTATCGTTTGTTATAGCTGTCCCCCACCTTCTTCTTAATACTGGCGGATACAGGAATTTGTCTTTCTCTCTCTCTCCTCCCATTTGAAATTGTGCGTTAGAAAAGGACAGAGATAGGGGCTAAAGTCACGTGATGGCCCCCTCTGTTATCCTTTTCTAACACATAAGCTTAAATGGCTGGAAAGAGAGAGACAGACAAAGTCCTGTATCCAGCACACAGTGGATCAAAACATGGAATTTCCCGGACATCATTTTATGAATGAAAATCAAGACTATAAACAATAAATAACAAAGTAACTTAAAAATGTGTTCAATCGTTCATTTGACAGGTTAAAATGAGTCACATAACATGGTTTTTGCAAGCAAATATTGACTCTTAAAATTTTTGAAGCATAAAACAAGAATACGTAATTTCCACAAAAATCCATATTTCGATCCCACTGTGCAGCTTTAGGGAAGGTCAAGTCCCAGGTAAAACCACTTGTTTTGGTTGCGTCTCAACTTGCGTGGCCGTGGCTGTGTAAGTGTTTTACGTCATGTTTTTAACCATTTTTTGTAAAACTGGAAATTTAAAAATGTTTTTTAAAGTATGAGCGCAAGGTTTATTATTAATCATTTTCGCATGAAAGACGTCTTTTACAGTTTGTCTGTTCTAGAATGCGCTCCATTTAGAACAGGCCTATGAATGTCAAAAAATGTGAAAAAATAGCTGACTTTGCTGTTCAGGACTCATAATCAAGGGGTGAGAAGAGGAGTCAAGGGGGGCTAAATAAAAAAAACCATGTTGGTTAACGTAAATCACATACTTTTGACTAGAAAATATAAAAAAAACCGACCAAATCTAGGATGGGGTTGTTTTGGGCCCTTATTGATGCCCCTCCTATTTTCTACTCAATTTTATAATTTTTTTTTTAACATTTTTGAGCTAAGTAATTTAATTTATTTTAAATTAAAATTTTTTATACTTAAATTTTTAAATATTTTTTTTTCTTTTTAATTTTTTTTCAAATAATTCAAAATTCTTTTCCATAATTTTAAATTTATAATTTTTTTAAATGGGGCTGTTGCACACTTTTGCTACAAGCGATTTAATAGTTTCTTCTGGTGTAAAAACCTCCAAAAATAATGATGGCAGCACTAAAAACGTCCAATATCCACTCTGAAACTCAATAAACACTTTTATTTGCGCGGGCGTAATGGTGGCCGAGGGCAGTAACAATGGGAGATTCCCATCTAACAATACTGTAACTCCATCAAAAATTGACCAATTAGAGATGAATTTCATTTGACACCGGTGTCACTAATATGTCTTGGTACCATTCATTGGATCACTACTCTGATGACTAATTATTCTGTGAATCAGTGACGGAATTAAGATAGGAATCTCCCATTGTTACTGCCCTCAGCCACCATTACGCCCTCAAAAATGAAAGCGTTTATTGAGTTTGGGAATGGATTTCGGAAGTTTTTAGTGCTGCCATCGTTATTTTTGGAGGTATTTACACCAGCATAGTTTATTCTTAAACTATTAAATCGCTTGTAGCAAAAGTGTGCAACAGCCCCACTGTAAATAATTTATTTTTTATTTTTTTAATTTTAAAGTCTTACTTGATTATTTTTTTAATATTATAGCTCAACACTGAAGGGGGGGGGGATCTGACTGATTATAAACAGACTGGAAAAAAAAAAACTTACCAGTATTGATGAAAGCGAGGAATTGGAACGCCATCAGGATTGCAAGAATGATTAGGTGCTGATATTGCTCTACCCTCTGATTGCTTCTTTAAAGAATGGTGAAACTTTTTTACGAGAAATTCTAAAAGATGACACTAGATTGTTTCTAGGAAGAAATGATGTGAGCGTGTTTAAATCGTTTCATGAAAACTGATGCTGGAAAGCAGTGTGAGTGCTCGAATCGTCCGATACATCAAAATATAACGAACGCTCTGGGCTACACTTAAAAAATGCAACTTTACCGAGCTGTAAACTTGGTTACAGATTTTTCAATTTTTGGTTAAAACTCCTTAGGCGGGAAAACAAAGACTTCTGAGCAGACCAACAACTTCAAAACATTTCTTTCAAGATGAATCGGTAAAAATATCTCATTCCATTGCTACTGACTGACTTTTTGTCTTTGCATTTTTATTACAATGTTTTCTTTCAGCAGATTTTTTTTGAACTCTCATATCCTCTTGCGCGTGCATGCGTGGCATTGTAAATGGATTTGATGTTGACAGACCTAAAACTGGGCGGAATGTATGGACAGTGCCCCCAGTGATCACCACAGATTCTCTCCAAAAACTAAAACAAGTGGCAATGCGAGGCGACCGACAAACTTCAGTCTGAAAGCACTTTTATAATAGAAACAGGGACCACTCCACAGAGAGAAAAATATCACAAAGTCGTTATTGTAAAGGAAAAGAGAACAATATCAATACATGTATTCCTTTTTCGTAAAAAAACACACCGGCCGTAATGAAATATAGAGTGTTTACCTTACCAATTGTTTACATTTGAATCTTGATCACGTGGTCATGTTCTTTGTTTACCTTTTTTCAAAGATTATTTTGTGTACTGTATCAGTACGCTGCTGTAGGAGTGAACCAGAGTAATCTCTGGAGTGAACCAAGTGAACAGTGAACCCTAATGCAATAAAATCACGTATAATTATTTTCTTGGTATAGATATAGTAATTTTATGAAAATCTTCTTCTTTTATGTCTCGGGAACATACGCGCAATTCAACATCAAATAAAACATACAACAGTCTGTCAAAATTGATTACTTAAAACAAATGACAAGAAACGCGCTTTCGATCATCCATCTATCTATCGGAAACTCCTCTGATGAATTTAGCAACGCGTCCACTGTCACTGATTGTTTTGTTTTTGTTGAGGTGTAATCACAATTTTGTGTTACTATGAATAAATTGTGTTTTCTTGCTTAAAGGACGTGTCACTTTTGTGTTTTTCGGGGTGAATTTCGTAATTACTTTACTTTCTACTTACTTCTTCAAAATGTGGTCTGTCTTTGTTCATTTCGGTCTTCAAGAGCCTCAATAGGAAGTGATGTATCCTGCAACCTGCAGTCTCAACAATTTTAGTGTTATTAGTCAAATCAAGAGGACAGCTATGAGAAATAACTCTTTTTCGACAGCCGAATTATAAAATAATTACACAATGTATAAATTTAAAATAAGGAAGAGATTGTTCATCCTGCTAATCTCAGTCCTGATTGTAGTCTTTCTTTTCTCAAGGAAATACGCCCGCCCTGAAAATTTGGAAGTCAGCGATCCTGAAAATGTTGCTCCTAAGTAAGTGATTACTTGGTCACAGTAGGTAATTTAATTTTCAGCGCTCATCAAGAGCCCACAGCCTACGGCTATTTTGGAAACCGTGCACTCTCTAGTGATGGGGCCAATGTTTTCGAAGGCGTAGAGTCGGGGAATAAGTTCAGATTGTTTTAATTTGTCGCAATCGGTCGCTTCATCAGTATTTTACTGTTTTTCCCATAAGCGTTGGTTGTGTTTTACCTACCTATTGATAGACCCACTGCCCATGTAGCATGGGGTGCAATTTATGGCAAAATAGCCGTCAAATTTTTGCAATTTTATCATCTGAACATAAAGTTGTAAATATAAGGCATAGAAGTTGTAAGGAAATAGCAAAAAAATTGAAATTTTTCGGAGCTGGCTTTTTCTGCCCTACTTTTTGCGCATGTGTCACTTCCACCTATGCCTGTGTGTCTATGTGTCAAAAGTTGCAACTTTATTGCAACCTTGAGGGAGGAGAACTGTCCATTTGTTGTTGAAAAATTGCCATTTTATATGCCTGTTTCACTAAAAGAAAATGTTGTATGCCTGTTACTGGGGAGTCATAATTTTTCTGGAAATATCCTGCTATTTTTTTTTTTTTTTTTTTGGCCTGCCAAACTCAAAAATTGTATTTCAAATGAGTGGTAAAATTGTGAAAATAAAAGAAAATTAATATCATCAAAGCCTTTTAATGCGGGATACAAAAGGTAGAAGTGCTGAGAAGATTTAACCCTTACCGGTCCACGGCCGTTTTACCCGGCCGCCGTAGTGGGTCCGCGTACTTTTTGCCAATTTTCGGCCTTTTTCGGGTTATCCCAAAAAAGTGAAAATATGCGAAGGAAGACAAGGTCAAGCCAGCTGTCAGCATTGCCGACTGCGAGACTAGTTCCTTAAGTGTTCTTCGGAGCCCGCCACATGCTGGACGAGTCGTATATATCAGACATCGGACTGCAACAAGTTTAAACTTTCGTGTCGAATATATCCGACATTGGACCTAAATGGGTTTTTCCTTTTGTCGGATGTATCCGACATTGGACCGAAAAGGGTTGAGGGGCTCATGGAAAATTTATGATTTGCCTGTGAATAGGGGCAGAGGGCCCCCTGTCAGCCCTGTGCTGCTTGTTTTACCATATATAGCTTGTAATTAATCCTCTTTTTGCAATCCTATATGTTTAAGAAAAGTCAACGGAGCTCATACTATGTCTCTTCTGAGCTAAGTAATTTCATATTTTTGTCCATCACAAACCAATCATTTTATTATAATTTTTTCTTTGTTGAAAATTTTTAGGAAACCGGAGGAATTTGTTCTCGCTGTTGTGGTTTGTGGTCTACGTTCCGAAGAAGCACTAGTCATGGTGAAATCTGCGCTGGTATTTAAAGAGTCTATGCTTCTCAAACTGATTGTTATAACAGAAGATCCTTTGAAGAAATATCTTCAAGAGAAGGTAATAAAGATCTTGCTTTTTTTAATGTCCTATAACCGAAGATGAACCTAATAGGTGGAAATAGGGGGGGGGGGGGGGATTAGCCCCCTCCTGAAAATTTTGGAAACAAAAATTGTAGCCATTTGGCCGTACGATTTGGCACATCCCAAAATTTCGGCTACTCCGGAGAATTCAAGGAGTACAAACAAAAAGGTTGTTAAATACAGCATATGTACAGCCCAAAATTTGCCTGGATTGTAAGAGTAAAAAGGCCATTCAGGAGCTTGGTGGTCTCAGTTATCTAGGACCAAACGCATGAGATGCAAGAAAAACAAAAACAAAAGGGTCTCAGTTTTTTGCCGGCTCAGCCTCCCCCCTCCCCCCCCCCCCAGATAAAAATTCCTAGTTCCGCCTATGGAACCTGACCAGTGACCCCTCACAGTTTACCTGTTATTTTCAGCACTTTGATCCATTGAGGCATTTTTTACTAGTGTATCTCACAGTGAAGCCCTCACTAAATCACTGCAAAATTTCCACATTCCTACATAAACTTTCTCACGCTAATAGGTGCAAATGTTTTTGATGGAAAATTGTGGAATTTTGAGGATTACTATTGTGGAAGTAATTATTCTGTAAAAATTTCATTTTTCCAACAGCATCGTTATTTCTATTTAAGTACGGCAAAATT
Organism: Trialeurodes vaporariorum; assembly: GCA_011764245.1. NCBI lineage: Eukaryota > Metazoa > Arthropoda > Insecta > Hemiptera > Aleyrodidae > Trialeurodes > Trialeurodes vaporariorum. The sequence continues at coordinate 43,889,709 of VMOF01000002.1, forward strand.
TCCATACACCGTGTGGACATTTTTTGGTGTAAAAATTAAATAAATATTGATGAAGATTTGTCTTTGATTCCACAGTTCTTACAATACGATTTGTACCTTTTAAACGCAGCAAAATTTTACACTTATGGAGAAGAGTGACCAAATTTTGTTAAAATGTCCATCAAAATTCAGTCCAATTGAGAGAAATAAAAATTGCACTTCCAAAATTTCAATTTCTTCCAAAAAGAATGTTTATTCTTTTTCCGCAAGCCATTGACTTCTGTGATCCAGCATATTCTGGCCCTTCGTGGAGAACTGTCCTATCTCTTCCTTCATGCTCATTAATTTGATGGGAATCTAAACCTGTTTGATGGGCATGCTATCTATTGAATCTATCTCATTGGAAGTAATCTGCATCTAGTTATAGTTAGTTGTTTTGATTTTTCAGCTAAATGATTGGGTGGTGCAGTCAAACGAAACGTTCAGTTACGAGATTCATCCAGTTTCATTTCCGTCCACAAACAAAAATGAATGGAGACAATTGTTCAAACTGTGTGCTGCTCAACGGTTATTTTTCCCTGTAAGTGTTGTCTTTTTCTTCATTTAAATTCTGCCGATTCCTTTAATGTGCTTTCGATGGTTAGGCAGCTTAACGTTACTGCTCCCTACAATTAGTTTGAGGAGAAATTCTCTATCTCTCGCTTCCAGTGGTGTAGCATCTATGTTAGCAGCTTTTACATTTCCTCAGCGGAATCCAATGCACCTAATTTTACATTTTTTTTTCATCAGAAATTTGCTCAATCACAGCTCTTCATTGAAAGAATGTTATGTATGTATAGTTGCAAGCAGTAGGCTTCTCATAGAAGGACTAAAACACCGCTCTGTTGTGAAAACGAAATCTCTGTCGACTTAAGTAAGAAGAGGTGAGGAGGGGGTTACCCGCGGGTTTGAGTTGCACAGTTGCAAACCTATTTGATTTAATGATAATGATCTGATCCTCTGTGTTCCCCCCCCCCCCCCAGTTTTTTTTAACGCAAGGTTTGGGCAGCTGGATTTTCCTACTACTACTACTACTACTATTACTAAAATTGGAATGCTAAGCAAACCACACTCAACCAAGAGTAACCCGTGACTCCATCTTCTTCCATTGTGTACATGCATAAAAAAATCAGCCTGTGTGAGACGTTATTAGCTCATGGAGCACGATAAATAACATTTTTATTTTTCTTTCAATCACTGAACCGTGCATTCTTTTTTGAACCTGTTCCAGGACCTGTTGCCTCACATTGACTCACTTCTGTATGTAGATACTGACACTCTATTTCTTACTCCGTTGAAGAATATCTGGGAACATTTCTCCCTAATGAATTCAACACAATTTGCTGCTCTAGCTCCTGAGCATGAAGATCCAAACGTTGGCTGGTACAACCGGTTTGCTCAACACCCTTTCTATGGAAAACTGGGTAACATACTTTGATGCTTCAATTATTTGTTCGTGATAAGTAAACAGTTTTCAACTGATGACCATTTTTTTTTACCAAAAAAACAAAGAAAATAAATAAACTAACAAAAAACATCAAAAAAGACCAAAACAAAAAAGAAACAAAAAAAAACAAAAAACCAAGAAAAAAAATGGGGGGAAAAATCCGCGAGTACACCAGTCCTTGTATGATCTTGAGATACTTCCTTTCCACAGGGTGTCACGGTAGGTGCAGTTTCCCTCTTGTCCTTTCACCTTACTGTGAGGCAGAGACAAATAGAGACGGAGCACTAAGCTAAAATACATAGGGAAGAATTAAGGCATGCCAAATTCTCGCGGATTCACCAAAATCGTTGCATGGTGTTGAACGGTGAGCACTGTTGAGCACCCTCTGCTTCACTTCCCAGCCCCACCCTGCCTATCACCCCGTGTTTACCGAATGTCACTGTTCAACACCATGCAACGATTTTGATGAATTCGCGACAAACAGACGTGCCTTTGCTGCAGCTAGTCAGTGCTCCGTCTCTATTTGTCTCTGCCGTGAGATACCTTGGTCTTGGTGGGTGGTAGGTACCATGGCTTTCAAAAGAAAGTACTGCTCAAAATTCTTTTCGTTAAATTTCCCCGTTGTTTCCGTCAGAAGTTTTGATCGTTCATGACCTACTTTTGAAAGGGGCATTCTGATTTGTCTTCAAACACTTAAAAGCTGCAAAATTGTTTAAAGGTTGCGGAGATTTAAAAGAGTAAACATTTCGATCAAGGAACTTTCTTTTGGAGGTCATAGTACCTCCATTCCTTCTTCTCCCCTTTTTGTATTCTCAGTCCAGTCGTTTGCTGTGAAATACCAGCATAACAAACATATGGTTTGGGTGGCTGGACTTTGATCAACGGTACTTTTAAGTGCCACAGATTTATGGAACCATGAGCCATTAGAAATAGAGAATAATGTATGTCTCTGCTGCAGGCGCCTAGAGCATTGTCTCTATTTGCCTCTGATGAAATTAATGTAAATTGGACTAATCATTTTTATTTATTTTTATTTGATTGCAGGTGTTAACTCAGGTGTGATGCTCATGAATTTAACAAGAATGAGGAGTATGGGGTGGACGAAGTATCTTGCTCCAATTTATCAGGAGTTTAAACATAGACTGACTTGGGGTGACCAAGATATTATAAATATCATTTTCTATTATCATCCAGGTAGATCTTCAGTCTTTTTCAAGTATAGGTTTCATTTTAGAAGTGTAGGCGCAGCAAGAGATAACAGAGTCCACGCACCACCTATCTCGCCCGTAGTGCCAGCTTTTTTTTTGGGTCACAACAAAGCAACATCCAATGGCTCCTATATGGACTGTTGAGAAAATATGTTCATGTCAGTTGCCAATCAAAACGAAGCATCAATGTTTTGGTCATTGGTCAACAATCCACTTAGGAGCCATTGGATGTTGTTCCCCCTGTTATTTTGTTGAGTCCCCGAAAATAAAATCGTCCTCCACGCGATCGGCTAGTGCATGATCCGGATGATCTCTGTTGTTTATGGGCACAGCTCTCCGATAATCTTTGGCGATTTTTCAATTTTCATTTCTTCAATCAAAAGCAAATGTGCCTGGGGCTTTGAACTTTTGATTTTTAAGCGCTCCTTAATGAGAAGCCAATTCTCAAATTCATTTCCATTACACTTTTTTTTTTACTACAAATCGTTTTCATTTGTACTTTACTCTTACTAATGATTGATCTACTTCTTTGTTTTAGAATGTTTGTATGTTTATCCTTGTTCTTATAATTATCGACCGGATCACTGCATGTATGCCAGTGTCTGCCAGGACGCTGAAAAAAATGGAGTAAATGTCGTCCATGGTTCTAGATCCAGTTTTCAAACCAACAAACAACCCGCTTTCAAAGCGATGTATCAAGCTTTTCTAGAGGTAAGTTTTAACTCTGTCTCAGAACACCATGGATTTTGAAGTCTTGGATAGTCAGATAGAGAAGCGAAAGTTTTTTTGAGAGAAGGATATCTAGGAACTTTCTTTGCGGAATCGAGGAGTCAATCGGCAGGCAAGGTCTTAAAAAATAATCAGAAAAAGAAATATTTAACAGTCAATGTTTATTGAATAATGTAACGGAAAGAGTCAAATGAGAAGGGAGAAGATTCATATTAAAACTTCAACGGTTTAAACCCCTTTATTTTTACTTCTGAGATCATGCAGAATCCCAAGTAGCGTAGATGGCAACTTGGTGCAACTCAATCATCAAAAGTCGGCAACTTTATAGTCTGTCAATTAAATAGCAACTTTTTACCAAAATAGTTGCAATAAGTAGAAAAAAAGTAACACAAGAATAGCGTTTTTTTTGTTAGACTGGTAGTACCCAAAAGTTGCAGTAAAATCATCTTAACACTTAAGTGGTCGGCCATTTTTGCAAGGCGTATTCACGGTGGTTGGGCATTTTTGCCACTTTTCAACAATTTTTTTGAATATAATAGACATGAGATAAAAATTTCTTACTAACATATTCTGAAAGCTGTTATTTTCTTCTTTCAATTGCATATTTTAGTAAAATTTTACACTCAAAAATTTGTTTGCCCCCCAACTCCCTCAAAATCCTCCCTGTTTTGTTTTCCGAAAAAAACTGGGTACAAGGGTTTCTCCTATATGATAAGTTGAAAAAAATTTGAAAAACAGAAAAGAAGTAAAGTTTTATTGATGACAACTTCAAAAACAACATCTAGATAACGTTTAGAAATTGCCGTATTTCGTTTTCTTTACTTCGTTTTGCCATGATCAAAACACAATCAAACCAAACAGTAACTTGAGTAACCTAAATTTATGGACAAAAAACAATAGAGAAGCAAAACGCACTAAGATCGCCCGCAGTAGTAGCCGAGATGTGCTTCGCCCTAGCGGATTTTTGGAACCCTAGATACCCTCATGCAACCACCATACCAAGCATGTTGATTTTTTTTAACGTCCGCTATATTAATACGCGTGCAAACATGGAAGACGTTTATAAACGGCTTTGACCGCCAATGGCAAAATCCATTTGGACTTTTATAAACGGCTTTGACCTCTTAAGTGTTAAAGTTGCAACCAAATAGTAATGATAATGAAATTTATCGCAATATTTTACATTATTTTACAAAAATAAAGTTGAACAGGATTTTTTTCCGGAGTTTGGGTGGGGAGAGGGTTGATAGTTTTTGGAACAGATAAAATTGTAAAAAAAATTGCAAAATATTGTGATTTTTTTAAAAAATTGCAAAATATTGTGATTTTTTTAAAAAATTGCAAAATTTGTGATTTTTTTAAAAAATTGAAAAATATTGTGATTTTTTTAAAAAATTGCAAAATATTGTGATTTTTTTAAAAATTGTTTTCTACTTACTTTAAAAACAGTTAAAAGTTCATTGCAATGAAATCGTGGAAAATCACTCGTACGATGAAAAAAATTTGACAATTTAGCTGCAACTTTTTCCAACTTTTTTCCAAAAAATTGCAATTTTCCCGTCGCAAAATGCTACTTTTGATCAGGCAGTAAACGCCTTTAGAAACATGTGTGAAGACTGACTAGTTTTTTCCTTTTGATTCCGAGAACCCCTTTGGATTCCCTCTCTCCTCTGACTGTGTCTTTTGGTGAAAACTAGACAGACTTTTTTTACAATGCTTCATATCTTTTCCGTATCTTTGTTTTTCTTTTTTTTTCTCAGCAGTTCATTTTTAATTATTAAATTTTTCCCTTTGATTAAATTGCCCCCCTAAAGACCTTGCACCTCCCTGCAGTTGCTGCTTTGCTACCCCCAAGTTACGCCAATGGCTCCATGTGCATTCTTGACTATCAAAACTTTTGCCAGTACATCCGTTTTTCCCTTTTTCCTTTTCTATCCTTAGTTCAATGGGGCTATTGCACACTTTTGCTATAAGCGATTTATCAGTCGTTTCTGGCGTAAAAACCTCAAAAAAAACGATGGTGGCACTAAAAACTTCCAAAATCCACTCCTAAACTCAATAAACGCAGTTTTTTGCGCGAGCGTAATGTTGGCCGAAGGCACTAACAATGGGAGATTCCTATTAATTTCGTCACTCTTTCTATGCTGACAAGGATGATTCACAGAGTAATTAGTCATCAGAGTGATGATCCACATCCGATGAATGGCACCGCAACACCAAGTAACACTGGTGTCAAATGAAAGTAGTCTCTAATTGGTCACATCTTGATGGAGTTTCAGAATTGTTAGATGGGAATCTCCCATTGTTAGTGCCTTCGGCCACCATTACGCCCGCGCAAATAACTGCGTTTATTGAGTTTAGGAGTGGATTTTGGAAGTTTTTAGTGGTGCCATCGTTATTTTTTGGGGTTTTTTACGCCATAATCGACTATTAAATCGCTTATAGCAAAAGTGTGCAATAGCCCCATTGTTTGCTTTGAAACTTGAAACTCAAGCGTGGCAAGCAAATGATTTGAGCAGTTGGGCTTTCCTGCTGTTTTATGATACTATTAATCATTTTTTTTTGTTTCAGTTTCAACTAGGAACTGACCCGTATGAGAATTTATTGTTACTTTATCAAGGTATCTCGATGATGTCAGCGACTAAAACTGCGGACAAATTCGACACTTTTTCACAAAAATTATGAAAAATTTTTTCCCTCAGAAACTCCCATTTAGATAGCCCTTTGCTTTCCAAGCTCTATTTTTTTCAGTTTTTTGCCTTTTATTAACTCGCCTTATGTTTAAATGAGGAGTTGGGTGAAAAAACGACACTCCCCAGATTTGCTTAAAATGGGAGAAATGTCTTTGTTGCACCCAACACCACAAATGATCTCATTGTTTTATGATCAAAATTAAATTTTGATTGTTTGTTATTTTCAAATGTCTAAAAAAATTTTTACTAAACCAAATGAGTATTATTAGAGAACGAAAAGTATGTCCCCCGAGTGAAAAAAACCTATTAAATGTGACTTTCTCAGTAATATTAGATACTACCCGTTCCAGGCGCCCTCCCGGCCAGCATTCAAGGGATACGGGCTAGTTGGTTTTTTCTTTAAAGAATCACAATGGTTGTTAAACAAACGATTGAAGAAGTATGGTAAAAATTACTGACAAAAAATGACAGATCAAAAGTATCGCAGTGCTCAGGTTTAAGCGATGAGCGTAAGGACCGAGGGAGTTGCCACAGTCTTAAGACAGGCGAAGAAAATTGTCAGTTTGAAAGACCCAAGTGCTCAAGAGATTGGGGAGAAAAAAAAAGATCACCCCACCACACTACATTGCCCGATGAAACTCTGCCGAGTGTGGAACGTGCGAGGGAAGGAGCAGATAAGAGAGTCCAGAGCAGCGACACGGCTCGGAGGAGGGAAGGCAAGTGACAGAATAAGTCCCCTTCCCCTCCAATTTAAAATTTAATTTGCGTCGCTCACAGACGACTTTTTCGATTTTTTTTTCAGAGATCTCCTCAAAATACCCTAAGGAATCATGCCAAATTTGAGGGAAATCGCTTCAGTAAATTTTCAGGAAAATAGAAAATACATTTTGGGGGAGCGTCAGCTTTACATTTATAATGTGTCTTGACTGTATTTCGATAACTGCAATTGTTGCTGCAGAAAGGGAAACCCTATTTCTTGAACACCCTAGTAGTAGAAAAGTCAAGGGAGTGTAAGTAAGTGTTGCGAGAGCGGATTTATGAATAGGTCTTCTGACTGTTTTGAATAAGCAACTATTCCTTGCCAGTAATGCTTTCGATATCACTTTGAAAGAACAGGATGGCAGGGACTTATTTGTATCCCTGCTCCCCTAATACTTCCGCCAAGCATTAATTATTCCTATCATACAAATACCTTCTCTACTCATACCATGATCTAACTACACAGGTCAGTCAATCCGGTCCATCATAAATAAAAACCAAGTTTTACTGTCGTAAATCTTATATTATTTTGCAAGAATAAAGCTAATTTCCCCGGAGAACCGTTGCACCGTTCGGGAGGGGCCTGGTACCGTTCGATCGGGATCGGCTCCAATGCTTCGGGAAAATTATAATTTTTTCCCTTTACGGGCCCCGCGCCCCTTTTTTAAATGCTAAAAACTTTTCTCTCAAAAAGTTGTGCGAGTGCGAAAAGGATGCGAATCAGTTCGTTTTGCAAGGGTGAGAGAGAGAAGCGAGTTTTTGTAGCCCTTTTTTAAATGCATACGTGCGGAAGAGCATACGATTTTGTACGCGTGTGAGCGAGAAACGTGATGCTCTGAAAATTTTTTTTTTTTTAATTCGATCGCACGATTTGACGTTACCATGGCGATGTTCATCATATGTTTTACTCGCGGGAGGAACCGTTCGGGTAGACGCTTTTTAATAGCGACTTAATGATATCGATGTATAGCTTCGACTTTTTATCCATGTATTTTCGTAGATATACTCAATAGGACAGTCACAGTGCTGCTAGCTGTGTCGAGAAAATATACAGTCACTTCAGACTTAATAAAAAATTTGTATCTTTTATGTTAAACTAGCAGTCTACCCATGCTTCGCACGGCGCAAAACCCGAAATCCGTCGGATCGCGTTTGGGAAATTTAATCAATCGTTTTAATCCGTAATGGGCCAAGTCCGAGTGTACTCTTTTTTTCCCTCTCTATTTCCATTTTTAAATTTCCCATCTATGATTCTGATTATACGTCATTTTGGATGTAGTCAAAAATCACTTTAATGATAAGTTTTCCTTGGGCGCCTTAAATTTCATCGTATAGGCAATTTTAACTCCCCCGAGTACGAACAGTTAACTATTTTCCCAATGTAAGCGAAAGAGTGGCGTTCTTTTAAACTAATCTGGTCTGAAAAGGGGGTAGAGGTAGTTTCAGAAGTGTAGGCGCACCTAGACCGATAATTTTTGGCAAATTTTCAATTTTCTTTCCTTCAAATCAAAACAAAACTTGCCTCCAACTTTAAACTTTTGTTTTAAAAAGCGTTTCTCAGTGAAAAACCAACACTCAAATTCTTTTTAAATTAAATTTAAATTTTTTTTTTTTACATTGTCTTCAACAATGAAAAAAAAAAAAAAAGGGAAATTTGGGGGGGGGGGGTTTGGACCCCCCCAAAATAATTGTCATCCATATTTATGAAGATTAATCCAAACAGCAACTTTTTATCTCTACTCGTTCGAAAGTTCGGCACGGGGGGGGGGGGGGGGGGACGCCCGTTTTCGGGAGGGGGGAGGGGGGATAGGACTAAAAAAAAAAACCTCCGGAATAATGAAGTTTGGGTCAAAACTGAAACTTTTATCTCAACTCATTCAAAAGTTAGACGGAAGGGGCCGGGTGAATGGAGGGGGGGGGGGGCTGGACCCCCCCAAAAAAATTATCATCCATTTTATGAAGATTAATCCAAACAGCAACCTTTTATCTCAACTCGTTCAAAAGTTCGGCGGGGGGGGGGGGGGTACGCCCGTTTTTGGGAGGGGGGGGGGGGGATAGGACTAAAACAAAAACCTCCGGAATAATGAATATTGGTCAAAACTGCAACTTTTTATCTCAATTCGTTCAAAAGTTAGACGGGCGGGGGGCACGGGGGAATGGGGGGGGGGACCCCCCCAAAATAATTGCCATCCATATTTATGAAGATTAATCCAAACAGCAACTTTTTATCTCAACTCGTTCAAAAGTTCGGCGCGGGAAGGGGGGGGGCACGCCCTTTTTTGGGGAGAGGGGGGGGGGGATAGGACTAAAAAAAAAAAAAAGAATTAATGAATATTCGTCAAAACTGATGGAAGGGGAAGGGGGGAATTTGGGGGTAGTGGGATTGCCCAAAATAGTTGTCATCCATATTTAGGGATAGGACTAAAAAAAAAAACATGCATTAATGAATATTCGTCAAAACTGATGGAAGGGAAGGGGGGAAATTTGGGGGTAGTGGGATTGCCCAAAATAGTTGTCATCCATTTAGGGATAGGACAAAAAAAAAAAAACATGCATTAATGAATATTCGTCAAAACTGATGGAAGGGAAGGGGGAATTGGGGGTAGTGGGATTGCCCAAAATAGTTGTCATCCATATTTATGAAACTTAACCCAAAACGCAATTTTTTGTCTCAACTCAACACAAAAGACATAACAAAGTTAACTCGACATCAAATAAAAAAAAAAAAAAAAAAAAAAAAAAAAAAAAAAAAAAAAAAAAAATATGCCAATCGGAGATAACAGGAGTTTCGTTACACCTGTACAATCAAGACACGCGACTTTCGTTACCCCCTGTATAGTCAAAGAACTTGCAACTCGTTACATACCATCCTTCGCGCAAAAAAAAAAAAAAAAAAAAAAAAAGAAAAAATTAACACGCCAATCGGAAATAATCGCCGGATCAGCTGACGAAAAGAGGAAGAAGAGGATATAAAATCTGACACCGAAATGACGCAATACCTATCTGCTTCTCGCTCGCACTCTCTCTCGCACCCGTGTCCTTACGGGAAAAACGCGACTTTCGGACCGCGATAACTGGGCCCGGGGACCGGCGGATCGCGGAAAGCTTTCTTAGCTGACCTGAATCCGGGGGGCGGAGGCCACCGAAAATCTCGTCCCGATCGGTCCGGTAGATCGGAGATACGCTGATGAATGAAAACGAGTCAGTGAGTGTGTCCCCCCTTTCGCTTTTTTATATTAGAAAACGACAGCACTGTACAGTCTTCGATTGACGATGGCTTGACGCGGTTGCTGTATCGCTTCGTGATGTATAGAGCTTCGATATTTATCATATGTTTCATACGCAAATTTACAGAATAGTACAATCAACGAGTGATGACTTGATGGGGTCGGTGCATTGATTCGATACCTCGAATATAACCCTGCAAATTTGAGCTAGGTTTCGAGAATTTATAAAGAAACTAAATGATTAGGGACATTAGGGTAATATCGATAAATTGAGACGGTGGTTATATTTTTTTATTAATAATAAACTGTCAAATATTACGGAGTTAAGAAAAATTGGCTTCCTGTTGTAAATGCGTTGTTTACTTTAAATGTGCAAGTGATTCATCCAAGAATACTACTTACAACGAACCAAGAAATGGTTGCAGATTTTTTCATTTTTAAGTTGGCGATTTGAGTTGTTTTCGTTTCAGTTCGCGTTTTGGCAAGGTTATAATGTTTTTAAGGTCTGTTTTTTTCCCATTTTAAAAAAAAAAAAAAAAAACAAAGTTTCGATAGATCTCTTGAGCCTTGAGTATGTAGTTTTTTACGGTTCATTTGATTATATACCTGTTATTTTTTAAACTGTGCAGTAATATTAGTGGGCCAGTACGACGTTTATTTCGAAATAGACGGTTCTTTTAGTGATGACTTGGTGATGACGTCATCCGGGGATGAGCGTTCCAAACTTCCAAAAAAAGATAAACTGTCTTTCTTGCTCTCACGTAACCCCATGTTGTACTGCTATACTATAATTTAAAAAAAAAAAAAAAAACTGTTTTTAGAGACATCTTTTGTGAAAAAATTTTTTTGGGAGAAATGCATTCCTCAATTTTTAAAGCGATTTTGCTATTAACATGCCGTAATACGAGGCCCTGTGTATACGAATCAGGACACAAGAAAGCAGTGGCGGCTCGCCAGGTGAGGCAAGTGAGGCGACAGGGATCCATCACCTCACATTTTTGAAGTTTGAGAAAGAAAAAAAAATTAAAAAAAAAACATACAAAGGTTTAAATAATTATTATTCCATCGTCCCTTTTTTTCAATAGTCCAAGAATATGGATGGAACATAAAATTATCAAAAAAGTTTATGTGAAGAGGATTTCAAAAAAAAAACCTGAAAACCTCTCATTTTCGTCGTCTCACCTCCACGAGCCGCCAGTGCTATAGAAAGAGGTGGGTATACACGGGATTGGAGGTCGCACGGGAGAGTGGGTGAGATAAAGTTTGAAACGCTATGCGAGTTTTGTCACAACCGATTGCGACCGATGAGTGCATTTATTGATGTAATTTTTGCCTAACCGTTTACTTCACACTAAAACTCTATGGTGAACTTGAGATGCCCTTAGATGCTGAAACTGGGTCCAATAGACCCGTCGCGTCGCACGCTAAAATCGGCTGCCAGCAGTTGTTCACTGGCCATACTAACTTGAGCTTCGTGAAGTGGTCTGGAACAACTCTAAAAAGTAGGAATTTCATCATTGGGGGGGGGGGGGAGGCGACCATTTAAAAGCGCCAATTCCCAAAAAAGATAAGCCAAAAGCTCTAAAACGTACACCAAATGCGCCCAAAGGGAAATTTTTTAAAAAGTAGCCAAAAAACGGCAATTTTCTGCGAAATCGATAGTCAAAAAGCGCTGAAAGAATGACCCCAAATTTTTGGGGGTGTATAATGTGTATATGACCCCACGTCCAAAAAGCTTAAAAAAATTTAAAAACTTAGATGAATTTGCTTGAATTTTCGAGCCAACCTATTTCAAAAAATTATTGTCGTTAATAAAGGGCTGTTTGAAAAAAACATACTTTTCCCGCGCTAAGTTTTTCTTCCACTCATCCATAGATTTTTGATTTACTGAAACGCAATGTCTTATACTCTTACATGTCAGTCAACGAAAGGTTATTGTAGGTGTGCGATCTCGGTCATGCGTATTTTTTCGCTTATCCCGAACTTCTCATTTTATTGTGAATGCATCAGGTTTCTCACTCTCGCGCTGTCTTTTCTCCCTTTTCCCTTTTTTTCTCTGTACAGTTCTAAATCGTGTAATCCACATGCGCTAATATGACGCATTCTAATGCGCCATTCTAGGGGTTTCGGCGTCTCCATGAGCGTCAAAAAAAAATGGCGGTTTTGGATCGGGCCCTCTTGAAACGACTACCCCAAAATGTTTAAGTTTCATGTAAGGGGGTGGCGGCGGGGGTTATGCTATTTTTGCCCTTCCAAATGATGACTCCTGTTTTTTAAACCTTTAGTGTACATGAGAAAATACCACTGTAGTGTAGTATTTCAGGAATACTAGAGTAAGTTTTTAGATTTCGTTCTTCAGAGCAAGCTTAGATGGGCGAATAGCAAACGGAGTTAGGGAGTGGATGATATCGAGTAAAAGTCTAGCTTGAATAAACAAAAATCACGCGAAACGGAATGATGCTTGGGCCCCGAAGCGGCCACCGGCCACTATTATATTATATTTGTAAGAATGAAGCTAAGTTCCGGGAGAACCGTTGCACCGTTCGGGAGGGGCCTGGTACCCATCGGTCGGGCTCGGCTCCAATGCTTCGGGCAAATTATAAGTTTTCCGTGCGGGCCCCACGTCCCTTTTTAAAAATTTTAAAAACTTTTCTCTCAAAAAGTTGTGCGAGTGCGAAAAGGATGCGAATCAGTTCGTTTTTTAAGGGGGGAGAGAGAAGCGAGATTTTGTCGTCCTTTTTTAAATGCATACGTGCGGAAGAGCATACGATTTTGTACGCGTGTGAGCGAGAAAAGTGATGCTCTGACAATTTTTTTTTTTTAAATTTGATCGCACGATTTGACGTTACCATGGCGATCTTCATCATATGTTTTACTCGCGGGAAAGGGAAACCCTTCGGGTAGACGCATTTTAATAGCGACTTCATGATATCGATGTATAGCTTCGACTTTTTTTCCATATTTTTTCGTAGATTACACAATGAGAGAGTCACAGTGCTGCTAGGTGTTGAGAAAATACCAGGCACTTCAGACTTAATGAAAAATGTGTATAAATATTTTATGTTAAAAACGGCAGCACTGTACAGTCTTCGATTGATGATGGCTTGACGAGGTTGCTGTATCGCTTCGCGATGTATAGAGCTTCGATACTTATCATATGTTTCATATGCATAGATAAACAGAATAGTACAATCAACGATGACTTGATGAGATCGGTGCATTGATTCAATATCTCGAATGTAACCCCTCAAAATTTTAGCTAGGTTTCGAGAATTTATAAAAAAACTAAAATTGGGTTATTATTCATAACTTGAGACGCGGGGTTATACTTTTCTCATTAATAATATACTGTCAAATATTACTGAATACTGAGTTATGTAAATAATTGGTTTTCTGTTGAAAATGCATTGTTTACTTTAAATATATAAATTTATTCATCCAAGAATACTACTTACTAACGAACCAAAAATATGGTTACAGATTTTTTATCTTTAAGTTGGCGATTTGAGTTGTTTTCGTTTCAGTTCGTGTTTTGGCGAGGTTATGATGTTTTTAAGGTTGTTTTTTTCCGATTTAAATAAAACAAAAAAAAAACAAAGTTTCGATAGATCTCTTGAGCCTTGAGTATGTAGTTTTAATGGTTCATTTGATTGTATACCTGTTATTTTTTTAAACTGTGCAGTAATTTTTGTGGGCCAGTGCGACGTTTATTTCAAAATAGATGGTTCTTTTAGTGATGACTTGGTGATGACGGCATCCGGTGATGAGCGTTCCAAACAAAGACAAACTGTCTCTCTTGCTCTCACGTAACCCCATGTTGTACAGCTATACTCTAATTTTAAAAAAAAGTATGTAGAGACATCTTTTGTGAAATATTTTTTTGGGAAAAAATGAATTCCTCAATTTTAATGCGAATTTGCTATTAACATGCCGTAATACGAGGCCCTGTGTATACGAATCAGGACACTAGAAAGAGATGGGTATACACATGGGGATTGGAGGTCACGGCGGGAGAGTGGGTGAGATAGTTTGGAACGCTATGCGAGTTTCGTCACAACCGATTGCAACCGATGAGTGCATTATTGATGTAATTTTTGGCTAACCGTTGACTTCACACTAAAACTCTGTGGTGAACTTGAGATGCCCTTAGATGCTGGAACTGGGTCCGATGGACCCGTTGCGTCGTACGCTAAAATCGGCTGCCAGTAGCTGTTCACTGATTATACAAACTTGAGCTTCGTGAAGTGTCTAAAGAAACTCTAAAAAATAGGAATTTCATCATTTGGGGGGGGGGGGGAGGCGACCATTCAAAAGCGCCAATTCCCAAAAAAGATAAGCCAAAAGCGGTAAAACATACGCGAAGGAATTTTTGAAAAAGTAGCCAAAAAACGGCAATTTCAGTGCGGTCAAAAAGCGCTAAAAGAATGACCCTAAAATCTTAGACCAAGTTTGCCTGAATTTTCGAGCCAACCTATTTCAAAAAATTACTGTCGTCAATAAAGGGCTGTTTGAAAAAGGCATAGTTTTCCCGCGCAAAGTTTCTCTTCCATTCACATATAGATTTTTTATATTCACTGAAACGCAATGTCTTATTGTCATGTCAGTTCAACGAAAGGTTATCGTAGGTGTGCGATCTCGGTCATGCGTATTTGTTTGCTTATCCCGAACTTCTCATTTTATTGTGAACGCAGGTTTCTCATGCACTCTCGCTATCTCTTTCTCGCCTTACCTTCTTTTCTCTGTACAGTTCTAAATCGTATAATCCACATGCGCTAATACGGTGCATCCAAATGCGCCGATTCTGGGGGTTTTGGCGTCTCCATGAGCGCCAAAAAAAAATTGGCGGTTTTTGATCGGGCCTTCTTGAGAACGACTACCCCTAAAAAATGTTTAAGTTTCATATAAGGGGGTTTGGGCGGGGGTTATGCTATTTATGCCCCTCCAAATAATGACTCCTGTTTTCTAAACCTTTGGTACCTGAGAAAATAACACTTTAGTATTTCAGGAATAATAGAGTAAGTTTTTAGATTTCGTTCTTCGGAGCAAGATTAGATGGGCGAATAGCAAACGGAGTTAGGGAGTGGATGATATCGAGTCAAAGTCTTAGCTCAAATAAACAAAAATCACGCGCAAGACACGAAACGGAACGCTTGGCCGCGAAGCGGCCATCGGCCACTAGTTGTTTATAATTCGCACTTGAAAAATGGTCTTTTCCCCATATGAAAACATGTAGATTTGAACGCCCGCGCTTCAGCTGCGCCAGCTATACGTCATCCCCTTCCTCACTCTACCCGGTGACAGAGCCAGGCAGACGGAGAGGCAGTGGAGGGTGTGCGCATTGACTGACCTGTGTAGTTAGATCATGCCTCATACCCGGCTGCTCTCTTCTCTTCTCATACCTGGCTGCTCTGGGTTTGAGATTCAGAGGTTTGTGTTTGTCTTGGTATATGTAAGCTTATAGCCAGCTTATGACGTTATCGAGTATTTGATTGGTTTTTTGAAGTTCAACCAAAATTGGAAAAGTATGTCAGGAATGAAAGTTTTGGGGTTAGTTATTTCCATTCGCAGTAAAAGAGTTGAAAATTGTATTTATAGAGGATGAATCACAATTTTGCATTTCACCAACATTTCACTGTCCAAAAGCGTACGTACACCAAGACGACCCTAACCACAAAAAAGCAGCCAGGTATGCTTATAGACGGTATTGTATCACAGTTGCTTGGATTAGGGGAGTCAGTTATCCGTAGATTTTTCAATTCAACAGTGGTCAAATAATTGATTTTTGGTGAACAATATACCTCTCTATAGATGAATTAATTTTACTTATTGTTAGCATGGATTTGAATGGCAAAATACTGTTGCCAGATTGCACCACCCGCAACTGATTTCATTGGACACTGGGATGAAAAACGCAAAAATAAAAACTTACAAAGAAAATAATTGTGAACTGGTTGGTTGTTTCAAATTTTTATTGTGCTTCAAACGTTTACATTATCTTCATCAGATGGGTTTCGATCATACCGTAATGGTTTCTTGGTTGAGTTTGACAACATGCAAATCGAAGTACGTCTAGTTACATTTTCTGTGACCAAATTACATTGAATCACAATCAAGTGTTCTACTAATCTCACAAACAATCTGAGAAGCCTTCTAGACTGGAGGTCAAATTTTTGAGGGCTAAAAAAGTCGTTTCAACAAAAATAAGAAACTATAAAACATGAGGAGTCGTGGAAAAAGAGACAATGTCACAATTTCTTTGAAATTAAGTTTTTGAAAAATCAGGATAGATCTTAAAAAGAACTTCTAAAAGGTGGCGTGATCCGAATAAGTAATAATTTTTTACTGGGAAATAGCTGTTTAAAAAATATAAACAGGGGAAGAACAATACAAGGCTATAAAATCATATACCAAATATAAACTTGGATAAACTTCATTGGTGCACATTTTGACAAGAAGAATTAGCGTTTAGAGCTGATTTCAACCACACCAGCTCTACTGTTTGATTGATGTTAATTTAGGGGCCAAAAGTAATTTAGATTTAAGGAAACGAAAGGCGAGGTACTAAGTGATCATCTGAAGAAAGTCTGCAAAATATCACAATAATAACGACAAAATTTTCGGCTTCGTCCTTCACTGCTTACATGATTAAAACAGGCAGATTACACATTATACAGGGTGCCTTCAACCAGTGGCAAAACATGCAATTAAGCAATGTTCTATGGTGTCAATTAAAAACGAAGTGAGGCAAATGATAATTGATTTCTCCTTGAATAAATTTTACCGTTTTTGTTTTTTGTTTTTTTTTGGGCGTATGTACTGCTGACAGATGAACCAAGTGTTTTGATCAAATAAATTGTTGTTTATAAAAAAATCTTTGGTGCATTGAAATTGGTTCACTTAATTACTGCCAAAATTTATCTTGATTTCTTTAGAGCGGTAATCGATTCTGTAATGGAGGAAGAGGATTTGCCAAACTTTGATTTAAGCTCATGCTAAAGGCCAAATTTGAGGACACAGCAGTTCCATCTTTATTCACGGGTTTAAGTGGGCAAAATGGAACGTAGCTAGATTCAATGCAACACCACTTCAGATAATCTAAGGATCATACAGGGTGTACACAAAAAAAATACCACTACCATTTATCCAGCAGTAGCTGCAGATATAAAAAAAATAGGTAATCAGAAATGTGTCTAGTATTATTTAGGGGGGCTTGATTTCTGAAGGTCACTGGATGTTCTTCTTAGTAATATTATTAAAAACATGTCTGGCATAGAATCCCTATATATGAAAGAGTCTCGCCATAGGAGGTTCCATCTCTGATTGGCTGCTGAAAACTGGAGGCGCGCCTCTTGTTTACATCTTCAAGGAACCATCTTCCCTGCTGCCCAGCTTTGAGGATACTTTTGGTATTTTTAGCTTGTACTGATGAAATTTTCGATAGAAATTAATGAAAGTGTGTTCAGAATAAATTAAAATTCACGCATTACTCCTCTCTGTAAATTAAAACAGGTAGAGAAGCCAACGGGTATTGAAGGTTAGGTTGACCTACCAAAGATTACTTACACACAAATACAAGTACAAGTAATCTTTGGCGGGAAGATCCTTGGATAAAAATGAAAACAAGAGGCGCGCCTCTAGGCACCTCAAACCCTTCCTTCTTCTTCACTTCCGTTCACGTGTCTTGAGATCGACAGCTGTTTCTGAAAAACCACGCAAGGGTACTCTTTTCTGTACATCCTGAATATTCTACACTAGCTTGAAAAAAAAGTATTCATGCAATCAGGAGTGGAATCAAATGACCAGGACAAAACTGCTGGGGAAAGGGAACTTCTATCAACACTATGAGTCTGTATTTTTTCATACCAAACTTATTGTCGCTTGTAAACAGAGATAAGGGAAAAAAAAAAAAAAAAAAAAAAAAAAGAAAGAAAAGAAAACAAGAAGTAAACAAAATAATAAATGAAAAAGAGACAAAATTCATTAGTCCAAGGAGACACAAAAAAACACAATCATTCGGAAAAAAAAACAAAAAACGGGTAAAGCAACGACAACTCCTCCCATAAAAACCATGGCAGAAGCGTTGTTTTTGCATTGATGGAGGCAGATGGGTGCAACAACAACCAACTTCCAATTTAAAAACATTGCAGAAAAGTTTTTTTTGCATTAATTAGGGCAGATGGGTGCAACAACAACACTTCTATAATTTAAAAGACATTGACAAAGTGTTGTTGTTACGACTATCACCTCAATTTTTAAAGACCCCCAGTGTTTCAAGGGTCATTGCACTTATTTATTTTTACTCATAGTTTTGGTTTGAAATAGGAAATGTAACTTGCTCCCATACATCTTAGGTTATTTTTCGAACCACATAAATTTCTTAGCTTCATTTCCGAGCGACGTTGTTTAGTATATAGCGACAAATAAATGAATGAATAGATGAATAGATAAATAAATAAAAAGATAAATAAAGTGATTGGAGACTTGAAAAAAAAAGATAAGAAAAAAATAAAAAATGTAAACATATTTAATGGATGACAAAAGACTTATTGTCATTGAGGAAACAAATGCAATCATCGATCAGGATGATAAGGCCTTAAAGGGGCAACTGGGAAGGAAATTCATAATAAGTATTTCTAACACAGTTCATAAAATAAATACATGGTAGCAATTAAAGCAATAAATCATTAAAAAATAAATATTAAAATAAAACAAAAACGACTGTAATTTAAGAGTAATGATAACAATGTTTTAAAATTATAAAGAAAGGAAATCATTGAGTTTCAAGGTCGGCCAAATCTTCCCTCAACTTTTTTTTTTTGTAAGCCTACAATTTTGCACTTGAAACCGATTTTCTGAACGAATTGTGCCAAAAAAACCTTGAAGGGCCAAAACAATTTTTTTTTCTTGTCCACAGCTGTCTGTAAGACTGCATGTCAAATTCAGCAAATCGTGAACGGATAAAAAAAGACAGCTAAAGAGGCTTACTGAAAAACTATCTTGTTCCAGCAAACACAAAAGTTTTGACAGTCAAGAATGCACGCAGAGTGCAGAAGGTTGGTTTGATTACACGAGAATTCGCTATTTATCTCAAATTCTTGACTGCCAAAATGTTGGCGTTTGATAGTTTACTTTAACCATCGAGAGGCTTGGAGAAAAGTAAATACAAGGAGAGAAAAATTGGCCTCATTCAAAATGATCGATCTCTCACTCTTTTTTTAAATAAAGGTAATAATTAACATAATGACTAACAATCACAGAGCGAATGGTGCATAAAAACCAGAATGCTTATCAGCACCGGTGCGTTTTTACAATCTAACAATTAGAAAAATGCAGAATAACAAAAGTAAGCGTTATATTTTCCTTGGAGGTGGAGGAGGAGGAGCGAAAACTGGCGGAGCTGGTCCGACATTATATGAATTTGTTGATCCTATGTTTTCTTTTAGAGGAATATTCTCATAAATTTGCTTTGGTATATCCTCTGGAGGCCTGAAAAAAAAGAATAATAAGTTAATAGTTAAATAAGTAGTAGTAGTAGAAATAGTAGTAGTAGTAATAGTAGTAGTAATGAAGTCTAGCCGCCCGAACACAGTGGTTCGTTACGCTGAGATTCCACTGCGATCGACTGGACTGCAGGCTGATTATCAACGATCGTATCTAGATGTGCCATTGAGTACCTGTTATAGACTGTTTTAGTAGAGCAATATATTGTATCGATTGCTGTCCAAGGACCTCTGGTTCCAAACAAACACTGATTCAATGCATTTGCCCCATTAGCGCATTTTTGAACGGAAATTTAGGCTATTAAATCAAACAATCTTTTTAGCGATTATGAATTCTACGTCCTCGAAATTGCTTAATTCTGCCTGGTTTAACGACTAAAGAAAACAAACAAGATATTACAGATTAAGTGATGCATTTGGAGGTTGGAATCACTCAAATATTATTGTTGTTGCTGTTGTGGAATGGGTCTGTTGCAAACTTTTGCTACAACAATTAAGAGGGTATAATCTCATGTAAAATCGCCTGAAAAGTCCATTGGTGGCATCAGAAAGTCATAAAATTCAATAATAAACTCACAAGAGGCGTTTCATGAAATCCAAGATGGCGGAGAAATATAGAGCCATTTGTATGCATGCACCGCGAACATCCAAGGATAGCCAACCTCACAATATCCATCACAACCAATCACAATGTAAACAAACACATAACCTCTACCTCCAGTGAGGTTGTTAAAGTTGGCCATCCTTGGATGTGCACGGTGCATGCATACAGATTGCTCGATATTTCTCCGCCATCTTGGATTTCATGAAACGCCTCTTGTGAGTTTATTATTGAATTTTATGACTTTCTGACGCCACCAAAGGACTTTTCAGGCGATTTCACATTAGATAAACATCTGTCAATCGTTGTAGCAAAAGTTTGCAACAGACCCATTGATGGGATTTCAGGAAATTCTAACCTACAAATGCGACGTTTAATCTGTAATATCTCATTGACTTCGGCAGTTTTAGTCAAAGAACCAGGCATAATTAAGCATTTTGGAGGAAACAGAATTCATAACTGCAAAAAGGTTGCATTAATTTTTGGATTTAACAGTCAAAATTTCCGTTCAAAAATCCGCTTATGAGGAAATTACAATGAACCAGAGTTTCTTTTTAACCAGATGTCCTCAGACGGCAATCAAAACGATGTACCACAAGACTGAAACAGACTATTCTTAGAGGTGGAGTCATTCCGATAGCAAACCCTTTCAACTCTGCAGAAATTTATTGATGACTCCTAAGCTATTGTGAAAAGATCGTAAAGATTGAAGGCTTTCTATAGGAATGGAACCTATCATGATGACACCACCCACAAGATGCACTTGATAAGATTACGAAACAATCCTTCATAACTAGCCTGCTGGATAAAAGAAAAAGAGGGAGGAAAGGCAACTAATGTATTTTCAAACAAGGATTGGAAAAGAGAAGAAATATGGCGGCCTGCCAAACACTCTCAAGAAGGGGAAGGAAGAGTGCGCTAGATAATTTATGTGCGTTGAGAGTTAAAAGTCATCCGATGTAAATCCCCCCCCCCCCCTCCTAACCTACTATAGCTGTCTTTGTTAATGTCTACAGACGTTCACGGTTCACAAAACACAGTCATGAAATTATCTGTTCTTATGAAAAAATCTCATTGCATCTAGTCTAATTTGAATCTTGAAACCTCCCTGCATTATTTCCTTTGCGGTCCACGAACATTCCCAAGCTCAAAAGCATGGGAATGCTTGTGGACCGCGCAACTATTTTCATCCGCCCGTCCGCAGTGGACGATTGTGGACATAAAAAAAGACCGCTAATATTTTCTTCCTTACTTTTTTGGATATATTATCAGTCAAGTAAAACTTACAGTGAGTTAATCATTTACCCGTTACACTTGTTTCATAATCACTGTAAACAATTGTGAATGAACTAGTTTCGAATGAATTACAAAACTCAGCCTATCTAGAAAGGACCTGCCACTGGCCTCATGGAAAATGGCTCCGTATGGATTTCTGATTTATGAGTCTCAAATTGAAAATTAAGTGATGCTGTGCAAAAGTTCATGCAGCATCAACTCAATCGTATATTAAGTTACCGAGATATTTCCAGTTGAACACACATAAGTACCTGAGAACACAAACCTAAGAATATGACAGTGTGACTGAATTCAACTACCCGAAATTCGGTTGTGGCATTCCAGAGCCGATTTTTGCATCAATGGCATCAACCATGACTTAGAAAAATTTCAATGGGAATTAGAAATTAGCAACTAATGATTACCAACCTTGGTAAATGAGAATCTAAAGAAGGTTTGATGGATGACTGCTTATTGATTGTACAATTACTATGGACTGGAGTTTGCAAAGATGTTGTTGAACGTGATGGAGAAAGGGGGAATCCAGATACGGAGAGAGACCGACTCACTGTCAAATCTGTAGTACTGTTACTGTTCGGCAGCGGCGTCGTTTCCGTTGAATAACGAATGTTTGTGTACTCACGTCCTAACTGCATGCTTTTCTGTGATGTTACAAAAAGAAAAGAAAACAATTGAAGAGACGTTCATGCAATGGAAACCTTTTTCACTGACAATTTAATGAAAGTAAAACAAAGTGAAAGTGAACAAATAACTTTGAGTACCTGAAGGGTTGTGAACACTTTCGGCATGTTTTGAGGAATGAGTCAGTTGCGTATTTTTACTACAACGATGTAGAGCCTTGATTCTAACGTAAAATTTGGCAGAAATGACGGTCCGCACATTAAAAAAGCTCAAAACCAATCATTAACTCAGGACACCACTTCAAATTCAAACAGCCCACGCTACACTAGACACTATTTGCACAGGCATACTACTACATAGATGAAGCCACCGTGTATACATAAACAAGAATCGTATGCATCTAAACGAAACATTCAAATGTTGGTAAGTTATGTTGATGTTTACACAAACGTGGTGGTTCCATCTTTGTAGTTGTATGTCGGTGATAATAGTGTCTAGTGCAGCGCAGGTTGTTTGAACTGGAAATAATTTCCCGAATTAACGAGTGGATTTTGAAAGTTTTTGATGTGTGAATTGTTATTTTCGCCGAATTATACGCTAGAATTAATATGTCATGTTGCTATAGCAAATGTGAGCAGCAGACCCATTTTTGAGCATGTTTCGAGTTACTGATTGAACAAATTCTGCACTAATGGCACAGGCTTTTACTGTAAAGGAGGCAAGTAAGTTCGTTTAGCAAAATGTAAATAGCTCAATTTTGTTTTTCTCAAAGGATCTAACTTACTTCTATCACTGCTTCTCCACTCAAATGTAATTTTTCCATCAAGCATCAACATAAATAAATGACGTGGGCTCTTGGCAATTCAGTAAGTCTATAGTCAGAAAATATTGTTTCACTGAAAAATGTGGAAAATTTAAGCAACTCCAAGTACAAGCAGAGCCATAGGTCCTGCGTCAACAATTTGATGCAACCCGCATTACACGTAAATTTAACGCTCTCTTATGTACTTTTTCTTTTGTTCTCTCAAGACAGCAAAAGGTTCGAACTACGTGTACTGCGGGTTGCATCGAATCGTCGACATAGGACTAATGGCTCTGCTTGTACGTAGGGTGTAAAAATGCGTCCGATCGAAAGTGATTTAAAGTGCGATAGCTAAAATATGCTGTTAAGATTGATGAAGCAGTTTGGTTGTACATAAAAATGTTGCAATTATTTAGATACCTTTGCATAAAACTTGCAGTGAAGTCACTTCACAAGGTAGAAAAGTGAAATTGAAATTCAGGATGGATGAAAAGACGTGATGATATTAAAATTGAATTTTAGCAGCATGACTGAAAATTAATAAGTCTTCTACACCCAACTTCAGCAAGGGTCAAGAGAGAAAAAAGATGTTACTGAAATAAAATAGCAATTGAAAATACCTGAAGAGCAAGCATTCGTTGAGATACCGTTTGAATATACTGCTGAACAGCCAAATATACAAACTTGTACTGCGCTTCGGTTTGAACCATACCAGATCGCTGAGATCTGACCATTTGAATAGTCCTCTGGATGTCTATTTCACTATCTAAACCTGTTGAGAGGAAAAAAAGGGAAACAATGCTTTGATTATTCAATTTATATATACATAGATCCAAAACACTTGCAGGTTCATTTCAAATCAATGGGGCTGTAGCACACTTTTGCTGTGAGCAATTTTAGGATTCATCTAGATGTAAAAACCTGCAAAAATAACAATGGTAACACTATAAACACACAAAATCCACTCCAAACTTCACAAAATGCTTTTAAATGCACAAGCATGGTGGCGGCTTAGGGCAGTAATAATGGGAGATTCCTATCTTAATTCCGTCACTCTCTCTATGTTGACATGGAAGATTCACAGAGTAATTAGGCACCAGAGTAGTGATCCACATCTGATTAATGGTACCGTGACACCGGAGTTAAAAGGAAGTCATATCTTAATGGTCACTTCTTGATGGAGTTGCAGTATTGTTGGATAGGAATCTCCCATTATTACTGTCCTAAGCCACCATTACGCTCGCACAAATAAAAGTGTTTATTGAGTTTAGGTGTGGATTTTGGAAGTTTTTATAGCTGCCATCGATATTTTTGGAGGTTTTTACACCAAAATCAACTATAAAATTGCTTACGGCAAAAGTGTGCAACAGCCCCATTCCAAATGGGTTTGTTGAAGCTACAGATAACAGAGACCATGACTTACCTATCTTGCTTATAAGGTCCCATAGAAGCAACTTAATTTTTGGAGTCGCAGCAAAACACCGTCCAACGGTTCTTAGGTTGACTGTTGAAAAAAAATGTTGATGTTGATGTCACTGTCAAATTGACATCATTTGGTTGGTAAAAAAAAAAAAAAAAACAGCTAGTGCGTGGTCTCTGTTGCATCAAGTTAAAACTTTCAGCCTAAGATTGAAAAATAAGAGGCAAACAAACGGAGCCCATGTGAAACATTTACAGGAGATATCTACTATGGCTGCTTTCTCTGTGGTGTTTTCAAAAATACGTTCCAGAAGGAACTTCTATGGTTGAAGCTTGCTGGTTCTGAGCAGTTTATTTTAATAAACTATGCGGTCAGGATAAGTTTTCTTGTTCGTTATTAAAACTGCGTTTCTTGACATAAATGCCTGTTTTACAAACAAATATAAAAACTTGGTTTTTTTCTTCTTTCTTTCTTTTTATTTCTGTAGTAATTTACATTAAAGTACAAATAATCCTTGAAGGATCAACTAGGGAGCTAGTACATACCTTGTCTCTTAATCTGATCTAAAATCATGTCAATCACAATAAACGTTCCTGTTCGTCCTATTCCTGCACTACAATGAACAATGATAGGACCTGCTCCGACCAGCGAGTCTTGCCTTGCGTTGACATCATGTAAAAAATTTAAAACACACCCAGGATCCGATGGCACACCGTGGTCTGGCCAGGCCTGTTTATGACAAAATAAAGACGTACATAAGAAAAAGCGAAATTAAAGGCACAGTACAAAATTAGACTTCGAATTGAAAACCATAAATTATAATAAGAACTAGAAGGTTATCATGTCTAATATTATAATTCAGATTCATAAAATTACGTGATGATGCCACTCAAAAAGTTTAGAGGCAACGAGAAAGTCTCAACATATTAAAAACTTTTCCAGATTTCAATCCGATGGATAGCGCCACTAGTCACAATAGGGAAAAGTCGAATTTTTGGCATTTCCAATAGGAAACAAAGAAAAAATGCAAAATCCAAGGAATGTAGACACCTGCGTAGTTTGTTAATGGACTTTTTGAGTCTAAAACAAGCAAAATTGGTTGAGCATTAAAGCCACGATTTAGGAAATTCATTTTGCCATAAGCTTGATGAGTGCGAGTGATACTACACGTCTATCTGCCTCACTCGCATTCATTGAGGCTGACTGGAATTTTTGTACTTCCTTAATCTTGGCTTTATTTTTGGGTATTTTAGCTTATAACATTCAGAATATCTTTCTGATGCAAGCTTGCAGGTGCCGACATTCTTCAAATTTGTACTTTTTGCGTAAACTCATCAATTTTAGCCAAAAATTCATGACTTTTTCAGCAGCGCGACATGGTGTCTACAGTTCTACCAAATCGGCCCTAGAATCACCATAAAGTTAAAACACTGATGTGATGATTTTCATTAGAGGACGGGTGATGCCACGGATTCAGACAATTTAAACTAGATACCAAATAGGTACTGGCAATTTTGCCATTCTTAAAATCAGGTGGAGACTTTTCCTTCTAGGGTCAAAACAAAACTACCTATGTCCAATTGGTCCCGACATTGCATGATGATTGATGAGCAAAACCGTTGATGTAAATAGCCAATAAGAGCAAAACCTTCAAGTATTGTCACTATTCATCATCTGACACAAAGACCAACTGTTCCCTACATTTTTGCTGTCTTTGAAAGAAGAAAGTTAGGCACCGCGCAATTGACTAGTGCACAGTCTCTTGTTTATACTGTTTTTAGACAGAGACCTTGATTGCCAGCTTTGTTTATATTCTACGCACTGGTATGGTAAACTGCATTTAGACGAATTTCCAGATTTTATGAATTTTAAAGACGGCAGCCAGTCTTTGTCTGGTGAAGTACCTCTCTGTTCACGGATAGGAAATTAGAACTTGTGAAACCAGCAGAATGTTGTAATAAACCACGTCTCAGGAATGATGCATTTGACAGTTTTATCAAGAATGATATAATTTTCTTTGGAATTACACAAGAGAATATGACAAACCTGAAAATGGTAATGGTAGACTTTCCTATCTTCTTGTTCAAAACTGACTAAAAACTCACGAAGTGTATAATCTATGGTAGAAGATTGAGATATGTGTTTTACAGTGATTTTTCCATATTCTTTAGACATCCCTTCATTCGGCCAATACCTTGCACATTTACTCTGAAAGAAATTGAGAAGCATGTAACTATTATGAGCATGCGACAATAAATCCACTTAATTTTGAGAAAATAAATTGAAGTCTTGACATGACTACAAACAGGAAAAAAATTCTTTATGAAATTGGGATGTTGCATAATCTCCAAATTTCTAAACTATCGATGTTGACATCTTTAAAATTTTGTGAGCATTTTGTGACTGAAACATTTATGAAGCTTGATAAAATTTCTAAAATTAAAAATTAGCACTGTAATGCTTGCTTGCAAAATCCATAATTCTCCTTGACTGGAAGCCTGTGATAACGAAACTCATGAAAACAACGGTCAAAATAAACATTTTCATTTCTCTCAGATGTTTTACCAGCCACGATAATGCAACTAAGAGAGTCATTCAAGGTTCATAATGTTGATTGAAATCAGATATTTCAGTTTTAAGACACAAACTTCCATGGAATATATTGATGCGAGCGCTCAGGCAACAGTGGTGCAGAAACTTTTCACTTACGTTCCACAACAAAAGGTTGATCACAGAGGATTGAATCATAATCATTGGCTTGAATAAATTATAACCTTATGGGTGGCCTCACTAATCGAATTGTTTTGAGCTCTTCATTCCGATGAAAACAGACAAACAGAGCCAATTAGCAGAGACCGGTTGGAATCTCAGTCGTCTAAAGAATAAAGTGATGAGCAAGTGATGCGATTGAGAAGCGCAGTAGCAAGCCCACTTAATTTCATACAATCAATCCAATTACGATAACGAATACGATTCGATCCGATTACAATAACGAATACGTTTCAATCCGATTACAATAACGACTACGATTCGGTCCTTAGTGATTACCCCCTTAGACTGACCAGACAAAAAAAACAGAACAAAACAAAAAGAAGAAAAAAACAAATGAAGTGACTTACTTTTCCTCTTTCCATTTCTTTGGTAGTCATCACAATAACAGCAGTGTTTTCTTGCCACACCATTGACCAGAAATCTGCCATAGTGCTTGGTAAACATCCTTGAGTTGCAATATAACTGCGGCCTCCTTCTTCATCCTGCAAGTTTGAGTGAAGGAAAAAAAATCTTAGAGACTTTCAAATAAACGAGTGATACAGGTTTCATACGCAGAGTGAAGCCATTTGCAAAATTGCAGTGGCAATGTTTTGCCGACTAAGAAAGAACGACCAGAGGTTTTGTTCGACACAACGAGAATTTAATTTACCTGCGGTTTGGCACAAAGAATTTAACTGTAATTAAGAACTGATTTTGCATTTCGATTCTGAATTTGATAGTGTGTTGGGTCAAAGTCCCTCTCTACAGCCGATGAAACAGATACACATTGGTCCAATAGGATACCAATTTGTTTGGGCTTTGAGGAGAAAAAGATTATCGATGAAAAAAAAAAAGAAGAGATTCTTAATTCTGAGGGACCAGTCACATTGTGACAAAATTATTGAATTTAAAAAAATGAATAACTAGGATGTTTGAATTGGACTTAGTATGCTGTGAAATGGCCAACTGTGATTGGCGGTTTCTGACTGAGTGTTGCTTCTAGAGTCGTAACCTTGCAAAGGACGACGTATGATTGGCAGACGGATTGTCTAGTGGGTCATTCCAGGTTAAGTGTCCCACCCGTCACTTTGTAAAACTATTTTTTTCATTTTAAAACTTGAAAGTTTCAACTTTTCAGAGAAGAAAAGAGTGATTATTGTCTGACATCATAACCTTTCCATTGCTTAAACATGCAAAAATCAACGTTTGAGAACAAAAAAATAATTTTCAAAAGAGACGGGTGGGACAGTCACCCTGGAATGACCCGAGTCGGAATTATTTGGTTGAATTTCTTGATGTTTCATTTTTGAATCCCGAACACAATTTACGTCCAGAAACCTATGTTTACCCAATGCATCAATACTACTTGCCATCAATTTATCTTAAAGTAAACCATAAACTCCTTACATAAACTGGGGTAAAACCAGTGCAGCCAGATTTGGTGAAAAAGATACAAATTTCCCATAAGACTTAATGTAATATGTGTACATACTTCGTTTCGCTACATTTGGCAGCACTGAATGAAACTTACTTTGATATAATTAGCATTTATATACTCCGAACCAGGAACATTTTGATCAATTTGTTTTAGTTTAACTCTAGTGTGGTCAACTAATGAGAAAACAAAAAACAAAAGTAAACAGAATTAGAAGAGAAAAGGTTATATTTTTGAAATTAAGTTGGGCTGTTGGGCTTCAATCACGCCAGTAGCTCCTAATCAAAGCCCTTTTAATCGTAACTATGGCAAATTTTGTCATTTGGACGGTTGCAGTTAGAGCTGCCATTTTGCAGATCTTAGAAGGATTTTTTGAATTCACTGTCAATTTTACGGAATGACAAAAAGAGTCCAGATTAGCAGAGTGACTAAAAGCCACAATAATACAACGATCTACAATCTTTTCGTCCCCTTATGGAAACACTGTTGACTTTAAAATTTGATGGAATTCTAAATACATATTCACCAATGATTCTATTGGTTGGAAAAAGCTTACAGATGAGAGTATTTACCTACGTGCAGTGAAGTCATACTGCTGAACTGGACTGTATATTCTTTTTGTAAACTGGTGGAATTATAGGTGAATTAAACATTTTTACTTAAGATTTCTAAAACAGAAGCGCCATAACAAAAGGCCATAACACCTTCTTTGGTTTTGTAAATTAAAATAGTTTAGAGACAGCAGTTATACAGATTAGGCTCAAAAGACTTTCACAATTTAGATTCAAATCAGAATCCCAAATAACAAGGGATAGCTACAAACAAAAGCAGACGGATTCATTTTTTGTGATTCTACTTTCATGACCAGTTTAAGGGTTAAAATGGACAGCTTTCTGGGGTGAGGAATCAATGGTTATTGGTTTCTTACACACTTTTTAGTTTATTCAAATTAGTAGTAGTAGTAGAGTCCAGCCGCCCAAACACGTGGTTTGTTATGCTGATATTTCACAGCGAGCGACTGGACTGCATGAAAAAAGAAGGGGTAGGAAAGACAATCAAAGTATTCTCAAAACAAAGGATAGGAACGAGGAGAGTAACCTGGCGTTACTCTCCTCCCTGGCAACCCTGCCAGGGACTTTCAAATTGGGAAGGAAGTACGTAGAGACTCAAGGAGGTAAAGAGCTATAAATATATTTATTACCCAAAAAATACAAAATTTAGACAAATGATTTGTGACGCTACGATTTGAATTGAAATCTGTGAAAATTTTTGCCTCGGATCACGTTGATCAAGAGCTGTCAGCGGCCAACACTTCTGAAACGTTCTCTACCTGTTGTAAGGGTTTTATACCTCAACAGGTACTCAATATATACATAGAGATAGAGACACTGAAATTCTCCACTGGAACGTCTTGAATACCAAATGGACTGATAATATTCTTGCTTGGAACAGGGGGCTGATTCTGCTCTTTCGGACCAGACCGGACAAGATAGCAGGAATCAACCAATCCTATTAATTTAACCC
The DNA here is from genome assembly GCA_011764245.1 of Trialeurodes vaporariorum. Taxonomy (NCBI): domain Eukaryota; kingdom Metazoa; phylum Arthropoda; class Insecta; order Hemiptera; family Aleyrodidae; genus Trialeurodes; species Trialeurodes vaporariorum. The sequence continues at coordinate 43,919,740 of VMOF01000002.1, forward strand.
ATTCGCTTAGTTTGACGAGCGGTGCTCGTCCAAGCCGCGCTGGCCCAGGAATGAAATGACGAGCGCCGCTCGTCATAGAAACTCCGCCTTCTTTCAGCACGTAGTTCCTGGTCTCTCCGATAGATAGCGCCACTGCTGTCATTCCATATGTTATAGCATGCAGTGTGACCAACTTATACACAAAATTTTCATGATTTACCAACGGGTGCGGCGGGGTAAAAAAAAATACTAAGCGAATGGGTTAAACGACATCATGTGACTGATTTCGAGTCATTTGGTGAACGAAGAAGTCATTTTTTTGAAACGAACGACTCAAACGAATTCAAATCTGTCACATGACGCTGTTTAAACCAATGGGAATGATCGATTTCCACTATCTCGTTTTGTCTCGTCCAAAAGAGCAGAATCTGCCCTCAGAAGAAAAAAAGAAGAAAAAAATTCCATTAAATAGAATAAAAATAAAAAAGTAGTAGTAGTAGTAAAGTCCAGCCGCCCAAACACGTGGCTCGTTATGCTGATATTTTAATTAAAAAAAAAAAAAAAAAAAAAAAAAAATTACAATACTTAGAATAAAAAATGTTTTGATAAAACAAAAGAAAAAATGATTGATGAAGATGGAATCTTTGAAAACTCACATGGTAAAATATTTTTATATCTATTTTTATTTCTGTTTTCAGGTTTCTGTCCTTCCTTGCGAGTGAACAAGTGTTTACTTTCTTGGTGCTGTAGAGATTCAAATTCTTCCCAGAACCCGGCTTTCCCAGTTAACTGGACATTTTCCTTCTGTAAAAAAAGAAAGGAAAAAAAAGGTGAGGGGTCATAAAAATGAAGATTGTGAAGAAGAAGTAAGACACAATTCATTTTAGAAGAAACTGTAAACATTTCTTACCGTTCGATCCAATTTTGGTTATTAGTACAAGCTGCCTTTAACGGAGACAGAGACACAGAAGTCAAGGAAAAAATGAAGATGCAAATGTTATATTCTGATCGCAATCTTTGACTTTAAGCCGTTGGCTTGCTTAGCAAGCCGGTTATTTCATGATCACAAAATATTTAAACCTATTGCTTCGAAGCCTTAAATAATAATTGTATTTATCTCTCTCTATATCTAGTGTCAAATTTAGAAAGTGCAGACTTGTTCCACAATATTTTCGTCTTAAAGTCAACTATTTGCTCAAATCAATTAGAAGCAGAACCATTTTTATTTGCACCTGGAAACTAACCCCAAGTAGCAAAAGTAAACCAAGACCAAGGTGTTACACAAGTTTTTCCGGAGGGAAAATTTGCGTAAAACAGTCAAATTGGAATCACTTTTTATCTATTAATTGAATGTTTGCAGGAGGTTTTACTTAAGTTTCATCAACATTTTTCTGTAAAGCCGCAAAAGAACAAAAGCATGATCAGGGTAACTATAAGTGAACATCGGTTCTTTCATTTTTTTCAAAAAAAAAAAAAAAAAAAAAGAATACCGATGTGTGAAAGGCTATCCTAAAGTCTTTTTGATCCCAAAGTTCTTTTGCGGCTTCACCAGAAAAGTTCTGTTTAACAGTGACAGAGAAAGCTTCCGTGAAAATTCCATTTACATATGATTCCAAACTGAACATTGTACACCAGATTTTCCTCTCAAAAAATTTGCATAGAACCTTACGATTTCAGCCCCTTTCTGCTGCTTGGAATGTTTTCCCCCCCTAAAGAGACGAAGAATTTTGAAAGTAAGACACTTTGATCAGCGATGAGTAGTATTGATTTTTAGGAACTGAGACAAAGACGTATGATTAACAAAGTAAACAATCCTTTGAACACAAAAACCTGTTTCTATTGTTGCCCGAATGGTGAAAAATCTCTTTGATCAACAACAAAGGCACCGCATATCTCTAAGTGGGTCAGTTATGCAAAATTCGCCAGGAAATTAAAACAATGTAAATTGCGTTGAGAGGAATAATGCCTACAATTATACGTAAAATGGTTACGCATAGGGTGTCAAACAGTTATTCAGTTCTAATAAATTAAAAAAAAAAAAAAGAAGGGATTCTTGCCTGTAGTTCTTTGACGCGCCCATCAATACCGCTGGCATTGATCCTGGTCGCATTAAAAGGTTGTTTGAGATGGACTACGGTGCCGCTAGTTTCAACCATTGGATTGTGTTTGTAGTGCTCTATCAGTTCGGATAAACTATCAAATTTAACTCCACCTCCTACATCATACCTATTATCCTGAAAAAAGAAATACATCATGAAAAAACAGATTAAAAAGAAGCAAATATTTTTATTGGTCTTTCATTCTTTGTCAAAAAAAAGAAAAAAAAAAGAATAATGACATTCATCATCAAGTGCTAAGCGTAGGTAATTACCCACTGTGTTTTGAGGAGAGAATATGAACATTATGGCAGCTAACACTTATTATTTACTTTTACGTTTAACCGATAGATAGTTAAGACTGTCTATGAGTGATACTATTGGTCCAAAATTGTAAAACTTAGCTGTTGCTATAATAACCATCGATATAGTGACCGTTATTTATTCTTTGAGTGGCTTTAAAATACGGGCACTTTAACAATGGTTACCATAGCAATAGCCAAGTTTTACAATTTTGGATCAATAACATCCCTCATAAACAGTCTTAATGATCTGTTTATTGATGAAGTAAATGATGGGCCCCCTGGCCGTTGCAAAGGCCAAGTCAGAACAACGGACATCTGATTGGTGAATTTTGAATTTCCCCACTTTTCACTAAAACAGTTTATTCTGACCCAGCCATTCACAATTGTTAGACATGTCGAGCAGTTTCGCTTTCTAAACAATTTTTTGTGTTGCTTTGCGTTGAAGGCACAACACAATATAATCATTTTTTAGAAGGAACTTGAAGGGTAATTTTTGATGACAGCAGAAAATAAGTATCTTCCAGTAAAAAAAAGAAATAAAAGCCGTTTTTTCTCCAATGAATGAGTGACCATCATCGCTACTTCTAATTGGTCATAAACTGTCTGCCATTGAATGAATAGGTAAACAAGACGGAATCACTTAAGGAGACAAAAAGTCACTAATTTAAACCAACTCTTCCCTGCATCATTATGGTGGACAAATATCATGGTAATATACCCAAAATATAATTGAGAAACTATAGAACATATTGGATACAATGGTGTTCAACCCATTCCACTCCACCATTTTTCGTGCTGAACCTTTCTGTACACCACTAGAACTCCGTGAACTAGAGCTTCACATGTAAGTTCAGAAGAAGCCCTTCAGAGCACATCACTTCTCAGACACCTATTTTGTCCTGTTGAAAGCGTCAATTTTGAGCTACAAAATTTTGTCGACCACAGCTCGACAATGGAGCGGAACCCGTAAATCGATTTTGTCGACTACAGCTCGACAGTGGAGTGGAAAGGGTTAAGATAGTTTCATTTCTGCGTAGAAAACATGTTGGTTTCCAGCAGAAGATAAGCTCTTTGAATAGGCAGCTCTCCAGTCAAGTCCGTTCTTATCACTAGCGTGAGCAATTTGTCAATGTTGCAGTCTGTCCATTTAAATCTATCGAGAGGTCAAATTGGCAGGTTTCCAGCATACATCCGAAAGTTTGATATTTTGCGTGTATTTAAATGGGTGGAAAACTAAGTTGCCAGATTGTATGCTACGCCTCGCTGCATGACAGTAATCCTCCATTAAAATTACACCTGACATTCTAAACCACATCTAGAGCTCGTTTGAGAGGTGTAGGCGCAATCAGACCATAATTTTTGGCGAATTTTCAAACCTCATTTTTTCAAATCAAAACAAAACGTGCCTCCGACTTTTCAATTTGATTTTAAATCGGTCCTCAATGAAAAGCCAACAAGGTTCTAATTAATTTTCATTTTGTAACATGTTGAAAATTTTTGAAAAAGTCCAAACATTATCGGTCTAGGTGGGTCTACACTCCTCTAACTGCATGAGGGCGAAGCTCGTAATGTGGCAGCATTGCAATTCAACCATTTAAACACATGAAGAAGATCAACATTTCGGGTGAGTGGTGAACAATTTCGAATTTGACCCTTTTAGCACAGGTTCAAATGGACAAAATGCAACGTTGCCTGAATTGCAAGGAGACATTTTCCATATCCATCATTATTAAAATCAGCTACGTCACAACTCGATAATGGGCGATAAAATCACATTAAAGGCATTAAATGAAACAGATGTTTTTACTTTGCATCTTATCATGACGTGCGTGACTTTATCATCAGTTCGAACACACAGGACATAATCACCAGGTTTGCTTTGAGATTCGCGTACTAAAAAGCTGCCGTTTTTCCCTTTATCCAAAATGAGCTGTTCGGCTTCTTTCCCAGAGAGATGACCATGAAACCATCTGAAACAAACAGAGATCCAACAAAAATGAAGAAAAGTAAGAAAGAAGTTGTATTACTGTATTGGTAGTAAAATCCAACCCCAACCGCTCTAACTATAGTTCATTATGCTGGTAGTTCACAGCGAACAACTGAACTGAGGATATAAAAAGGAAAAAAGGAGGAATGGAGCTGGAGGTGCTATACTTTCAAAAGAAAGTATCCTGGTAGAAGATTTCATTCTTCCATTCCTCGACCCAGTGGCGGCTCGAGAAATTCGGCAACAATTTTTTTGCTCCATTTGATTCTATATGGAACAATCGATTCGATAGTGAAGCAGCGCTTCACCAGCATTCGATTCTTTTACATTGAGTCAAATGGAGGAAAAACGTTGTTGCCAAATTGCACGAGAAATGCTGCCCCTGTGGAAAATTATTCAAGGCAGGATTTTTCGGTCAAAAATTAAGTTACATAAGAATTTGAAAAGGCAATCTCTTCCTTTCCACGAAAAAAAGGGTGGTTTTTTTTCAGTTTATAAATGTCTCGATGATTTGCCGAGTAATGCTGCCCAAAGCGATTTGGAGCATTTTTCTCACTGCATGCACTGTGCGGCGCCCGTGAAGCTTACACTCGATTCTATCTCATTGAGATGACATAATTTCCAAACATTTAAAGGATCAAATGCGCAGGCGCAGTCTTTAATAAAAGTTGACTCTATCATTCTCCTCCTCCATAGAGAAGTAATTTTATGGAGCAAGCTGGCTAAAATTCGAACATTTGTCTCCAAGCGACTCAATAATGTCTGAATATCATTCCTCGAGACCATATCGATGACCTCACATCCTGAACGAGGTTTCAACATAGGATTAAACCATTTCCTTTCCCGCCGATGATATGGCTTCGACACACAAATTCTGGGAAAGAAGAACGCTACTCACGCGTGATGCACGATCGGATCGCTTCCTTCATGGCGTTTATTCATTCATAATGAATCACGGCTGATAGGGTTGCGATCAGCGATGCGAGCGGCGGCTTTTGATGACTTTGAGATATCTACGATTCACGGAAAAAAAAATAGTTGGCCAGTTATCATCATTATGACTGATTTTGTTACCTGCCAAAAACAGAGACAAATAGAGACGGAGCACTACGCTAACATACATTAGGAAGATTTGAGGCACACTGATTTTTTGGGGATTCAACAAAATAACATGTGAAACAACATTCAACACCTTTTGATGTCGCATGGTGTTGAACGGTGACAATCGGAAAACACGGGGGGATGGGCGGGAAGTGAAGAGGAGGGTGCTCAACATTCAACAACATGCGACGTTGACTGTTGTTTTGTTGGATCCGCGAGAATTCAGAGTGCTTCTGCTGCAGCCAGTTAGTGTTCCGTCTCTATTTGTCTCTGGTCAAAAAGATGGTAAACTATACCAAGTATTTGCATTAGGTATGCCTGAACTTAAGTTTAATTTACATATTGTCTAGTTCATTCAACCCAATATCTGGTATAGTTTACCATCTTTTTCGCAGGTGCCAAAATCAGTCATCATGATGGTAAGTCTGGCCAACTATTTTTTTCCGTGTTGCCAAATTGTCCGGCAAAAGAGTATCCTAGTTTATGGCGCATCAAAGTACCTGTCACTCCCTAGTAAAACTTCCTTCTAGTCTGATATAATGCCAAAAAGTACCCTAAATTTGAGTCTCATTCTAGGGCCAAAAACTATTACGGACGGACGGTCCTCGACCCTATGTCCTCCCCAAGAACCTCAACAAGCATCGCGATCACCACTCAACAGACCGCATCGAACCGGTCAAAAAACGGTGGCACCACAAATTAACCGCAAAGTACACGAGGAAAAAAAGACTGATAGAATGTACCATCTGCATAGCTGATTATAGAGTATGCTATCAAGCATGGTAAATTTTACCATCATGATAAATGCAACATCGGTACCTAGGGGTGAAATGTACAAACAGGTTACCTTAATTTACCACAAGGTACTAAAGTACACAAGGCATTTACTATGTGATGACCGGTAAAATTTACCATACCTACTTGATTAAATTCTACCAGTCTTAAGTATCACGAGAGGAGGCAAACGAACGAATCGCAGCACTTATATTAGCCTTAGGGGAAGTTGGGTAGACCCTAAACCGGCCCTAAGTAACACAGCGTAAGGCTGTACGGAGCGTTCCCAACATTCTGATGTTACGTTAAAAAAAAAATGCGAGGTCAGACAAGAGCTCCTTGACAAGAGCTCTATTTGAATTAACAAACTCTTTGTTGAGGATTTGTTAAATTAACCAAAACACTTTGTTTTGGGCAATCAAACTCTGCACAACAAACTCTTCTTTGATTCAACCAAATCACTCTTTAGTTCAACCAGAACTTCTGGTTAATCGAACAAGGATCAAATGGAACAAGCGTTTTGGATAGTTTAACTTTTCTTATTTTCTCAGTGTAAGTACATGACAAGCAAAAAGCAAAACAAACAAATAACAAACAAAAACAAACAAACAAACAAACAAACAAACAAACAAAACAAACAAACAAACAAAAAAATGAGCAAATATTGAAGTCAAGCTCTTGAAAATTTCAAGTCTAATCACTTATGTCGGTAACTTTTATCTGAGCCTTGGTCGAAGAATTCCATCTTGCCAAAAAGAAATCACAATTTTCCGCGTTTCTCCGAAAGTTTTAAAACGTGGATTTTGCAACTTTTGATCCTGCATGCTTGTTGCTTCATTGCTTCAAATAAGATGCATAAATTAATAACGTTGCTTGTATAATGTATAGATATAAATAAGATAAAAATTACCGTGACTTCAGTTGAAGCGATATTGATTAATTTAAAACCTTCAAAAGCTCAAAATATTATACGCCTGAAATAAAATTTTGATCTTACAAAATATTGTAAAGCGAAAACTGTTCCTTGACGCGGTGAGTCTATCGTACCCACTTATTTCGGACACTTCCTTTGGATTTTGATGAGACATGCAATATCATAGGACTGTTATGACTGCAACGTGAACGTTTTTCAAATTTCCGTTTGCTGATGGGGAGGGGCTAGGGGGGTGTCCAAGTTTAACAACCAGAAAGGTCAAATTGAAAACTTAATATACTTCTTTCAGACCGAGTAGTAACTATTCCACATTGTTTGGGCAACTTACATCATATCCTCCGCGCTTGTTTCCTTCATTTCACAATATCATCAAGCACACAAGACACAACTTCTTGGTAGAAACTTATCACCGCACGGGTAAGGGTGATTCCGCGGTGATAGCAGTGGCGTCGCGTAAAATAGACGGTATTAGTGGGAAGTCAACGGTTAGCCAACAACCACAACAATGCACTCATCGGTCGCAATCGGTAGTGGTAAAACTTGCGTAGCGTTCCAAACTATCTCACTCACTTTCCCGTGACCCCCATGTATACCGATCTCTTTCTAGTTTCGAAATTCGTATACAGGGCCTTGTTTTACGACATATTTTTTTCAAAAACGCGTTAAAATGCCTCGAGGAATTCATTTCAGCTAAAAAAAATTCACGAAAGATGTCTCTATATAAACGATTTTTGAAATTAGAGTGAGATGGCAATACATGGGGGTCACGTGAGAGCGAGAAAAACAAACTGTCCTTGTTTGGAACGCTCATCACCGGCAGTCGCCATTACTGAGACCCTCTATTGCAGGGCAAAGTTGTATGTTGGACATTTAAACCCACATGCCATGTAAAAGGTCGAATGCGAATGTATGTTCACCAAACTTACAATACTTCGATCTTTTTCATGGGTTTCAATGGACGAACTGTAACGTTGCCCAGTTGCACGCTACACCACTGGGTAATAAGAAATTTCGCTAACGCCAAAAAATGTCACGGAAAGTGCATCATTGGAACTTTTAAAACTACCAAAGGAATGAATATTTCTGCTAAAGGTTTTTTTTTTTGTTTTTGTTTTTGTTTTTTTTTTTAAACAAGTTCAAGAATAACGGGTCGTACATTCAATGATATACGTTGATCAGTTCAAACTAACAGCTGATGTGTGTTTTTTCTAATTTTATTAAGTTTGTATCTCCGCAGAGCTTAAATCATTTAAACTGTAATTCTTTCTGCGATGGTTTCAAATATTTCTTTGGCAATTTTACATGATACCTCTTTTAAGTCTTTTAGGAAAAAAACCAACAAGAATTTGTTTAAATACGAGCTTATACTCTAAACAATACGCTTCAATTGGACTTACAAGGCTTGCAGAAGATTCCCGATCCGACGATCCTGGGATCGCATGATCGGTGAGGCATAATGGGAAATTATGTGACAAAACACGAAACTTTTTTCTTATGTGGCAAATGGGCCTCTTGCAAAAATTTTCTACATGCAATTATATGGTCCACTCTCATGTAAAGACCAGCGAAGATCACGAAAATCACACTAAGAAAGTCTAAAATTCAGTAATAAACTCGCATAACTGCTATAACGGCAAGTTTGTAATGGCGGCTCAACGCAGGTATCATGGGAGATTCCTGTCTATTATGTCACTTTTCTACGGAAACACAGAGATACGTCTCAATTTAGATACGAATCTCCCAGGATACCTGCGTCTCTCCGCCATTAAGCCCGATTCAGAGAGTGAATTTTGTGAAATTTAAGTGTACTCATCGTCATTTTTACGGGTTTTTATGCAAGAATCAACTCTTCAGTCCCCTATAGCAAAAGTTTGCAAGAGTCCCATTGTTGCAATTTTTTATTTTTTGCTTAAACTTCATCGACCGCGTTAAGTTGACCCTTTTGCGGAAAGTGCGGCAAAATAAAGTTCCCGCGCTAAAAAATGTTGGGATTCCCGGAGAATACAGAGATAGTGGAAGATTCTGGTAGGTCTGGGACAAACTAACGGCCAAGGCTATATTTTGAGCAAAAAAACCTCCACTGTTAAGAAGCTGCAGTGAGTTTCCGAGAAAACTCCGCGAGGTATTTCTAGGATATTTCCGGGATATTTTCGGGGTTTACAAAGTTGAGATCCAGAGCGGATTTGATGAACTTCAACTTTGCATTTTGTTAATTTTATTACAGTTTGTTCACGGTTCTCCTTATTTTTCTCAAAGATTCTTGAAAACATGGAACCACCAGTTTCATCACTGGAACGAAGCTAAGGGAGAATTAACAGAGATGAGAATGAGTAAGACTAAATTTCTGAGAAAGAGGTGAGGTGATGTAAACGCGAGAGGAAACGGAAGAGAGGAGAGGAGAGGCCAAGGGTAGGTAGGGGCAGGCGTGGTTTCAACAACAGAAGATACGATACCTGACGTCACAAATCAGACGGCCTTGACCAAGCAAAACACGGAGTAAACGCAAATTTATGTCGTCAACGGACATGCGTGAAAGATTAATCATACATCTACCCATATTTATCCATATCTATCCGTATGTATCCAAATCTATCCAAATCTATTTACGCTGAAAAAACAAAGTTTATGTACAGCCGAAGCAGCTTTTTAAAATAGCTTCGCAGAGCAAAAATTCAAGCTGTACCGGAGAAATTTTCAGGAGTACCAAAGCACTACTTCTTTAGAGTAACAGCCTCTTTTCTTGCTTTGGATCTACCAAAGTAGTGCTTCAATACAACCGCAACTTGCTCCGGTAGAGCTAGGACTTTTGCTTTGCGAAGCTATTTTAAAAAGCTGCTTCGGTTCTACTTTAGACTTTTTTTTTCAGTGTCTATCCAGTGGCGTATCGCATGGTCGCCCCCCTCCCACGAGAGTTAAAATTGCTCCCCACCCCCTAATAGAAAAAAAAAACAGGCCCTAAGAAATCATGTTCCGGTAACCCTCAGAACCCTAAAAAAAATCCTACTGAGGCGCTCCCAAAGTTTGCTGAGGGTTCTGAGAGTAATTGGAACATAATTTCTGAGGGCCTGAGGTTTTTTTCTACTAGCCGCCCCCCCCCCCCCCGGGCCCATTCGTGAGTTGAAATTGGGAGTCTCATTTGTTTCACCTCCTATATCTCGCGTACCCCTTATCCTCCCTATATTCCCCACATCTTCAATCCCCTTTTCTCGGGTCCTTTCACTTTCACTACAGAGATTTAGCACAGAACCAAGCAGAGGACGCATTTTATATAAAACTGTAAAGACATATTTTGGGACTAACTTGTTTTTTCCCTTGTCGCGCGTCGATTCTGGAAGCATCCTGCACGCCGATCCTTAGAAATTGAAGGAATTTGACGGACGGTTGAATTAGTATGAAAAACGATGGTTGGCGGAGAGACGAGTCACACGCGGTTGTCCAGTGTATTCAAAATTGGAGAAGTAATCGATTGAATATTGGAGAGTTAAGAACTGTTGACAGCCAATAATATAATTACGAATTTTGAATAGACTTGAAAACCACGTTACTCGTCTGAGTCTCCACCAATCATAATTGACGTTTTCCATTCTAATCCAGTCATGGGCGGATACATAAAGTCTCTCTCTCTCTCTCTCTCTCTCTCTCTCTCTCTCTCTCTCTCTCTCTCTCTCTCTCTCTCTCTCTTTCTTCTCTCTCTCTCTCTCTCTCTCTCTCTCTCTCTCTCTCTCTCTCTCTCTCTCTCTCCCTCCCTCTCTCTCCCTCTCTTTCCTTTTGAACGTGTGAATTAGAAAAGGACGGAGAAAGGGGTTAAAGTAACGTGATATCCCCCTTTGCTATCCTTTTCTAACGCATGGGTTCAAATAGAAGGAGAGAAAGACAAATTTCTGTAACCGCCCTCGAATCTGCGGTCGATTCAATGTCCCCAAATTTCGAGGGCCGGCCATACAGGGCCTCCTCAGCCTCTCCTCTTGGACTGAGTCACCCAGTGGATAAACAGGACGAAAACCTTTTCGAATGCTTTGCTCCTTGCCCTCTTTTTTCTCTCCAGAATAATTTGTTAATATTTTATCAATTCGCCAAGGTAACATTGCGCCTCCCCGTAGTCTCCTGCTCCTTTGATACCTCCTAGTTACGTCATTGCATCTATCCATAAATATCCAAATCACTTTTTTCCGAGCTCAAATGGGGTGTCGTTTTCTGCTCTTATTATTAAACCATCGAATAGGCTGTAGGCCACTAATGTTGGGCCTGATCAACGGCAACGTTGAGCTTTCTTCCAAATCAAAAATCCCAATAATTTCCATCCTTAATTATCAATTTCCTCAATAAATATCTGTTCCATTCTTATCAATTTAACCTTTTCTCCATGTATTCCACCAGTTCCAAAATCCAATACTTCACAATGGAGCTCTTGCACGGTTTTGCTGTAGGCAAATGGAGTATCGATTCCAATGTAAAATGCTGCGAAAATAACGATGAGACCATTAAAAAAGTCTAAAACTCACTCCTCGTAGAGAAAACTGAACTTGAAATTTCGGGTGGCCACCCTTGCATGTATGCCTAACCTTGGATTCGGACCCCAAACAAAAGAACAGGACAAGAAATTAAGTGCCGTCTTCCTCGTTTATTACGCAACATAGAACTTGTTTGTAGCTATCACCGTGCTCCTAGTGACAAAATGTGTAAAAATGGACCTTTAATTCCTTCAAATTTACTTTTTGAAAGCAAATTCATTAATCTCATTGTTCAAATTCGTAGGTTATCCCTGGTAAAAATGGTAAACAGGCTCTACTAACTTCCTACTAACTTCTACTATCTTTTGGAACAAAGTGAGTGCATGTTAGTAAAGACTGTATCAACGTTAGTAGAGCTTGTATTAACTTGTACTTGCCATTTTTACCAGGGATGTTCTTTTGTTTGTGGTCCGAATCCGAGGTTGGTACTAACATGCAAGGGTGGTCACCTGAAATTCAAGTTAAGTTTCCTCAGCGAGGAGTGAGTTTTAGACTTTTTTAATGGTCTCATCGTTATTTCCGCAGCATTTTACATTGGAATGGATACTCCATTTGCCCACAGCAAAACCTACAAGAGCTTTATTCTCCATTTATAGTAATTCGATCTGAACCTTTTTCCAGATGGTCCTCATCACCAGTGGCGTAACATGCAATTTGACAACGTACGCGCGTAAAAATGATAAAATAATTTACGCGCTCCCGTTCGACTTCGACTTTTTTTTTTGTCACTTCCACGTGAAAATGCTCTCGACGGACACTTACTTTAAGTGATCAACTCGCGACAGCGCAGCGCAGCGGGACTACGCCGGCGCAGCATGGAGATCGGGAAGTCATCAAGGCCAAGCGCCACACCGCGGCGCGCGTCGCGACGTTCTCGCGGCTACGCTTGTATACATCAAAACGATGGCAAAAACAGCGCAAAGAAAGAGAGAGAGAGGGAACCACGAAGAACCTTCCGGAGTCAACCGAAGGAGGGCTGAGGGGCGAGGGTGGAAGATGAAAGGGAGGAGGGGGGGGAAGCAGAGAAGCTCAACTTATGGTCATTCGGAATTCGTTGCTCGCGCTTATACGCTTGCCCATCAGCGATGCCATATTTTCCCAATGGAAGAAACAGGGGCCGCTTTCCTGCGCACTAAATAAAGTAGTCGCGGTGTTTTTACAAAGAGGCAGTGGCGGCTCGTGCAATTTGGCAACAATGTATTCCCTCCGTTGGACTCAATGTATAACAATCGAATGCTGGTCGAATCGATTGCTTGACTTAAAATCAAACGGAGGAAAGTTATTGTTGCCAAGTTGGACGATCCGCCGCGACACAGCAAAGAGGCGTAAGGTAAGTCAATGAAACGTTTCAAACTCACCTAACACAAATACACTTTTGAAAGGCTCAAGCGTCAATTTTTACTGATTTTGTTCTCTAGGGAGATTCTTCAGCGTTTAGTGCCGATTTCTACCACCAGAGCGCTACCGTTGAATTTTTGTCAAAGTATCCATTCATTCGGAGCTCAAAATCGCACCCCCGGAGGATCGATTAGTTTCCACAGGTTTACATAGAGAATAAATCGATAGATAGCATTGCATGAGTCACTGCTCGTAAACAATAAATTATCGATCCTTTCCCATTAGAATCTATGTAAAAGTATCGATACAAGAATCTATTTGCGATATTCCATTTTTTGGTACTTTCAGTCTTATTTTTGAAGTTATGGACGAGATTTTTTGCATAGAGACATTCTTCAAATGATTATCTAGTAACTAACACTCCATTTTCTTAAAAATAAATTACTTTCAGCCTGTAATTTGATTTTAATCGAACGGTAGCGCTTTGGTGGTAGAAATCGGCACAAAACGCTGAAGATTTACCTTAATTTAGAGTAAAGAATGGAAATTCTCGCAAAAAATTTGCATGGAGATTGCGCTTTGTCGGTTCACCGTTGTTGGGGGAAAATAAACTGTGATTGGAGATTTTGAAACGTTGGATTGACTACGCTTCCGAGTTAAAATCATCGACGAAGCAAACAAAGATTTATCTACCAGGGTCTTCCAAAAAGTAAGTTTTGCCATCTCATGACTCCGAAAGTAAGAGCGATAGAAAAACTTCAAAGGCATGATTTTGTTTGTTATGTTCTAAGCTTTTCAAAAAGCTCAAGTTTTTGAAAATTGGTTCACTAGATCGCGAGAAAATTGACTTTTTGTGAGGATACCTCTTGTCGCCGCATGCCCACGAAGCTCCCTGCCCGTTGCGCTGGCAATGCTGGCATACACTACTGACCACTGGCAACTGGACTAGCAAGGTGTGTTATTGGTTGATTACTTAGAAAAGGGACCAACGATTAATGCAGATAGATACTGCCATGTGCTTAACCCTTTATGGACCAAGCCCGAGTTTACTCGTTTTTCTCCGCTATACCATTTCACATCGTTCCAGTCTCATGATTCCGAATAAACGAGGCTATCGATAAAACAATCAACAAGATAAGGCCCAGTCGAGTGCCTTCAAATTCTTTGTACAGGCAATTCCAACTCCCCCGAGTACGAACAGTTAACTACCTTCCCTGTGTAAAAGAAATAGTGGTGTTACTAACCTGGTCTTCAAAGGGTTAATCAGTTAATATCAGCAATAAAACGGAAACGCTCCCGATTAGTAATTCGCGGACCTTTGTCTCTGCACGACAACGCTAGACCCTCAAAACAGCAAAACAAATCGAAGCTTTACTGGCATCAATCATTCACTTGGGAGATTTTTCTCCACCCCCTACTCTCCAGATTTGACCCCCAGTGATTTTCACCTCTTTCCACTACTAAAGCACTCTTGCAGAACAATGATCTTCCTACAATGATCAGGTCAAGAATGCCGTGGATCAGTGGTTCAAATCTCAAGACAAACAGTTTTATCAAAATGGCATCAAGATATTACCCAGATATGAAGAAATATTTTAAAACATTTTAATCAAAACATTTTCAAAAAAGTTTAACAAAAATATTTTCAAAAGGCAAAAATATTTTGACAACTAATTGGCAAGAACCAATTCATGTTTTTTAAAATGTTTTTAAAATATTTACAAAAGTTTACCGAAAACTTTTCGGCAAGATTTTCAAAATGTTTTTAAAATATTTCTTTCATATCTAGGTAGTGGCACGGACCCAGGAGAGTTTGGATAAAAATGGTAACTACGTTGAAAAGTGGGGTACGGCCTTTTAAAATTACAATTTTGGCGTAAATAGAGAGGGCGGGAGAGAAAAAAAAAACAACACATGAGATTCAATTTGAACGATAATCGATGGAGCGCAGTGCTCGATCGACACAGCACGAAGCGTTCAGAGGTGGGCACGCGGTGACAAGAGGTGCCCTCACAAAAAGTAGAATTTCTTGAGATTTAGTGAACCGATTCGATTTTTTTTTTTTTTTTTTTTTTTTTTTTTTTTTTTTTTAATTTTGAAAAAGCTGAGGATATAACGAAGAAAACCGCGGTTTTGGATTTTTTCTAGATAGCTTTTACTTTTGGAGTTATGAGATGGCGACACTTACTTTTTAAATAACCCTCAAATTTGCGGCAAATAGTTCTTCATAGCTTGTTTATCTGGAGGGTCATTCCGGCCGTAAACTGCAGCTTCCGATACACGTTAAAACTAGACTTCTTATAACCTTCTAGCAATGACCGAGGTCGGAGGTTGCAGATAGTAGGTAGTTTTTTAGGCGCAATTCATGAATGACCCCGCGAAATAAAAGCACTAGGTCCACTTTAAAATTGATGTTGGAAAATATGAAAATCTCAAGGTATAGGTCCGAAAAAGCCATGAGATATCCTCCAAATCTCAGAATTTTTCTATCGCAATAATTTTTAACACCGCGATAAATATCCATTACATTTCTATATTAAATTAACCTTTTCTTAATGTATTCCATAGTTCCATAATCTAAAATTTTCACAAAATCCCATCTACCATATTTGCTCTAAATCTTATTCCTCCAGTTTGTCTCATCCTCTTCCCATCCTCGATATATTTCGAATGACACTTTCAAGTCAAAGAAGTTTCAAGGAACTAGAAATTCTGGTAAAAGTAGATACCAATTCTTACCTGGGTTCACAAATCGTTGTGATTTTGGTATTTTTGCTATCTCTCTACTTTCTCTCTTTCTCTCTTTCTCTCTTTCTCTCAATCTCTCTTTCTCTCCTTTTCTCTTTTTTACTTTCTCACTCTGACCAACTTGGAAAAATTGAGAAAGTATTACGATGGCGCAGAGATTTTCCATATATTTTGTTTCGATACTTGGCCTCTCGCGACTAAATAAATTATGATTCATACGAATTTACCCCTTTTGTACCAAGACCGAATTTACTCGTGCAGTCTATTTAGCACTGTTCCAGTCCTATGATTCCGAATAAACGTGATTCTGGATGTAGACCTACACTTACAAGAGAGGGCTCCGCTTAGCGCCTTCAATTTATCGTATGGGCAATTCCGACTCCCCCGAGTACGAACAGTTAACTACTTTCTCTATGGCATACTTTTGAACTAACTAGGTCTTTAAAGGGTTAATGGCCTCTCATCATGCTTCATATACTTTCCAAAAGAACATCCTTCCATCATATTTCCGTATTTTTTAACCCTTTCATTTTGCAGCGAGGCCCTAAGATCCTCAAAACGGAAGTTCTAAAACGTGGGTTACGCAGTTACGCACTACGCAGTACGCCCCCTGGTAAAAATGGTCCGTATAGGTCCATAACCAATTCCCCATACATTATGGGTACAGTGTGGATATCGTATGGATTTGTATATGTATATAAGTGTTGATATTCATACATATCCATACTTTATCCAAAATGTATAAGAAATAGGCTATTGAACTGTATGGACCATTTTTGCCAGGGCAGGTTGTACCCATTCAGTCAGTGGCGAAGCAAGCAATTTGGCAACGTAGTGTTGCATCCATTTAAACCAATTTAAAAGGTCGAATGCGAAGGTGTTCACTGAACACCCAATATTTCGATATTTTACACGAGTTTAAATGGACGAACAGCAACGTTGCAAAATTGTATTAATTGTAATATGGGAAAAGCCGCAAGATCTGGCAACACTGCCAACAAGGTACGCGCATGCGCAACGGTCGCCTACTCTCGTTGACCGATTAATAATTTCGACGATGATCATAGGAACGACTCCGACTCTGCATCTACATATATGATACGTCAAGGTATTCAAGGTAGATATAGACAAAGGACAGGGTACTTGGGAGGTGTGTGTGTGTGTGTCTATTTGATTATGTGTGTGTGAGCTATAATTTCGTTCGCTAGAAGTATACACGAAGCTATATAGACCCAACGCTAATGGCGTTGTGCAATGACGTCACCGGGTACCTTCCTGTCATTAGATCGGCCGAAAAAGGTAAAAAAAAAAAGAAGAAAAAATTGTCCTCACCTAGTCTTCAATATATAGCCCCTTGCCTCCTGCCTCCTCCCCACCCCCTCGGCGCCGGCGCGCGCGGATTTGACCTTGAACGCAACGATGCGATGCAACGGATGGTGGACGATGCAGATGTGTTAGACCCATACTGCATCTCGACGGATCGCGCAGATACGTATGCAGTAGACTGGAAAAATAGATTAAAGCTTCGACTGAGATAATTAAGCTTGATTCGTTTGGATCTTTTGTTTCTCTTTTCGTCGATCTCAGGAGAACAGTTTGAAGCTGTAGTTCGATTCAGAAGTGTAGGCGGAGCTCACCCGGTATTCTTTGGCGAATTTTCAAATTTTTGTTCCTTCAGATCAAAACGAAACTTGCGCCTAGAGCTTTTACTCCAAGGTTTCAAAGCGGTATTTTATGAAAATTCAAAGCTAAAATTCATTTGTACTTTCACTTCCATTGATATGCAATATGAGAGATAAAGTTGGGAAAATTCCAAAGATTATTTATCGGTCGAGGTCCGCCTACACATTTAATTGAAACGAACTTTATGGAAGTGCCTTTCTTGCCGGATACCGGACACAGGTGTAAAAACCAGACAAGACCGGTGAAATCCGGAAGGATTGTAAATTGGAAGGTAAATTGGTAATCCTAGACCCGACGGCAAATCTCAAATATTGCAATTATCCTGGCTTCAATGAAGGCTTGTGAATAACCGATTATCGCTCCTTTCCAACTTGAATCTGTGTCAAAGTATCCGTCCATTCGGAGCTCAACATCGCACCCCCGGAGGATCGATTATTTTCCATAGGTTTACATGGAGAGTAAATCGATAGATAGCATTGCATGATTCACTGCTCGTGAACAATAGATTATCGTTCCTTTCCCATTTGAATCTATGTAAAAGTATCGATTTTTTTGGGATTCAATTGCATCCTTTGAAGACCGATTCTTTCCCACAGTTATAGATAAAGAAGACGTCGATACATCGCCATTGACGAGCCGCCATTGCTCTTGATCAATAGATTATCGTTCTTCTCCCATTTGAATCTATGAAAAAGTATCGATTTCTCGGGGTGTCAATTGCACCTCCTGATAGTTGGTTCTTTTAGGTAGGGCCAATGTAAAATGCGGTAATCACCGCCATTACGGTCTCGCGTCCACAGATTTTGATGGAAGATATCTCGATAAATAGTATACATATGTAAGGAGCAGTCGCCAATGCCTGGGCTGGACATTTTTAACGCAGCGATCGCGATAGATATATTGAATTGTGTGCCTGGCCCTACATAGTACATACCCAACCCAGACCGCCGCACTATGGTTCGAGTTCAGAAAAAATTGGCAAAAAAATCCGTGAAAATAAGTCATCAAAAATCGTCCTTTTTTGACCTTTGAAGCTTAGTTTCAAACTTTCCAATAACATTTATAGGTTAAAATAGCTTTTTAAAAGTGTTCTCTGAGATTAAAAATTGGTCTTGGAAATTTACAAATGATAAATTGATGAGAAATTTACTTTATGATATTTGGCCACTTTTTTAAGATCTCGGAGCCTGGTGCGCCGTTAGTAATCGTGAAACTTGACGAGATACTCACTGCTTCAGCTACCGCGATAATCTGCTCCTCCACGGCGCGGTAATAATAATTACCAAATAAGGATGACAGAAACACTCACATTTATATCTATATTTAGCACCGGAGATCTCACATCTCACGAGCTCCGATTCGTCAGAGTTGTTGATTATTTTTCCCTTACTTGAGACAGTAGTGGATAGTGCAATTTGGAAACAATGTTTTACCTCCATTAAAATATATGTACAAAAATCGATTGTTGCAATGGTTTTACATGATTTCAAAGGGAGTAAAAATGTTGTTATGCCCATACGACACGAGCCATCACTGACTTGAGGCTTGTAAGATCCAAAAGGGCTGAATCCACTTTTTGAACAATTTGAGTTTATGGTGGAAAATAGGGTTGAATCTTTTCCACTCTACATGCGACCATGTTTTCAGTTCGGATCAAACCCACATGAGTTAGGATCAAAAGTAGCTAAATGCACGCACGTGTAAAAATAAGAGCTTCAGCAATGGCAATCAGAAAAAAACCGAAGTTTTTGTAAAGAAAAAATAAAAACAACAACAACAACAACCATCAAAAACCATGGATCCCCCCCCCCCCATGGGATTTGTGACTCAGTAGACCGATGCGATAAGGAAAATTTTGCCGAGAGCTACTAATTTGGTTATGCTCGAAACTTACTGTCCAGTTGACTGACTTTGCATAACTATATCTTACTATCTTTGCAGGCGTTTTTAAGTCGTTAACAAGCGTCTTCAAGACATTCAAGAGATCAGTTCGGGAAAAAATGTTTCGCATTCTATCTCAGAGCTTCTACAAATATTACCCATTCTCTCTTCCAAAGTTGGGGTCAAAATCTATGAATCAGGGTCCAAGGTGCGGCTACATCTATAAGTTATATTTCAGAAAAACGAGAATAACATACTTTGATACCACACTCTTGAAGATTTCAGAGCTAATTATACTTAATGGTCGGTAGCTTTGATTTGAGCCAAACAGTCGACGAAATTTTCCATCTAGCCCCCCCCCCCCCCCCCCCAAAAAAACAAGAAAAAAACAAATTTTTCGAGTTTTCCCGAAAATCTGAGAACTTTATTTGGCCAATTTTCATCCAAAATGCTTCAAGTCATCTTGGTGGGAGGTGAAAATCACGGAGCGAATGGTCGATAAACTTTAATGATCAAGAACCATACTGAACATAAGATGATTTTAGAATCAGACAATGTTTCTCGTCTTGTAGTAAGAGCATCAAACAAGGCGGTAATTTGACAACGTTGCATTTTGTACGATTAAAACTCGCAAGCGAAAGGTCTAATTCGGAGGTGTACGGCATACCGGATGGTTTTAGAAAAACGATCAGCGATCGATCGTACAGATTGGTGTTTGGTGACTTCAAACAAACTGCGTTTCAAAATGATTTTTCCGCATGAGAGTAATTTTAAACGGAAATTAAGGCTATCGAACCGAAAACCAAAGGCTAGTTTTCAGCGAAAATGAATTTTGCGTCCTCAAAAACACATGATAGTTCGTACACACAAACCAGCGGAAGAAAATAGAAATCGCAGATTTTCCAACGCATTTCCAAATTAGTAAGTTGCACTGGTCAGTGGTCATGTATGGCCGAATTTCCGCGATTCAGGTACACTAGAATCAACAACAATAACATTCAGCAGAATGTAGCATATAACTTCAAGGGAAAATATCGAAAATCGATTTAGGCAACTCAACTTTTGATAGCGAAGCCACGGTCTACCCAAGCAATGCCCAGGACATAGAATTGATTCTCGCAAAACGATCGCGGTAGTAATTTGTCTCAATAACTGAAATTTACGTTCAAAAATGCTTCGATGGAAATATTACGATGAATTAGAGCTTTTTTTAGGAACCAGTCGGTGAATTGAGCATAAAAAGGGTTGATTTAAATCCATCCTAACCCCACTTATGTTCGTTCTGTTATTTTTTAAAAGTGCACGCGATCCTCAAAAAATATAAGTTAGAGTTGGAAATTCAACAAAAACGGTTACAGAAAATAAATAAAAAAATTCGTTGACTTTTATTTGATATCATTAACCAATTTTTGACAATCTCCCGACACCGAAAGTTCAGAGAAAAAAATGAGGCGAACAAAGAATCACCGAGAAAAACAGGTTACCGTGACGAAAATTTAGTTTAATACTTTCTCAACCAGGATTCTAGTTAATTGTGTAGAAATTCCGGTTACATGCACAGGAGCTCCAAGTACACTTACACTAATACCGATCGCGCAATTACAGCGATCCCGGTAAGGAAACTATAAGGCAGAATTATTCTCAAGGTAACCAGAAATTCTTTATGACCAAAGTGGAGCAAGAGAGTCTAAGATTTTTGTAATAAGTTCAAAAATAATTTTTGTCCCGACTAGGGTGTCCAAGCATGGCGTCATTTTGAAATTTTTAGATAATCCCTAATACCTAGCAATTTTTTTTTTCTTTCTTTTTTTGGAACAATGATTTTTCGAGATTGAGGGCAAGAGGCGTGTAGTTGTTCACTCGGAGAAAAAAAATCGTTGATGACATTAAAACGGTGGAAAGAAACACTTTCAGGGTCAGACAGTGAAGGATATAAATCCTGATTCAGATCCTATTATCCTGAGTTCCTGAATTTTTAATCATTTTAAGCTGATGGACCGAACTTCCTAGTTTTTTGCAGCTTTTTCAATTTTCGCTATTGAGCTACATATTCTGCCATCACCATCTTCTACAATGGGGCAGTTGCAAGGGTCTGAAATTGTGTGTTCTTTACAAAGAGTATGCTAGTACTTGATGAACTGAGAACAATGGTGCCTTTGGTTTTTTCTTATAAGTGTCCAGGTTCTGGAGATACGAACCTCTAAAGTTGTAAAAAAAATCTTGTGTGCGTAGTGACGTCACTACGCGGAATTCCCATTTAAAACAATGTTTTTTGGGCCAAAATCTCATCTCCGGACAGTGCGACTTAATTAGAAACCAAAGGCATCATTGTTCTCGGCTCATCTAGTACTTTAATTGTCTAGTACTTTTATTAAAAACAACATTTCAGACCCTTGCAACAGCCCCATTCTACAACCAGTGGCGTCGCGTGCAATCTGGCAATTCCGCTCTTCGTCCATTTAAACCCATTCAAAATATCGAATCAAGGGAGGAGTGCACTCTGAACCTCCGATAGTTCAACCTTATAACATACGTTTAAATGGACAAAATACTGTGTTGCCAGATTGCACGCGACGCCACTGTCTACAACTCTACATTCGCGTCGTCTTATTAACTCATTTATCTCCATCGACTCACAACCTCGCCATTATCATTATATTCATTCCTTACCTCACAACATCATCAATCAAATACCACCATTACTTGTATAAGGACATGAGAGAAGAGAGAAAAATTACACAACTATTGTTTGTAAAATATTTACATTAGACGATACGTAGTATGCTGGTTACGTGATAAAAAAAAAGTGTATACATATTTTGTACAGTCAGTAGTGCCATTTGGGGGAATAAGCTTATTCGAAGTCAACGATTTTTTTTTTATTTATTTTGTGTAACCGTTCTTGTTGAATTTCTAACTCTAACTTATATTTTTTGAGGATCGCGTGCACTTTTAAAAAATAACAAAACAAACATAAGTGGGGTTAGGATGGATTTTAATCAACCCTTTTCATGCTCAATTCACCGACTGGTTCCAAAAAATAGCTCTAATTCATCGTAATATTTCCATCGAAGCATTTTTGAACGTAAATTTCAGTTATTGAGACAAATTACAACCACGATCGTTTTGCGTGAATCAATTCTATGTCCTGGGCATTGCTTGGGTAGACCTTGGCTTCGCTATCAAAAGTTGAGTTGCCTAAATCGATTTTCGATATTTTCCTTTGAAGTTATATGCTACATTCTGCTGAATGTTATTGCTGTTGATTCTTGTGTACCTGAATCGCGGAAATTCGGCCATACATGACCACTGACCAGTGCAACTTACTAATTTGGAAATGCGTTGGAAAATCTGCGATTTCTATTTTCTTCCGCTGGTTTGTGGGGGGAATAAAAAAATAAGCACTTATTCCAACCGGGAAATAATAATATGACTTCAATTAACCCCAACTTTGTAAAAATTCCCTTACATTTCCAGGTTCTCCAGCAAGTACATGGTCACCTTGATCCAAGATTCATCGATCCATTTCTTTATTGATTTTGTTCTTAACCATTTCTTTCCTTCAAAACATGTGCACTTATTCCGACCGGGAAATAATAAAACGACTTACACTATTTTATTGATTATTGATCAACGCACTGAAAACCACACTTCACGAGTCAAATCACAAAGCACAGTGATATGCGCGGTTCAGAAAATCCAGAGTCCGTAAAGAAACAACGAATACAGGAGAAAACCAACAAACGAACAAACGAACAAATCAAATTTCAGCGGGCGATAAACACTGAACAAGCGCGTTTTAGATGATACGCAGAACGCAGCGACAACACAACAACATGAATGGCGCGACGACCGACGCGAAGACAACAACAACGCGACTAATTTGTAAAGACGCAAATTCGCGAGAGAAGATGAATGAAAAGGGGGAGTGAATATTGCAAAGGAGCGGCGCGGCGGCCGGCAGCGTCGAGCGAGGGTCGCGCGCGCGCGCGCGCGTGAGGGAATGACGCGAGCAGCGGAGTTGATGCGAATATAGAGTGAGAGTGTGTGAGTGAATGGTGGCGGACAGGTGAGTCAAAAACACGCACACAAGCGCACGCCGCACAAGGAACACAGTCTAAGTTCGCGCGCCGCCATCAGGTGAGGCGATGAATCCGAATTCGAGTTGCGCTCAGTTCTTTCGTCCATGGTTCCATTTCGATCGCGGCAAAGCTCGAAGCGTGTCAACGTACACGTAATGTTATTGACTCACACACACGCATGCGCGCATACACATACACATGCAAACACACACAGAGTCGTGTAAACGGGGTCTTGGGAGGACCTCGCACAAACCGTGTGCGCAATTCTCATGAAACTGTGTGAAGTCTAGGTAAAAGAGTGGGGGAATTTTTTGAAACCTACCTATGCCTGACCCTAATTTGAATCAAAAACTATTATAGATGGACCCCAAAATGTTCAGACCCCACTGGCTTACTCATACACACGCAGAGTCGTGTAAACGGGGTCTTGAGAGGACCTCGCACAAAACGTGCGTGCAATTCTCACGAAAGAGTAGAGAGTGAAGTCTAGGTAAAATAGTAGGGTCATTTTTTTAAACCTAAACCTTTATCTGACCCTCATTTGAATAAAAACTACTACATGCGCCCCAAAATGTCCCAGATCCCAGCCATAAGCCTCAAAGCTGTGTTCCTTGGGCAGCTTCTGACGGGATGATGTATTGGGGCCATTGGGGGCTTTGAAGCGAACGAAGGCGCAGAGAACGCCGGCCGGTTTGTCTGTTCGATCGAAACGAAATTAGTCGGAAAAGTCGAATTTTCAATCGATCAATCGCTTGAAGTTTCGACAAAATTTCGATTGATCGAAAACTTTCGAATTTTCAATCGAATCCTTGATCACAGCAACAAAATTTTAGAACATTGATGCTTGACTTGTTAAATGAACAGCTGAAAACTAACTATCAAATAATTAATAAATGAATTTTAGATAAACCCTTATAAAAATTCTGTCGATCGCATTTTTGAAATTTTCGAGTAAATATCGTTCCGATCGATCAATTGTACAGGTTTAGTTGAGTGAGTGTCAGTGGCGTCGCGTGCCATCTGGCAACAATGCAACTGCTCCATTTAAACTCATTAAATATATCGAATTTTCCGTGTGCACTGTGAACCCCCTGAATTCGACCTTTTACATGAGTTTAAATGGATAGAATACATTGTTGCCAAATTGCACGCGACGCCACTGGTGAGTGTTGAAATCAGTGGCGGATACAGACAATTTTTACGGAGGGGGGCACGCATGTGAAATTTTGAAATTTGACGCGTTGGAGGAAGCAATTTTGGGCTATAATATCAGTTGAGAAAAGGCAACATTTGAGGCTTCTAGAGGGGAGGGGACGGGTGCCCCCCCGGATCCACGACAGGTTGCAACCGAGTCTCAAACCCAGGAGGTGGGCGAAAAACTTCCGAGTTCCGAGATTGTGGCTCCACTAGACTTAGTCAAATAAGGCAATCCTGCGGCGCCTTCAATTCACAGTTTATGCAAAACCAAAGTAGTCATGTATGAAAAGTTATCTCACGACATCTACGTACTTATTCCCGGCGCTTTTGTGAGCGGATTGCGCTGAGGCGGAAAGATTCATTGAGAAACTAATTAAGTAGGTTTAAGAGTAGGTGGTAACGTAAAATGCTTGGAATGAGTACTTTTCGGAAGTTTTTACAGTGAATATTGTTGACAGTAAGAGGAGTTTTTACAATGAAAGATTAATGAAAATTTCTGCCTATCATTTCTTTTAAACAATGTAAAAAAGTGCAAATTTGGAGCAACGAGTGACTAATAATTATCATGTTCTTTCCGTGTCACCAAAGATATAGTTTGTGACTATTAAAAAAACCGAAGCTAAAAATGGAGAAGGACGTAAAAATGTTTAGGGACGTCTTCTAAGGATAAGGCAGATGCGGCTGTTTACATTTTTTTCACAAGACTACGGTCAGTTTCACCCTCCGGAAGATAGCAACGGCGCAAAAAAAGATAACAATTTGTTTTAACATAATAAAGGGTAAGAGGTGGACACAGAAATGTCCAATATACGAAATGGTTCGATTCTTCAATTTTCAATACACTGAAAAAACAAAGTTCAAGTGGACCCGAAGCAGCTTTCTAAAAAAGCTTAGCAAAGCAAAAGTCCTAGCTCTACCGGAGCAAGTTGCTGTTGTACTGAGGCACTACTTTGGTAGAGCCAAAGCAAGAAAAGAGGCTGTTACTCTATAGAAGTAGTGCTTTGGTACACCTGAAAATTTCTCCGGTACAACTCGAACTTTTGCTTTGCGACGCTATTTTAAAAGGCTGCTTCGGCTGTACATAAACTTTGTTTTTTCAGTGTATAGAAAATCAGTTCCGACCTTTGAGCAAGAAAATTGATGGACATCTGTCACAAGCTTTGCGCTGGGTTTCTATTTGCCTATGATCTTTAGTATGAAAAATTTCGCTCAACCTCTACCACGCGCGCATACGGATAGAATCTCCATGGATTCGAGAGTATTATGAATATGAATGGTTAGCCGGTATAAAGAATGGACGATGTTGATTTTGATGATTAGGCAGGAGATATTCGTGTGGGAGGAAAAGAGCAGAGGCAGTCGAGAACGCGCTGCGCCACAATTCCGCGCGAGAGCAAAGCGGGATTGGCAGTCCGCGACTCGGCGCAACTTCCTGAAGGAGCGCGCGCGTCGAGTCGAGCAGCGCAGCGGTCGCGCGCACGCCACGCCACAGCTACAGTGGCCAGTTCAAAACCATCGAGCATCGAGCGCGATCCTCGCCGCTTGACGCTCGTTAGAGAAGCAGTGCTGCCGTTTTTGGTTTATTCAATGGCATTCCACAATTCTACAATCCATCGGTGAATCAACCGGTTAAGCCAAAGATTACCGATTTGTGTAAATGAGTCAGAGTTGGGCAAATGGGGATGGTAATCGATAGCACGATTACCGAGTAGGTAATCGTAATCGTGTTTTTTCAGAGGGTGGTTTTATGGTAATCAGGGCCGATTTTTTACTAGCCACCCATCATATTAGTTGCAGAAGAATTGTAGATCTGATCGAAGAGACCCAACAGTTTACTGTTTATCCGTGAAGAATATACATAAATAATTATCATTCAAAGGTTTGACGATTATCGATTACCCATAGTAATTGTGTAATCGATTACACTCCTATTTGCCCAACTCTGAAGTGAGTACGTCTATGGTTGTCTGCTCACTCCGAACACGAGGCGGGATAGCCGAAATTGATCAATCCCATGGGTTTAAACGGCGTCACGTGACTACTTAAACAAGAATTCAGGCGCCATTCGGAGATTCAGCGAAAAAAACGCCCTTTGGACGGTCAGCTGCGTACTATTGCTACAACGCTATAGAACCTTGATTCTCACGTAAAATTCCGCAAAAATAACGATAGTAATGGGCGTGAATAGGGGGAGGGGGGGGCCTTCCTCGCTTTTGAACGATCCAAGGCGAGGTATAGCGGGAATCGATTAATCCCATTCATTTATATACGGCGCGGCGTCACGTGGCTAGGTAAACAATATTTGGATTCGTTCAAGTTGTTCGTTTCAGACCAACTGACTCCAAGGGTACAATTAATTCAGAGTCTCTTCGAAAAAGCCGCCTTGATAGTTTCTTGAGATTTCCCCATATAAACTGGATGTGTGTAAGGAATAAGACGGAGCATCAGGAGCTCAACAACAAATGAAGCCTTTTGGAGGCTGTTTTCCGAGGTAGCTATACGATCTATCTTGGAAAAGTGCCTCCAAAAACGCTTCATTATCTCATTCAGTAAAGCACTTCCATTTCAAACAACCCGCGCTACACTAGACACTAATATCACCGACGTACGACTACATCAAAGACGGAACCATAGCGTTTATGTAAACATCAACATAACTTACAAACATTTGAATGTTTTGTTTAGATGCATACCATTCTTGTATCATTCAGTAATGTTTGATAACACCAGAGAATATTAGACAGCAAATGCAGCCAATATTTCATGCACCTATTTAGAAGGAAATTCAATCATTTTGTAGTTACGATGTTGTCACGTCTACACGGTGGTTCCGTCTATGTAGCAGTGTGCCGCGACTCTTGTTTACTCTTTGGGTGTACTTCTCATCTGATGTATGTAATCTTTGCTTCAACCGGTAGAATCACCGGTGGATTGGAGGATTCCGTAGAATAAACGAAAAACGGCAGCGCTGTAAAACTGAATGGTTGTAGACAGTGATGGCGTGCTGGTGGACACCATTTCAAGAATGTGCATGAATGAAGGTTATTACAAGGTGACACACACACACTCACATACGGACTAACATCGTTTAACGACAGACAAGACACACGATATGACGCCGCGGCGCGCCTGTCCGCCCGCCCGCCAGTTCCGGACAAGGAAAATCAGAAATGGAATCAGACAGAAACGTCTGCTGCGGGATGGACGGGAATATGGCACAGATTGCATTGAAATCAGAGACAAATAGAGACCCAAAACAAGGCTTGCGATGCATGCCCACTTTTCTGGCTCAATTTTAGTCGGAACTCATCGAAACATCAGCCCAAGGGCTAATGGGCTAGGCTATTAGGCTAAGTTTATCGTTGCGGCCGGTGACTCCCGAACAAAACTGTGCGCACTAAACTTGCCTCACTTTTCTAAGCATACGGTGTGCTGGGTCTCTATTTAGCTTTTATTGAAATGATGAAACACGAAATGCAGGTGCCTTAAGGGGTGTCTCCACCTGCGAATATAAAAGCGCGAATTGACCGCTTGAGCCAATAGGCTTCTTCGTTGTCGATACATCGGACTCGACCTATCGACTTCAAGGCAGTTCATTGGCTCAATCAATTTATTCGCGCTTTTAAATTCGCAGGAGGAGACACCCCTTTAAGATCTGACGCGGCGCGCGGCGTGCGCCTCGTTCAAGCCCCTGTTTCTGTATTTTTCCTACACACGTGTTCAAATGGGGAAAGAGAGGGAAAGACAAATTCTTGTGTACGCTACCTACAGATGGGCACCCTGTCTAGAGACAATCACAAACTCGAAGAATAACAGCTATTACGACGTTACGCGCAATCTGCATCCGATGGTGGGTGACACGGCTAATTTTGTCTGAGACAAGTTGTCTCACACTAGCCCGTATTGAAATTTAAAGGAGCCCCGGTTTTCAGATTGACTTGAAATGACAGTAAAGTGTGAATCCTTGTCTCTGCCTGGTCAGCGGTTTGATTTATCGATATAATCGACTGAAAGTAAGCAAGCAAGCATCAAAAGGACCACTGTATAATTCGGCTCGAAATCTCACAGGTTTGCTCAAATCATGCGGCTCTATCACAAGCATGGCCGAAGCCGTCAGAAATTTATCTTCCCCTCTATCTTTCATTTAAACTCATGTGTTAGAAAAAGATAAAGAGAGGGGCTGTCTTGTGAATTCAGCCCGGGCCATACCTCTGTCCAAACATGCAGTCAAATGGGCAAAGAGAGGAGAGAGGGAGAGAGAGGGAGAGAGAGGGAGAGAGAGTGAGAGGGAGTGAGAGGGAGGGAGGGAGAGAGAGAGAGAGAGAGGCAAATTCCTGACTGCGGCCATGATCACAAGCGTAGTTGAGTATTCCCTTTCAATGGTACATGTTTTTGCCTGAGACACTGATTGAAGGCACTTGAAGTCGAAAATCCATTCTCTAAATTATAAGTTGGAGTGATAGTGTTTGGGCAGCTTGATATCCCCGGAACTTTTTGAGATAGAGAGGGGCAGATTGCGTCATTCAGTGACACTTTTTACGAAATTTTTGCGGGAGGTTTCCAAAATCCCGGGTCCTCTTTGAACGGGGGGGGGGGGGGCTAACTCCAAATTTGCTTAAGGGCTTAATTTACCCAATTCCTATCTTGTGAATCATCGTTGAGAAGAATACGAAATTGTAAGTATTTTGGCGCAGACCGAAGGTCGATATATTTCGATTTAAATTTTTGTGTTCAAGATACGATCAAAGATCGATGTTCAATTTCGAACATTTTCAAAATTTCGGATCTACATTTTCAATACTCCGAGCTCAAAAATTATTGGGTCCAAAAAGTTTATCTAAACAGGCGGTTTCGAGGGTGCAAACTTACGGTAGTTTTATAACCCCTACTTCTGGACATCGCCTCAAATTTTACTGTTTACGTCAAAAAATAGAAGTCACGCTTTTCTTTAATAAATTGTCTTTGCGGTCTCTCCTTGGACATACCCAGTGGGCGCCAGAGGCGTCACTAGACTTTTGCATTTGGGGGGGGGGGGATGTGAGATTCCTTATGGAGGGTCTGCCCCCCCCCCCCCAGTTAGAGGAGGATTCATCCCCAAATTTTTTTTTAAAAATTTAGGTATATTAAGTAAAATTTCACGCTATTCTGAAAGTAAAGCAAAACTAACTGACAAAATAAGTTACCAGATTATTTCCTTGTAGCCACTTAACACAAGGATTTCCATTTTTGGTCATTTCAGACATCGGTCACAGTTCACCTTTAATTGGATCTAAAATCCTTTACTCAGAAATCGTAATCAAAATTGTTTTAAAAATGTGCGTCTACCTTAGAGCTCCACTAATATTTCTTTATTTATTTAGTCAATTACAGACAGTATTTTTCCCTTCCCCTTTCCACCCTTTTTCTCTTCCTTTGCCATTTTCTCCTTCTATTTCTTTCTTTTTTTCTTATTTTCTTTCCTTTACTTTTTTACACGTTCTCTCTCTTCACCTTTGGGGGATGGGGGGCAACCCCCCCCCTTCCAGAACATACCTCTAATCTTGTTGTTTCTGAGGTTTAATTGCAGGTGCTCTCTTTTTAAGAGATTACCCCTATTAATACCCCTTCCTAATTCTTATTATTATTTATTATTATTATTATTATATTTTCCTTGGGCTTAAAGTGGAATATGAAAACCCCCAAGAGAAGGGTTTTCATGAAAAATAATTAAGAATACTGTAAATGGCATCTCTCTATCTAAAATAGTTCAGGAGATACTAAACTGTCCAAAGACTTTGGCACTGTCCTACACTGGAGACCCAATTGTTGTTATCAAATACCTCCAATTAACTTTATTTTTGATGCACCTGTGTCCCATTAAAGATTGGGTAACACAACTTACCAGTAAGTTGTAAATATCCATCAAATGAACCAAATAAATGAAAAAAGGTCAAAGTCTCCGATTTTGATTAAACTTGAAACAAACGTAGAGGTAGGACAAATCATTCGTGCTTTACAATTGGGGCCTAACTCTATACAGCATTTCAAAATCTAGCATTACTGTCTTATCTCTTAACGAAAATCAAAAAAGTAAATTTTTTAGACCTTTATCCCCCTCTTATTTTGCATGCAACCCTGAATATCCCACAAAAAATGTCCCAAACATCGGCTGGTTTGTTCACAAAGGTAAGAAACTGTGATGGGAGATTCTGAAATATTCAATTGAGCTAAGCCTACTGGTAAAAACATCAACAATAAGAGCAGCCTCAGAAATATTTAGCTCCCTACCTCTAACAGAACTAGATATGGAGGTTCAAAGTTTGCAGGGGAAAAAAAACCCTTTCTGCAAACCTCCAAAAGTTTTAAACTGTCAGAAATCCAGTTCTTTATCAGTTAGAAAATCTAGCAAAGGCAATTGCTATTTTACGTCAACTTAAAGGACTAAAGTCCCTTGTACTATGACTTTCAAAAGAAAGTAGCCTGGAAGAATTTTTCATTCTTCCATTTCTTGACCAGTTAATAAGAATTTTGCAGTTTTCTGGTTTATCAGAGTCTAACAAAATTGCTGCTTGAAAGTATGCCTTGAAAAATCTAAAACTCTTTCGAAAATAATAGGCAACAATAGCAACGACGGTTTTTATGAGAAGACTTTCTTTTGTAAAAAAAAAAAAGGTTAATTTTAAGCATGATTTTTACTTACACCCTGTAGTTTTCATGTTGTCCTTTAGACCTTGTGTGGTGTTATCACATGTATTTTCTAAAAATAGTGTTTGAATTATTCACAAAAATAAAATGCAAAACAGAGAAGAAAAAAAAAACTATTGAAATGCTTACCTTTGAGAAGTTGGATCTGCACAATTGAGAGGTAATCTAAGTTCTATCACTTCACCGTTCTTTTCTCGTAGTTGGCCTTGGTTCTCCATATAGTACTGCACAAGTTCAGAGAGAGTGGCAAATTTCTCACCGCCATAAAGATCGTAAAAATCACCTGTGTTTTGTATTTTAATGTGCGTGACCTCGCCATTTCTCCTGAAATCAAGAAAATTGTAGACACTTGGTTTATTCAGTATTTGAGATCTATTAATATTTCCATTATATGATATTCTTCACAAGGAATATTTTCAGGTAAGTAAATTTCTTACGACAAAGATTTCCCAACATCTGCTGCAGGGACAGCAAATCAGGGTCAAAATCGACATTTGACCTCCGAAGTTGGACAGCTACACTGTCAACAAAGTTTACGATCAATGTTTAATTCTTACGTAGAATGCAGATAAAATTATAACAGTCACAGTTGCATCACAAGAGAAAAAACAACATTATGACTTTCTCAAGTAACAAAACGTCTTTAACACCAGGCACTTGATGATTGCTGATTGTTACCTGTCGGCACAACACCACTGAAAGCACAATAAGAAGCAGCAGGCTATGCCACTTGATTGACAAACATTTTCACCATATAATGTCAGTTTTGCATCGAGGCTATTACAAAACGGATCCTGCTGGAATTGTAACTATTTACATTTTCTCTGCATATCATTAAAAAAGTTTACCATTAGAAGTGGAATCTACTACCAACCCATCTGGCTGAACAGACAAGTGGACTCGTGGTTTGCAGTCATTACTTTAAAAGGCAGACCTTAGATCAGGGCGTTCTTCCGTATTAATGCTGCTAAAAATATTTACTATTAAACTTGAATAATGATACAAATACATAAACTGCAAAAGCGATACCGTTTTAGACACCGTAAATTACAGATTATATAGGTTTACCGAGGCGCTCCGGTTGTGACCCTCGCAATTTTCGGCAGTGCAACCCGTAATTACAGACTCTATCACAGAAAGTAGCGGGCTTCAAGACCGGGAAAACCTTGGCAAACCTGTAAAGCCGTAGTGTTTTTTCACCGTAGTAAAAAATAATGGACTGTGTTCAGTTATTCCTCAAACGTTTCACACAACACAGTAAACTTTTAAGTACGTTTCAGTCAGAAAATGGAGTGAAAATTAAAGGGCTAAAAGTGAGTCATGTCTGTAACTGAATGTTTTTTAGGAATGAATTGAAACTGTATGAATTTTTTCAAGGCTATTGTTGTGAAATGATTCTAAATACTCTTCAAAAATACTCTTTTAAAAACATCTAAGGAATGCCAAGAAGATTACAAAATTGAAAGTCTCAAAAACAATGTTCCATTAAAATTTACTGGCAGCTTAGAAAAAGAGCCCAAAAAAAAAAAAATTGATGTACCTAACATTAATGCATTACCTGACAGAGAGGGTGAAGTCTCCAGGGTTACTACGACTTGGGCGGGCGAGAAAAGATCCATCGAAACCTCTCTCTAAAAGGAGTACCTCCGCCTCAACACCAGAAACGTGAGGATGAAACCACCTGAAACCAAAGAGTAGGATTTCACTACTTTGCCGGTATTTAAAAAACACTAAAGTGGATAAATAAACAAATGACCGCCATCAACAAGGAAATAAAAAATTATAATTCAAAGCAGTTGCTTGAATCTTTACAAACTTTTGCAAGTTTTTGGCATATTCACAACGCAGACACTGATAATGCATGATCTAGCCAGAGTAGGTTGTTCGGTTGAGAGTAACTCTTTAGGGTGCTATTATTTAATTCAAATCTGAAAAAAATCTTGCTGCATTTTACGATCGGCAACCCCCGAACCGACGAAAGGCTTTCTGCTCCATTATTTAGTCAATTCAGTTGGCTCTTAAAAATATATCGAAAAATCCGGTCTCAGTCGGATACTGAAATTTAATGTTCGGCCAATATCCAGTATCTGGCAAAATCCGCAAACAGCAGAACCCTTATCTCCATTTTTATTGATTTAAATTCTCAAATAAAGAAATTCCATGTCACAAAAATTACAATGAGCGTAGTTGTATCGCAATTCAATGAATGGTAACTGAGATATATTTGAAATCTTTTGCAAATACAGTATTCTGATGTAAATCATTGCGAAAATCTATGACTGAGAAGGATGCAAGAACAACAGCCACCACGGAAAGCGAACCCGCCAAAATGTCAGCGGCAAGCTGCCCAATGCACTGTTATGGATGCTTGGTGTAACCAAGATATCAATCAATTACAATGTTGTTAAGAATTTAGGCATTAACAAGAAGCTGTTAAACTGTGCCACCATGAAATAACACATTAACTCAATCAGACAGCATAGCTACTCACTCGACTTATCTATTTTGCCCCTTTAAAGAGACACTGATGGACTGATCGACTTGAGGCCGCACCAGGTTGACTTGGTTTCCCCTATAAGACGCAACGTACATCTAAGTCGACTTGATTGATTGTAATCGGCTTCCCATTTCTGGACCCTCAACCAGGTTCTCAGCATTTTTACTTTTTCCTCGACTCCAACTCCTTATTCAAATGCTCAGGTCCGACACCTTAATAATGAGATAAAGTAGGAGCATTTTGAGTATCAGGTTCTGACGAACAGTGGTGCCAGCTACCGAATTGCATCAGTGAGCGAATGTTTAGCGCAGAGTTTTAGCGTGTTGCTAACCAGCGATTGATAGGATTCAGAGGCAGGCATCCCTACTAGTCAGAACCCCATCCTCACAATGCTCCTGCTTCAGCAACGCTCCATTTGTTCTTCAGAGATTTCCTCTACAAATAACACACTCTATCAGATTATCATGTAAACATTCACAATCAGACCCCAGGCCGAGAGAACGGACAGCCAGCGGGCCGATCCTTGAAATTCCTGACTTTTGGATCAACTGGATAAGAATGGAAACCAGTGATTAGTGGCGACAAGTGACGTGGTTGCTATGTCTAATCAAAATACGGGTAACTGATTGGTTATCAGGCAGTCCTGAGCAACTGATAACCAATTAGATAAATGCTGTATTTTGATTAGACTTGGCAACTACTTAACTTGTCTCCACCAATCACTGGTTTCCATTCTTATCCAGTCTACCCAAAAGTCAGGAATTTCAAGGATCGGACCGCTGGTATAAATTTTTTTTTCGGAACACAGTCAAGATGCTAAAAACTTCCCACATTCCCTCTCGTAATCTCCAATCGGAAAAGTTATGGTAACACGTTAGACCGTAGAGAAAAATTTGATGTGATCAGGAATGTGTTGATGGTAAAGTATCATCATGAGAATTTGATCAATTGATCATTATCAACGATTCAGGATGGAATCAAAGATAACCTATAAGAAGTGAGTGAAGGTGACAGGCAACTTACCTCCTTGATGTCATCGTTTCAGGACTAGAAATAAAGGGATGAATAAAGTGGAAGAACCTCGATGTGCATGACGATACAAACACCTCCCTTCAGAGAGAATAAGAAGCTATTTGCTCGTGAATTTCGGTGATCATGGATAGCTAAGAGTAGAGAAACGAGTTGGAAACTAGGGAAGTGAGTAACACTAACGCAACCATAGTGTAAACATAAGCCGTATTTTTTTATGTCCGCGACAAATTTGATGAGACCGTGTACCGTGAATTTACTTTTATGAGCTCCGCCTACAAACAGTTCGAGTGATTGCACGATTTGTAGAAAAGTAGTAAAAAAACGGGGCAGAAATCAAAGCTAGATACCAAAGATTTCGATGTTCCTGAAAAATACAAGTACAAAAGAATGGAAATAGGACAGAAATGGGATGAAGCGAATTTTTTTATTTTCGTGCTTTTCGGATCAGTTCGTCGTGTTTTCCACCTGTAACCAAATTCGGCCAATCACATAATTTGAATGCCGGTGAACGGTGAAGTTCCTCTTCCAACAAAGACGTCGAAATAGTTCGGACACGCAACAATCATCAATGTTGTGGATCCACAGTAAACAAGAATTTTTAACCTCAAAATAATCTTTCTTTTTGCTTGTTTTGGCACGTGGAGAATCAACACCACACAATCCGCATTTTTATTAAGTACCAGTGATCTGCTCTGCTTTTCTGCCAGATTCGTCGTAATTCTCGTAAGTAGATTTCCTTCTCTTATTCATAAAAATGAATCGCTTTGTGGTCAGTCAAATTGATGAGCCACCATAGATACAACACAATGGTTGACCTGTTAATCATTGCGAACAGTTCATCACATTTGCGCTTCAAAAATAAATTCCTGGCCGAAAGAATCTTGTTACTGGGTTTAAAATTGGATGGTATACATGCGTTTTTCAGCATGTGGCAAGCGGAGGTTAAATGCAGTGGTGGTGGTGGTTGGTCATTGTAGAAACGATTGGACTTGATAATCATTAATCAAGGAAACATCAGGGGAAAAGTTTAGTATACGGGCCGCTGTATTTTCTGAAATATCATAACCTAACCTGATCTAACCTAACTTCACAGGAGTAATGGTTGAGTAGGGGATAGCGGCCCTTATACTAAACTATAGCCAACATCAGCTTCTTAGCGCCTCCCAATTGATCTGTAGTGGCATGAAGCTGATGTTTTAATACAAGCCGTATAGATGTCAAGGCCAATGCTTTTCAGAACTACCTTTAAAGAGCTGCACCCTATCGTTGCGAGAGTTAAGTTGACAAAGGCCGAAAGCTGAGTAGTTTATGCGAGAGATTTCCACTTGGGTCTAGCCAACTCAAGTAAGGTTTTAATCCAGGTTGGTGCGTGAGCACCAGTATTTTTAAATTTGAGTTGGAAGGGTCTCGTTCTTCATACTTTTTCTTATGATCACATAGTTGACAATAATGGCGGCAAGGTGGCAATGCCCGTTGCTGTAAGGCCACACTAGATGCACTCTTAACCTCTCTTGCCTTGGTGACATCGATGTCCCATCAACCTAAGGGAATACAGCAGTGTTTAACTGTGAGTTTGCCCTCATTGACCCGAGTTTGTACTGGACTCCAGCTTGAACTCAAGTTCAGTCTAGCTATAGCAGAGCCAAAACTGGACAATTGATGATTGCATCTAAGCTTCTGTAGGCCCTCCCGAGTTGTGAAATATGCCCGATCTGCTGATCGCGTGAAAGTGAGAAAATTTGCCTGGCAAAGTCAATCTTGGGATTATAGCCACAAAAGTTTGAAAATATTGATCATTTTGTGAACTTACGATGTTCAAATATCTACGTGAAAAGAAGCAGAGAGTGAAAAAAAAAGAGTTCATCACTTTTCAAAATTGTGAAAGTCCTAAGAGGAAAAAATCTTGGGTCCAAGAAATGTTTTGGACGGACGGTCCTCGAAAGACGTTGGATGGTAAGCGTTAATGTGTGGTTTTAAATGGCGGTGCGTCCTCACCAATCACATGCAAGCAGGACCGTTCGTCTCAAACATGTAACAGGACTCTAGTCCATC
The DNA here is from genome assembly GCA_011764245.1 of Trialeurodes vaporariorum. Taxonomy (NCBI): domain Eukaryota; kingdom Metazoa; phylum Arthropoda; class Insecta; order Hemiptera; family Aleyrodidae; genus Trialeurodes; species Trialeurodes vaporariorum. The sequence continues at coordinate 43,956,621 of VMOF01000002.1, forward strand.
TAAGCTTTTCTGTCAATTCCTGATTGACGAGATTGATTTTCCTGATTGATTCTTGATTTCCTGATTGAATTTAGATTGACGAGGTCAGGAAAATTGTAAATAAACAAGCCCTATTTAATGAGTCCAAAGATTCAGGGATTTAGATTTCACAAATGATCTCAATCTCCATTTTTCCTAAATGTTATCTCTTTCTCATTTTCAGCTCTAAAAATGGCTAAGACAAAGGGTAACGCAACAAAGAAAGGAAGCAAAATGAAGCCCCAGAAGCCGAAAGGGTCTGCTCACAGTCTCAACCCCGATCGAGATATCTCAAGTCTCAAAGGAGTTGGAAAACCACGAAGTGCTGGAGTGATCAAAAGACTGCAAATGTACAAAAACTTCAAACCGAAACGTAACAAGGTAGGAAAAGTCATCCGAGCAGCCCCTTTTCAGGGAAGACTCCCGCGGGGCACCATGGCCAGGGTTGAACCGAATCGAAAATGGTTTGGTAACACTCGAGTCATCAGTCAAAAAGCTTTACAAACATTTCAAGAAGAGCTGGGCAAAGCTGTAAAAAATCCTTACGATATCGTCATGAAACCAACCAATCTACCTATCACGCTTCTAAATGAGAAGAAAAAGTTTGAAAGAATGCACATCCTTGAAGTAGAAAGTTATGATAATGTTTTCGGTCCAAAGAAACAAAGAAAACGTCCAAGTCTATCCTTTCAAAGTGAGGAACAGTTTGTTGAAGATATCAATGTGAAAACCGACGACTATAAAATGGAGGATGATCTAAACAAATCATTGGACAACGAAGGTGTCAAACGTGGTCAAAGAGATAAGATCATGTCGAAAGGCCAAAGTCGGCGCATTTGGAATGAACTGTACAAAGTCATTGACTCTTCGGATGTCGTAGTTATGGTCTTAGATGCTCGTAATCCTGAAGGCACACGTTGCGCTCGTATAGAAAAGTTTTTGAAAGAGGAAAAACCTCATAAGCACTTATTTTTCCTTCTAAACAAAGTAGATCTCGTCCCAATTTGGGTAACTCAAAGGTGGGTACAAATATTGAGCAAAGAGTATCCAACAATTGCTTTCCATGCCTCTTTGACTCACTCTTTTGGCAAGGGAGCGCTAATCAATCTGCTTCGTCAATTCGCTAAACTACATTCAGAAAGAAAGCAAATCAGTGTTGGGTTTGTTGGTTATCCAAATGTAGGAAAAAGCTCTGTCATCAATACATTGCGTTCGAAGAAAGTATGTAAAGTGGCACCAATAGCTGGCGAAACTAAAGTTTGGCAATACATAACGCTGACAAAAAGGATTTTTCTCATTGATTGTCCTGGAGTCGTTTACGACACCGCCGACAATGAATCTGACACAGATAAGGTCTTAAAAGGAGTCGTTAGAGTGGAAATGGTCCCGTATCCTGAACAGTATATACCAGATGTTATGGAACGAGTGAAGAAAGAATATTTAGTTAGGACTTACGGTATCCAAGACTGGGAAGATAGCGAAGATTTTTTAAAGCAGTTAGCTCAGAAAACGGGCAAACTTGCAAAAGGAGGAGAACCCGATTCTCACAACATTGCACGGTTTGTTTTGAATGATTGGCAGCGTGGTAGGGTACCATATTACACGGCTCCTCCCGGTTTTGAAGTGCCGCTAAGTCAACTTCCAGGTGGTGAAGATAATGAAAATGAGTCTGAGAAAGTCGGAGAAACTGAGTTGGAAAAAGAAGTGACAAAGGAGACCCCGACAGAGGCTGACGGAAGTTCGAAACCTAAAACACCTGAAGAAATGAAGGAAGCAAAACTTATGAAAGTCAAAAAGATGAAAGCTAGTATTGCTCAAGATTTCCGCAAGATTCGAGTCGTTTCAGACTTCTTTGATGAGCCTAAGTGGGCTCTTAAATCACTTATGGAGGAGAAGCCGGAAGAAAGTGATAAGAAAGAAGAAGAATCATCAGACAAAGAGGAAGAAACAGAAGAACGCAAGGAAGGAAATATCGATGACGATGATGATGACTCATCGTCGAGTGAAGATGAAGCTGCAGAGGAGGAAAAACAGAAGAAGAGAGACGAGAAAGAAGAGGCCAAGTGGAGATCAATGACAAGTAAACAAAGGAGAGCTCTTGTCAGGAGACTGAAACGGAAGAAGACTGGTAGCGACTTCTATGAAGTTACGAATGTTAAAAACCGCAGGAGATAGAAGCATATCTCAATTGTCTAAATTGAATTTAAAGTTTGTGATAATAAAGTATCTTTGTTTAAACCAGAGTTTTTAATGAAAAACTCCCATGTTTTGTAACCTTGTCTTTACGACTTTCTGCAAACTCCAAATGCTGATATAACTGGTATTTGTATAAAATTGTTGCCAAATGAGGATTCGCTTGTGTTTTATTTTCATTCTTTTAAAAAAAAGCTTTGTGTCTTGTGCTCTCTTGCAAGTTAATTGTCAGGGGAAGTGTTTTTACTGGTAAATAGTAAATATGCTTTCTTCTTGTCCAAACTTTGGAAAAAAAGGGTTGATTTCTAAAGTGATATCCAGAGACAATATATCCTCTAGATGTCAGGCACTAGTCAGCTGTGAGGTGGGAAGCTTATTTTTTCAGGGTCTCAACAAATTAAGTAACATAGGAAAAATTATCCAACAACGCCTTTGACTTTTGACAAAAACTGAAAACTCCCATGATTTATTTTTGTTGACTACTAATGTCAACATCTTTGCTCAATATCTGGCATAAGAGCCATTGGACTTTGTTCTGTTGCAACCCCAAAAATAAAATGTCCACCCGATTTTAACAAGGTTAAGATACCCATTATGCAGTCTCTAGCATTTATTGTCTCTGGGTGGATCCGCAAGGGAGTTAATGCTGACATATGCATTCACCAAACAGACAGACTTATTCTAAGAAACCCATCAAATTGATTTTAGAGCCATAATGGGCGCTTCCATTAAATTAGTCCTTGTTTTTGAGCATTCCTCAAAACCCTGAAAAATCTGAATAGGAGCTCCTTTCGCCGTCTTGTAACCTATTAGATTAGAGTATCTCTCTCCCCAAACCTTGTCAGACGCATTTGGGGGCTCCACTACTTCCGAAATTCATGGAATTTCAGACTTAAGATTTAACTATGTATAGTTCATAGCACTGTGTGGCGTTCAATGGTCTGAAATACATAAAAAGTGGCCAAAAATCAGTGGAAAAAGCCGTAAAGAATCATCGTTAGCGATCATTCCAGCTTAAATTAAAACTTCTCCAACAGTTTAAGATGTAAATTTAAAAATGCTTATTTTTCTGATTTTTTTCCACTTTTGACAATCTCAGACTATAGTGCGGCGCAGTGGCGTAGCCAAATGGGGGGGGGGGGGGTAAGGAGGAGTGGACCCTCCGCTTATCCCCTTAATTTTAAGAGTATTTTAGGCAATTTTGACCAACTCTGGACATAGGACACCCCCCTCCCCACCCCCTTGATTGATTTTTGGGGCAGCTTTTCTTTTGACGCACGTACAAGACGGCATCCAAATCGGGAAGATTTCATCTGTAGGTAAGTTTCAAGATGGAGAAAACGTATTAATATCGAATAGCCCCCTGAGTCAGACGATCATCTTTCGTTCAGAGGTTAGCAACGTCGTAATCTATCCATCCAGGCCCATGTAAAATACTCAATTTTTGGTAAGGCAATGTGTGCATCCGGCCGTGGGTGAAAGTCATTGACTCTTCGGATGTCGTAGTTATGGTCTTAGATGCTCGTAATCCTGAAGGCACACGTTGCGCTCGTATAGAAAAGTTTTTGAAAGAGGAAAAACCTCATAAGCACTTATTTTTCCTTCTAAACAAAGTAGATCTCGTCCCAATTTGGGTAACTCAAAGGTGGGTACAAATATTGAGCAAAGAGTATCCAACAATTGCTTTCCATGCCTCTTTGACTCACTTTTTTGGCAAGGGAGCGCTAATCAATCTGCTTCGTCAATTCGCTAAACTACATTCAAAAAGAAAGCAAATCAGTGTTGGTTTGTTGGTTATCCAAATGTGGGAAAAAAGCTCTGTCATCAATACATTGCGTTCGAAGAAAGTATGTAAAGTGGCACCAATAGCTGGCGAAACTAAAGTTTGGCAATACATAACGCTGACAAAAAGGATTTTTCTCATTGATTGTCCTGGAGTCGTTTACGACACCGCCGACAATGAATCCGACACAGATAAGGTCTTAAAAGGAGTCGTTAGAGTGGAAATGGTCCCGTATCCTGAACAGTATATACCAGATGTTATGGAACGAGTGAAGAAAGAATATTTAGTTAGGACTTACGGTATCCAAGACTGGGAAGATAGCGAAGATTTTTTAAAGCAGTTAGCTCAGAAAACGGGCAAACTTGCAAAAGGAGGAGAACCCGATTCTCACAACATTGCACGGTTTGTTTTGAATGATTGGCAGCGTGGTAGGGTACCATATTACACGGCTCCTCCCGGTTTTGAAGTGCCGCTAAGTCAACTTCCAGGTGGTGAAGATAATGAAAATGAGTCTGAGAAAGTCGGAGAAACTGAGTTGGAAAAAGAAGTGACAAAGGAGACCCCGACAGAGGCTGACGGAAGTTCGAAACCTAAAACACCTGAAGAAATGAAGGAAGCAAAACTTATGAAAGTCAAAAAGATGAAAGCTAGTATTGCTCAAGATTTCCGCAAGATTCGAGTCATTTCAGACTTCTTTGATGAGCCTAAGTGGGCTCTTAAATCACTTATGGAGGAGAAGCCGGAAGAAAGTGATAAAAAAGAAGAAGAATCATCAGACAAAGGGGAGAAACAGAAGAACGAAAGGGAAAGGGAAAATATCGATGACGATGATGATGACTCATCGTCGAGTGAAGATGAAGCTGCAGAGGAGGAAAAACAGAAGAAGAGAGACGAGAAAGAAGAGGCCAAGTGGAGATCAATGACAAGTAAACAAAGGAGAGCTCTTGTCAGGAGACTGAAACGGAAGAAGACTGGTAGCGACTTCTATGAAGTTACGAATGTTAAAAACCGCAGGAGATAGAAGCATATCTCAATTGTCTAAATTGAATTTAAAGTTTGTGATAATAAAGTATCTTTGTGTAAACCAGAGTTTTTAATGAAAAACTCCCATGTTTTGTAACCTTGTCTTTACGACTTTCTGCAAACTCCAAATGCTGATATAACTGGTATTTGTATAAAATTGTTGCCAAATGAGGATTCGCTTGTTTTTTATTTTCATTCTTTTAAAAAAAAAGCTTTGTGTCTTGTGCTCTCTTGCAAGTTAATTGTCAGGGGAAGTGTTTTTACTGGTAAATAGTAAATATGCTTTCTTCTTGTCCAAACTTTGGAAAAAAAGGGTTGATTTCTAAAGTGATATCCAGAGACAATATATCCTCTAGATGTCAGGCACTAGTCAGCTGTGAGGTGGGAAGCTTATTTTTTCAGGGTCTCAACAAATTAAGTGACATAGAAAAAATTATCCAACAACGCCTTTGACTTTTGACAAAAACTGAAAACTCCCATGATTTATTTTTGTTGACTACTAATGTCAACATCTTTGCTCAATATCTGGCATAAGAGCCATTGGACTTTGTTCTGTTGCAACCCCAAAAATAAAATGTCCACCCGATTTTAACAAGGTTAAGATACCCATTATGCAGTCTCTAGCATTTATTGTCTCTGGGTGGATCCGCAAGGGAGTTAATGCTGACATATGCATTCACCAAACAGACAGACTTATTCTAAGAAACCCATCAAATTGATTTTAGAGCCATAATGGGCGCTTCCATTAAATTAGTCCTTGTTTTTGAGCATTCCTCAAAACCCTGAAAAATCTGAATAGGAGCTCCTTTCGCCGTCTTGTAACCTATTAGATTAGAGTATCTCTCTCCCCAAACCTTGTCAGACGCATTTGGGGGCTCCACTACTTCCGAAATTCATGGAATTTCAGACTTAAGATTTAACTATGTATAGTTCATAGCACTGTGTGGCGTTCAATGGTCTGAAATACATAAAAAGTGGCCAAAAATCAGTGGAAAAAGCCGTAAAGAATCATCGTTAGCGATCATTCCAGCTTAAATTAAAACTTCTCCAACAGTTTAAGATGTAAATTTAAAAGTGCTTATTTTTCTGATTTTTTTCCACTTTTTGACAATCTCAGACTATAGTGCGGCGCAGTGGCGTAGCCAAATGGGGGGGGGGGGGGTAAGGAGGAGTGGACCCTCCGCTTATCCCCTTAATTTTAAAGAGTATTTTAGGCAATTTTGACCAACTCTGGACATAGGACACCCCCCTCCCCACCCCCTTGATTGATTTTTGGGGCAGCTTTTCTTTTGACGCACGTACAAGACGGCATCCAAATCGGGAAGATTTCATCTGTAGGTAAGTTTCAAGATGGAGAAAACGTATTAATATCGAATAGCCCTCTGAGTCAGACGATCATCTTTCGTTCAGAGGTTAGCAACGTCGTAATCTATCCATCCAGGCCCATGTAAAATACTCAATTTTTGGTAAGGCAATGTGTGCATCCGGCCGTGGGTGTAAATGGAAGTACATGAGCTAGATTTTCCTCCATTTAAACCAATGTATAAGAATCGCTTATTAACGAGGGGCATTGTACCTTTTGTAGAATCTATTACCGGTGAAATCCCGAAAAAGAATCGTTGCCATTTCTCTTCATTTAAAGCAATGTAAAATAATCGATTATTGACCGGGCAATGCGTACTGCGTGGAATCGACTATCATTCACGTGATTTTAAATGGCAAGAAAGAAGGTTGACTATGATTGAACCGTGATCATTAGCCGCAGCTGTAACGGTTTGATTGGGGGGAGGAGGAGGTATCTACGTTTGGAACCGGCGCGGCAGCGGGTAGCGTCGCGTGCAATTTGGAAACATCACATTTCGTCTGTTTAAACTCGTGAAAAATATCGTAGAATCGAAGTGCACGCACTCAAATCGAGGTATTAAACTGGTTTAAGTGGACAAAATGCAGCGCTGCCAGGGTGTCGCGACGCCACAGCTTGGAGTGGTTGGTAAGGAGAAATGGTCATTACCAAGTCGTACGTTTAGTTGCTCCTGTCGTATCATGAATTCGTGACGCTAACAATTAGAAGGGGGGGGGGGGTGTTAGTCGTTGCAAGGCAGGTTGCGTCTGAGTCTAAGTAAGAGACTTGGACGGAAGAGGAACGCATTGTTGCCGTATCGCCGAGTTTTCTCCAATGCTTCCTATTTAACGCAATGTAAAACTGTCAAATTTGATGCCCGATTTGGCAACACTCGAGGAGCGCGAGCGCCTCTGCCCGGAGTAGAGCACTGTAGGAAGATCACGGCGCGACGCGGTGGTGGAGTAAAGCCAGTAACGCAAGTGGCATAACCGGCCGGCGCAGTGAGGAGTCGGGTGAATCGATGCTCATAGGGGCGCGGCAAGGGGGTATCGGAGGGGGGTGGGGGAGGGAGAACGACCCCCCTGTGAGTGCGAGTGTTGGTAGAGAGGTCGTTTCAGGTAAGTTCAGTCGATGCAAGTTGTCACGTGATCGGAATCGAAACGCTTTCGATTGGCCGAGACGTTGATTTCGAAGCGCAGGAGTCGCGAACTAGTTCTCCGCGCATGAGTATTTTGAACTGTCATCTCCTCCAACTCCTCTGAAACGACGCTCTGGGAGCAGGAGCAGCAGGGACGACTCGGAAAACTGAAAACTCGGGGACGCGGCGGGCGCCAGTTGCAGCGGTGGAGGTGGTCCGGGCCACATCCTCTATCCCTCGCCGCGAATTCATGGAGAGTTGTGTGACCACCCCCCAATCGCCACGACCTTCAAGCCCGGATCCGTGCCATTTCATCAGGTAAATACGTGTGCAAGTGCTAATTGCAATGTGCAGTGTGTCGTTTGTTTACCTCTGAGCCTGCATACTCTAAAGGGCGCAATACGACAACAAACGACACTCCCACGCCCTCGTGCAAACTACCCTCGCCAACGTAAAGTCCTCTAGTGCTCCCCGAAATTGTGCACCGGTGTAGAAAAGATTATAGATAGAAACATTTTCATTGTTTGTTTAGTTACACCACAACACAGCCAGCGCAGCGCTCTGTAATCTTTTCTGAACCGGTTCTCCGTTTTGGGGGATTCTAGAACTCGAAGTATTATAGACAAAAAATGCAAGATTTCTTGTCTTAACTTGCCGTATAGATTAGGGGTATCCTGGACCATGTGTTGCAATGGTTTACACTTTTTTAAGACGACGCAATTCCCTCAAAATATAAAGGAAAACAGAAACAAAAAAATTAATTAAGCTAATAGCGGGTAAGTGTAAACAGCAATTTTTTGAGGCAATTAGGCTGCAGGGGAGTATTCCGTTACGTTGATTTCATTAAAATTCATTTCCGGACTCGCTACAGTCCCAAACCTCTCAATTTCCTCGTATTTGTCAATAATTCGTACAGATTTCTGAGAAATGAAAACAAGTGCTGTAGTTGCACACCTATGGATAAAAACAAAGTTCAAAATCGGCAGCTCTAAGTCGTGTGTTTTGCTAGGTAGTGAAACTCCTGATGTACTAAGTATAGGTACAATGTTCAACTTTAAAGTGAAAATTTAATTAAAATTCAATCAGTCACGAAACACTTTTTCTATGGAAATGCGATTTGAATTAAAATATTAGACGGGTACGGATAATTCATAATTTATTCCTAGGAACTTTGATTGGTCATATATGATCTTTTTGATTTTTCTGTAGGATTCATCATTAATTTTATAGGTATGCGGGCTGAAATTAAGAGCTAAGCTTGGTGCTTAAAGCACCGTACTTTTGCGTGAATAACAGTGCCTCAATACATGACAACTCTGTAGCAATCTCTGTAGTATTTTCAATCCTAATTATCATAAATTCATAATGATTAACACTTTCTCAAAATCAATATCACTCATATACGGTGTAAATCCTATTCATCACGACTATAATTTCTTAAGACCTCTTATAATTCCTTGTGCAAAAGTTAACATACGTTAGACAGTTATTCCGCATCATCTTATTTGACATCGCATCTTTGTTTTTTATAGTATCATATTTTATTGTACAACGTCGGTTATTAATACTATACACATTCGGACATTACTTATTGCGATTTCTACCAAAAACCTTATCGAACTGATAACAATTTTATTTCAATAATGCAAGTCCCTATATCAGGGCTGCCATTTCCCGAAGATTATGCTTTTTCCATTTAACCAATTGGATATTTTAAAAGTCCTGCCAAATTTGGCAACATTGCTCTGTAAGCGCATTTATCCAAACTTAACCCCTTAGGTACCACACCCGAACACATTATTTTACTTAAAGCTGTTTCACGTGGTTTCATTCATTGAATTGAAACTGAAAGAACGGTAAACAATGGGCACATTTCAACAGAATGCTTCTTCGAGCTCCTTCAATTGCTGTGGTATGCAATAACAAGTACAGCGAAGTCGGAATAATTTTATGCGTGCTGATATATTTGATTGAGCGTGCAGTGACTTGAACGCTTAAGCTGTAGCACAGCGAGATATAAAATCCCCCCCCCCCTCTCTCTCTCTCTCTCTCTCTCTCTCTCTCTCTCTCTCTCTCTCTCTCTCTCTCTCTCTCTCTCTCTCTCTCTCTCTCTCTCTCTTCCTCTCTTCTGGCTCTTTCTCTCTCTCTCTCTCTCTCTTACTCTCCATGGAAAGACATATGAGTGTAAGACAAGGCTGACATTGGGATAAAACCCCCCTCGGTCTCCTTTTTTTACTTACACATACATTCAAAGGGATTTGAGAGATGGAAGAGATTCTGGTTCCGCTACTGGATTAAGTTGTTACTGAAAGGGCGAAGTGTATGCTAAGCGTGCGAGAGAGAGGTAGAGAGAGGATGAGAGAGAGTGAGAGTAGAGGAGACAAAACGAAAGTAATGCTTATTGCCTATCCGCGACTGCTCAATCTTGTTGATATGTCTACGCTGCCGGTCTTAGTAGAGGGTGTTGAGTTAGAGTACTCTACCTCTGTGAAGACCCTTGGCCTCTGATGAATTCTACATAACCTGGAATGAGCAGGCTGACAGCATTTGCAGCCGTGTGCTTGCGTCATTACATCAGCTAAAAAGAAAAGCAGGACTGTTACCGCGAACCATGCCAAAATTTTGGTCCAATCACTAAATATTCCACTTTTCGATTATGGTCAGTTACCTTTTATGACATTGCTCAAACTCTGAACTTAAGGCTTCAGAGGTTGCAAAATCAATGCGTTAGATTTATTTACGATCTTCCTCGTGATTCACATATTTCACCATACTATCTGAAACTTAGATGGAGTCAGCTGCATGACAGAAGAGAAATTCTTCTCCTAGCTCAGTTATTCAAAGTTTTAAAACATCGTTGCCCTAATTACCTGGCTGAAAGGCTGAAATTTTTCTCTGATGTCCATGCAGTTGCCACTCGTTCTAGGGATCAATCTTTGGTCATTCCACTCAACAGGACGACGGCGTTCAGCAATGCATTCTGTGTTCGAGGTCCGAGCCTATGGAATGGATTGAAAAAGGAGATAGCTGACCTCCAGTTATCTCCTTTTGCATTCCAGAAAGCTCTAAAAGATTACTACTTAAACAGGAGCAAACAAAACTAAGTTGTCATCAATTTTGCATTTTGTTACTTATTATTATCATTTTGTTTGTTTGTTGTTTGTTTTGTTTTTTTTTCTCTTCTTTCCTCTCTCTCAACTTTCATTTTGAGTCAAATGGTTAAAGGCAGGTTCTATTTTTATTTTATTTATTTTTATTTATTTTTTCCTCCCCTCCCACCCTTCCCTCACCCCTCCCCCACCTTTTTCTTCCCTTATCTCACTTTTTTTTTTTCTTTTTTTTTTATCCAATTTTTAATTTTTAATTATTAATTTTTTTTATTATTATTCAATTTAGTTTAATATTATTATTCTTCTTTTATATATATTTTCAAATTTTTGATACTTCTGATAACTTTCATTTTTTCTACTCACAATTTATATTCATTTATCATTGCTTTGCTTTATACTTTTAATTTTATCACTTTAAATGTATTAATTTATGTAACTTTATTTCTTATTTGTTTATTATTTGTACTTTATTTTTTATTTATCTTAGTGGTTATGTGGAAGAGAGGGCCAGTATTATTGGCCCTAACATTGCCACTTAAAATAAATCGATCATTCAATTCAATTCAATCTCTTCTTCTCTCTCTCTCTCTCTCCTCCTCTCTCTCTCTCTCCTCTCTCTCTCTCTCTCTCTCTCTCTCTCTCTCTCTCTCTCTCTCTCTCTCTCTCTCTTCTCTCTACTCTCCATGGAAAGACATATGAGTGTAAGACAAGGATAGACAATGGGACAAAACCCCTCGTTCCATCCTTTTTTTACTTACACATACATTCAAAGGGAATTTGAGAGATGGAAGAGATTCTGGTTGCGCTACTGGATTAAGTTGTTACTGAAAGGGCGAAGTGTGTGCTAAGCGTGCGAGAGAGAGAGAGAGAGAGAGAGAGAGAGAGAGAGAGAGAGAGAGAGAGAGAGAGAGAGAGAGACATATTCCTCATCTCATTAATAATTGAAGGGTAGAGTGGATAAAGGGGTTATGTGACATTTTGGAAAAAATCGAGTTAGCACAGTGGATGAAGGAGTTATGACGGTAACTATCTATAAATTTTCCAACTTGGTTCAAAAAATGTAGGATATGACCCTACTTTCAAAGCTGTTGCGGTTGATGTTCAGCTAAAATGTCGAAAACATCCATACTTTGAACTTTAAAGTCGATTTTCTCAAAATCAAAAAAGTGTTACATAACCCCTTTATCCACTCTACCCTTCAACTGCTATTTCCGCCTGAGTTATTGAAAGGTAATTTTTTATGCATGGAACACGACGGAATACAATATGGAACAGATTGAGCTTGATTGAGTGCAATTCTTTTAGGGTTCCGATTGAACGAAACAAAACAAAAAAAGGTTTTGTAAAAAAAAAAATTATGTCCTGGGACCAAAATATGTATGGTCCCAAGTCTCAAAGGTCTCAAGGCAGTGTGCGCAAGTTGAATTGCGTGCGGTTTCGACCAATCAGAGAGTATACGCACGTCACATGACCTTGCGTAAGTTACGCTCGGGGCCTAAAACATTATTTGGTCCCAGATCATGAAACATGCGAGCATGGATTCTTCGGACCCACCGACGGAGTCGCGCGAAAACACTGACGCTGCCCACGAAACACCGCACCGTTCCGCTCGCACCTGCTCGGGCTCGGTGTTCATTTTGCCTATCCCTCCAATTGAAGGCGCTTGATGAACCGATGTCCTCTAAATATCGATCATTCAGTGTAGTTTTTATACTGCTTATGAGGAATTAAAAACTGGTGTGACATCACGCATTCAGTCACGAAGATGAACATACTCTACTTGGGTTTATTGTTGAGAGGGTTAACCGTTGTGAAAGTGCGAGTGCGTCCAAGGTAATTGACCAATGAAGGCACCATAAGGGTCAAAAAAGACCCCAACCCAAACGATTTTTCACTTCGAAAGCCTCATTTTTTGTTTTTGTTTTTTTTTTGTTTTTTAAAGTGATCAAGTACGTACACCTAAACTGAATATTTTAAGACAATTTTTCATCACTTGTTACTTTTTTTGGACTTTTATGGTTATTTTTCGAAAATAATGACAATTCCAAAAACTGCAACAAATTGGGGGGGGGGGGATTACTTTGTTCTGTTGTTTGCCTTTAAAGTATATAACGTTGAACCAATGGTCCTCAGAGGATTTAAAACTTTTTGAAAAGATCATGCATTGAACCGGTGTCCATCTATAACCTAAAAACCTAATAAAAGGACTTAAATCCAAATGATTTCTACACTCTACAGCCAGCTCTTGTTTAAAAAAAAAAGCAAGAGAATTGGCCAAGAGATCGGCTCTACATCAGTATTTTGAATAATACGAAGTCCCAAAATTTAATCCAAAAAAATTAACCCAACACCTCTTTAACTACAAATATGACCTAACAAATTACGTGTTTAACCCATGTACGAACACGTCATGAAGACAAATCAATGTTCGCTGGCTCTAATTAAGTGGGTAGTAAAATATTCCTACACTGCGGTGCTGATTTTGCATACACACTTTATTGAAGGCGGTTCGAGGAAGCATTGTTATAAATTGTTAATAATGTGGAGCCGCATAATTATTGTTAATAAAAAACTGAAATTATGTGAGGTAGATCTAGTCACCGAAACGAGTATACTCGGGCGTGGTGTATTGGAAGGGTTGAAGTATTTTTCCACAATTTTCGATTCCCCCCCCCCCGGGGGGAGGTGGTGGATGTTGTTAAGGTCAAAACCGCCTCACCCAGGGCGGCATGGTGGCACCCGCATGCTGATTTCTCCCTAACATAAGTAAACAACGATGTAAGTATATTATACTTATAGTCACCAAATTTGATAGGTTGATCTAAGTTTTATTGTAATTGTTCGAATTATACACTAATTCATTGTTGCAGAATCAAAGAGGAATCTATCACTTGCGAGGCAGAAGTGAGTCCCGACAGTGCGGCTCCACAAAAACATGGTGAGTACTTTTATCATTTCCCCCATTTCCCTTCCATACCCACGGCTAGCTCAGAACTAATTTGGGGGGGGGGTGAACAGAAAGGGAAGCACCGGTATATGATAAGATCTCGAATATTATAAGGGCTCCAGTAGCGAGGTGTGAAATTTGACAACGGTGTACTTTCTCCATTTAAACTCACTGAAAGAATCAAATGCTTCAGTCATCGGCGATGACCAGATGTTTCGACATTTCTTATGTGTTTAAAGGGGGAAAAAGAAACGTTGCCAAATTGCACGCCTCGCCACTGAAGGGGTCCAGTGGTTTTTCCGTGGAGCGTCTTGAAAATTTTGCAACTGAAAAACACAATGGGTCTGTTGCATACTTTTGCAACAGCGTTATGGCGAGGGTTGATTCTAGTGTAAAATCGGGTGAAAATCACATTGAGAGCATCAAAAAGTCTCAAAACCCACTCATAAACCCACAAAAAACCTTTAAATGAATGCCTAAGATGGCGGTTGAAAGGGCGAATCAACCCTGCATACATGCACCATGAGCAGCAAAAATGGCCGACGACGGTATTCGACAAAGTAGGTACTTTCCCGGCGTTTCCTTCTCAGAATTAAGGCAAATCGACACAAAACTTGAAATATTAACCATAGTAATCATGAACAATAACGAGAAAGTAAAATTTACTGAAAAAAAATACACAGAATGACACAAAATGTAGATATACTATGAGGAAGTGAGTCGTTTGTTTACATTCTAACCATCATTATAGATTGCCGTCGTCGTGCGTCGGCTATCTTTCGGTGCTCGTGGTGCATGTATGCAGGGTTGAATCGCCCTTTCAACCGCCATCTTAGGCATTCATTAAAAGGTATTTTGTGGGTTTATGAGTGGGTTTTGAGACTTTTTGATGCAATTAATGTCATTTTCACGCAATTTTACAACAGAATCAACCCTCCATAACGCTGCAGCAAAAGTTTGCAACAGACCCATATTTGTCGTGGAGTTATGTCCTCTAATTCAGTGTTGTGTCCTGACTTAAAAGTTGGGCGAAGCTGCGTGAAAACTCTCGATTGGGAAGTCTACAGAACACCGGTCTAGTTAATGAAAGTCCTTCCCAGGAATTCTCATACAATCAGTCGTAAGACCCTGTATGTTGCTTGGTCGGAAAGGTCCTCATATAAAGCCAACTATAATTGTAAGCATCAAGTGGCGATCGCAGCACGTATGTCTCTTCCATCTCTCTCATTTCCGCTTGAATGTATGAGTAAGAAAAGGATATAAATTAATATTGGATTTTATTCCCTCGTCTATCCTTGCTGTTCAACACACATATATTCCAATAGTGAAAAGAGAGGGATAGAGAACTTCTCTCTGTTGCGCTACTGGTGCATATGTATAGCTCATGAGGTGGAAAACAACATGGATGTATGTGCCTCTTCGGCTATTTGCTTTTTTTCCTCCTTTTTCACCATCATGAAAGTTATTAAGGCGGCCTCTGACCGCGGTAAGGCGTCTTTTAGAGCTACCCAGTGTCCCTGGAGTGGCGGCTCGTGAAATGCGATTTATCGATGTCTACTCCATTTAAAACCATAGAAAAGTATCGGCAGAGGATGGAATTGAACCCCCGAGAAATCGATACTTTACTATAGTTTTAAATGGAGTGGACATCGATTTATCGCATTTCACGAGCTGCCACTGCCATGCTGAAACCAAAAGCAGAGGCGTCACGTTAAATACAACAACGTTGCCTTTAGTCTATTTAAATCCGTAAAAAAGGTCGAACTATCGGAATTGAATGGTGCATGCGCTTCGTTGAATCGATATTTCAAATGGGTTTAAATAGAAAAAATGCATCGTTGATTGCGCAATGCCACTGACCAACTGCCAATCAGCACACGAATAGCTAGACGCAGAAAGAAGAAGTGCAAATTTTATCCTTAGATAGCTTCTGTATGGATGCGGATAGTAAATAACCATTTAATGGTGTATATTAATCGCACGATTGTAAATATGGACCGCATAACTGTAAATAATATATAAAATAACTTTATCACTTAATCATTTTAGTACCACGTCAATCAGTCAACTTGATGTCACTACGCAACCAAGCGAGTAGATAATCATTCCTGCTAAGCGGTACTTGTTTTTGCCTACATAATTAATTGAAGGCGCCCAATGCGAAGCATTCTTTCAAAATTCCCACACTCCAGCCTATTGTCTAAAAAACCCTGTAAGTCGCATAAATCTGTTCCGGCCAAGTCCGTAATCAATTTTCCCTTCGAATAACCCTTGGCCCCAACCACGCTTTTCCTTTTATTTTTATTATTGTTATTATTACTTTTTTCTGGTATCTAAATCAGTAGCGGCTCGTGTCATCTGGAAACTGAGCTTTTCTGCTATCAAAATATTTCTAAATAGTCCAACTAATCTATCAGTGGCGTGGAGTGCAAGTTGACAACCCTCTAATTTTTCTATTTAAACCTATGAAAAATATCGAACTATTGGGTGTTCGGTGAACACCTCCGCATTCGACTTTCTACATATATGTTTAACCTACAGGTTTCAGTAGACTCAATACAACGTTGCCAAACTGCACGCTACGCCACCGTCATCTATGTAAGACTAGTCGTCCTGGCAAAAATTGCCCATACAGGTGTCCGTAACTAATTCCCCATACGGAGTATAGATATGTATATGAATGAATCCATATGGATATGTAATATTTATAGATATCGTATGGATCTGTAAGGATATTAACACCTTTATCATAACAGATCCATACGATATCGATACATATCCATCATATGGATCAATACATATCCATCATCATATGGATCCATGCATATCCATGTGGATCCATACTGTATGCATGGGAAATTGGGTATGGAGCTATGCAGACCAGGGTGCCTCACCTAAATTACATTATTTTACATTGATTTAAATGGAGATCATTCCATGTCGCCAAATTTTACCAGCCGTCACTAATCTAAACATATGCTAAAGATTCGATTTCTTGGGGGCTCAATTCGGACCAGCGATCGATCGATTATTTTACATATGTTTGGCTGAAGGGGCGAGAATGAATCCACCGTTGTTACCGCATTCGAGCTACCTCTGCCTGTGGGGCATTGTGAATGGGTATATGAAGGAATCGATTGTAAAATTTACCTTTAATAAAGATGTGTGTTGGGGACATTAAGGGTTGAGCGGGGGGGGGGGGTGCAGGGTGCATACTTAAGGAGTATATGCAGACATTATTATGAGACAAGTGTGCCGGGCCAAAAATCAATAAGACGCTTTAAGAGCGAGAAAGATGGGACTTGTGTTTGTGTGTGTGAGTGTGTGTCTATGTGGGTGTGAGAGAGAGAGAGAGGGAGAGAGAGAGAGAGAGAGAGAGGGAGAGAGAGAGAGGGAGAGAGAGAGAGAGAGAGGGAGAGAGAGAGAGAGTGAGAGAGAGTGGAAGAGAGGGAGGAAGAGAGTGGAAGAGAGAGAGAGAGAGAGGAAGAGAGAAAGTGTGATAGAAAGAGAGGGGTGAGCTGAAGAGGTGTGGGAGGGGAAAGAAAGGAAAGTGGTTAAATTGAGGGAAAGAAAGTTTTTCCTCTCCCCTCAGCCCTCAGGGCCTCTTTTCACCCCCTCGATATTTCTTATACTTACCTTGTAAACACGCTACACTCTTTACGATGACGATCACCACCATCAACACGGCACCACGCCTTGCAATTTCCATTCCTCCCCGATGACGACCGAATGAACGACAACAAATAACAAACAGTAACACTAAAAGCGAGTTTTCGTGCTCGGATGGTTGGATGAAGACTTTGCCGAGGGTTCTTGGTGGAGCTGTTAATTGATGTGCATCGCTTTAACGTATTTTCACCGCTAACCAATCGGCCTATCGGATTCAGGAATACTGTTTATAAATGACGGTGCCGGACTTCGTCTTCCACAATATATCGCGGCCTCCTTCTCCTTATTACTCAGCCTAATTTCAAAGCGCTGCGTTGTTCGCACGATTAAGTTCTGTACAATTTCCGAACAAAGCAGCGGCCACTTTTTGTGTAGCTATATTTACTTAATGACATTTTTCAGTTTACTGATGATTCTCCCGCAGGGTTCGAAAATTTCATGAAAAATAAAAGCGTGAAATTTCACGTGAAATATTTCATGAAATTTATGAAATTTATGAAAAATACCGAAAAATACTCCGCAAATGTGTAGCGAACTTCCTTTCGGTTGCTTCGCCTAGCCAAAAATGAGAAACAAAATTATTGGTTTATTTAGCTGTTTGTTGGCTTCTTTTAACATAGCTGCCAGCCAGTGCAAGAAAAAATAAATTAATTAAATTATTTATTCTCAATTTGTAATTAGTCTAGTTGTTGGTGGGCCTCTAGAGATTGTACCAAGTAATTACTGTATAAAATACAATTCTGGTAAAATGAGAGTCCAAAGTCCTCATCTTTGACGGATCCAGCCCTCGCAAACGGGGGGGGGGATTTGGAAAAAAAATGAAAATTATGCTGGGAATAAAACTTATTGAGAAC
The DNA here is from genome assembly GCA_011764245.1 of Trialeurodes vaporariorum. Taxonomy (NCBI): domain Eukaryota; kingdom Metazoa; phylum Arthropoda; class Insecta; order Hemiptera; family Aleyrodidae; genus Trialeurodes; species Trialeurodes vaporariorum. Next base: position 43,974,698 of record VMOF01000002.1, read on the forward strand.
TTGAAAAATTTGAAAACATAACTTCTAAGTAACTGGTGCAAAATTGAAAATTTAGGGGTGCCGGCTACTGGGGTATTTACCTCAAGATAAAATGAACGTTTATACCATGATGAATTACTTATACATAGAGTCCCAATATATGAAATATATAGGGACTCTACTTATACATAGTAATACTCTTTGGGAGGGCGTTACAAATAGATATAAATTATTTCATAGTGAAAATTAGACGAATTCCACTTCAGAGTAGAAAAGAATCATAAAAAACGACGAATGGGAGTAAATTTCAAAAATGTCATGAATTTCACAGCTTCGTGAAATTTCATGTGAAATTTCAAGGAAATTTCATAAATTTCATATGAAATATTTCACACTTGAAACCCTGTTCTCCCGGCAGACCAAAATATTACAGTGTTCAGTTCGCAGTGCATGACAGCAATGCGCATAAAAATAAGTACTCGCGCATCTGTAATCTTTTTCCAACCGATGGAGAGTCTTCGTCACTGACTTAAAAAAAAAATAACAAAATGGATAATTCGATGATTTAATGGCGATTCCATTCCACCGATTGAGAAAAGATCACAAATGTGAGTATTTTTGCCCATTAGAGTACACTGAACTGAACTGTGGAAGCTTTTGGTCATGCAAACAGATAGTGGAATCATCAATGAATTGAAAAATGCCATTACAAAAGAGGGGTGGTGATCTGGCAATAAACGGACCAAAAGTGTTAATTTGCTAGTATTTTTGCTAAATATTTGGCACAAATGTTTTCAATTTTTTTTTTTTTTTTTTTCAAAGGGCAAGAGAAAATAAAATTTAAAATTTCGCTGAAGGTGAGTAAAACGCTAGAAAAATAATGCGCTTTCAAAGGACAAATCTACAGACCTTATTTTTCGTTCGATAATTGGGTGGAGACTAGAGAGTGTGATAGAATCGTTGTTTACCAGCTTATATTACTGTGGATATGCACTTTCATTTTCACTAACAGAAATCACACAGGTATTTTACTTAATATTCATTATTTCGGTAAAAAAATTTGTAGAAACGGTTAAAGTATCAATTAATTTTAAAACTTGCCTTCTGTTCTTTATGTCCCAGGTAAATCGCAATTATTTACGATCAGAAAAAAATTAGCTCAAGCGTAATGGTGACGTACTTACAAAATAATTATATCGCTAGATTTGATTTAGCTCATTCTAGAATAAGCTACTAATCGTACTGATAACCACAGATTAAGTTTTTCTCCACTGGTTCTCTTTTTACGAACTTTTGAAGCGATTGAATGCAGTGTTCAAAAATACACTTCATTCAAAACACCGTATAGGTCAAGAACTAACCAAAATAAACCAAATCTGATAAAATCACCATTTTATTGTCAGCTTATTAGCTTTCAAATGAGCTAAAGTAAATCTTGATACAATTATTCTACAGGGTGTTGATTAAAATAGTTTCCACTCGGGTTTTTTCGAAAACGGCCGCGAATTTAAAAAATCGCTGAAACACGTGTAAAATATTTTACACGTGTTTCAGCGATTTTTTAAATTCGCGGCCGTTTTCGAAAAAACCCGAGTGGAAACTATTTTAATCAACACCCTGTATAAGTTAACATTACGCTTGATCTGAATTTTTTCTGATCATAAATAAACGGCTTGTGATTTGCCTAGTGTTGAAGCACGCTCTAGTGGCCAACACGCTCAACAGCGTCGCTACGGATACAAAGAAGATCACTCATAAGGAAGAACCTAACCTTCCTCTCTACGTGAAGAGTGAGTCCAATAATCCATACAATTTATGTATAAAATACCAAATATCACTCATTTGAATTATATTTACCAGAAAAGGTATTTCTGTCTGTTTTCATTGAATATATGAATTTAGTATTGTTGCTTTGACGCAACAAAATGGTGACCCCGACGTGATTAATTATAATAACCTAAAAAGTTGTGCATAATAATAATGTATGAAGTGAGCGTTTTGCTCTCCATACAATACTCGCAATTAACTTAAAGTGAAGTGAGCGTTTCGCTCTCCATACATTTATACCATAAAATTCTCACATGAAGTAAGCGTTCGCTTTCCATGTCTCCTAAAACTATTTGAAGTGAGCGTACGCTCTCCAAATAAACGTTGATAATTCTTTTATTTAAGGTTAAGTTCGTTTTATACTGCAAATTCATGAAGTAAGCGTTCGCTTTCCATGTACTTTGGACTCTTTGAAGTGAGCGGATGCTCTCCTAATAAATACTAGTAATTTCCTATTTAAGGTTAAGTTCGCCTCATAAATGCCCACAAAATCAGTTGCAGTGAGCGTTTCGCTCTCCAACTCCCAAATCAGTTGCAGTGAGCGTTTCGCTCTCCAACTCCCAAATCAGTTGCAGTAAGCGTTTCGCTCTCCAACTCAAAAAATACAAAAATACTCAGAAGTGAGCGTTCGCTCTCCTGAGTTAAGACTTGTGTCAGGGGGTCGCTCCCCCCACAAGCAAATACACGGTGAACCGTTCAAAGACTTGCGGTAAGGCGGTAGCTCCCCACCCAAGCACACGCACCATTCTGAAAATCTTAGGAAATGAGGAATCTTAGGTTGCGATTCAAAAACCAATAAAATGGCTTAAAAAAGGCGAACTAAGTAATACCTTGAATAGTAAAAAAAAAAAAAAAAAAAAAAAAAAAAAAAAAAAAAAAAAAACTAAAGAATATAACGAACTTTCTAAAAAGCGAGGAATTGCCTCGTTCTTCCAGCGTCTTAACTCTCAAATGACGACTAGAAAGAAGATTTAATAAAATTAGTCAACATAAAAGAAGAATTCACTTCTCAGTTAAAGCTTTTGATCATTACTTGAACTTAGCTTTTGTTGTTGTTGTTGTTGTTGTTGTTTTAAAGTCAATCGACAGTTATCGAAATGGTTCAAAAGAGAAATCGAAATCCACCCGATTTTCTTCATCGACAGTTCACAGCTGTTCACGAGATGAAAAGAATCAATTCTGAAAATAACAACGCAAACGACCATGAAGACTTTGAAATGGGAAGTTCGGATGTTCCTCAATAACAAGCTGCCATCGTCATCAGCTGATCGCTTGCATGAAATTCTAACCTCAAATGTGACATTTTTGAATTTTTTACCCTCTCCTTAGTTGCCAAATTTCGACAAAGTTCAGTTTGCCAATGTTGACGTCTCCTAAGAAATTTGGGAAACTTATAAGCAGTGTCATCTTGAAATTTCATTATGTATTTAGAATTTTACAAAAGGACTTTTGAGATATACCTACCTAGCTCTACAAATTTTATCCGACAAGTTTAATTACAAAAAGAGTTTAATACCTTACTTAATGAAAACACTTTTAGCCTCGGGAGAAGAGACTTCCAAAATTAAAAGTCAATGATTTAGGAACTATCTATAACTAGGTGATCCAAACACTAAAATCTCACTAAATAAAAAATTGACATCCAATCATGCGAATGCAAAATCATCCGAATAAGTATTTTATAAGGGTGCCTTGCGGCACTTTGAGAAAATTGCCACTATAGTACTTAAAGTACCGCCTTGAAAAAAAAATTCTTGATTTCTTAGAAAAGCGTGTTTGCTTTTTAAAAACATCTTAGACCCAAAGTTTATTAAAATTGGATCATTTAATGAGGATTTACGAATTTTTAAAAGTGGGTCCGCGTCGAACTTTGACCTTCGATCTATCGAAAAAAGATATCGACTTCCGGTTTGTGTCAAAAGTCTTGGAATTTTATTAGCTTTCCAATCATCTGATTAAAATCGAAAGATTACACGCTTAGAAAAGCGTGTTTGTGTTTTGGAATCATTGAAGAAAAATAGAAAACCCGATTCAAAATGTTCACACATTTAAACATTCACAGTTTAATGAAAAAAGAGAACGAACAAGCTCTCTTGGATTTTTTCAGGTTGAAAAAAGGCCAAAAAGAGAGACAAAAAAAAGAAACAAATTCATGAAAAAGGTGCCAATGTTGCAACGGCAATCGTCACCTATTTTCCTGTCCGTCATAATATTGTCAAAACGTAAATTCTTTGCAAACAGTGCCTCAAAAAGCATCTAGGTATGTCTGCAGCCAATCTGCTCGATTTGCTTCCAAAAATCATCATACTTTTTAGCATCTCGATACAAAGGAAGCAGCCAAAATAAACGAAGCAAATGACTTCTTATCTCATCTGACTAGAATCTATTGAATCTTTCTTCAATTTTCTTTTTTAAAAAAATTACCTAATATATATACCTAACCTGACCTTTCAGATCTTTACGAGAAATAAATTTCCAGAGGCTGCTTTCGCTACACTAAAATCTTTTTATGTGAACTATTTTCTCGCGGGAGGATCGACTTCAGCTGATGAATTTGGGCGTCCAACCATTCAGGGCTATAAGAGAACAAAAACCATCCTCTAGTCTTATCTACAAATCATAAATCAACCTGTCTACTCTTCAACCAAGAACGCAAGCGTTTACCTTTCGTGCACCTCTAACCTTACTTCTTTCAAGTTTACGAAGAAAATTCTCGCCTTTACGAGGAAGAGATCTAGTGAGAAAACGCAAACGCAACGTAAATGCTTAACTTGTTTCAAATCACAGCCTAAGTTCGTCGTTCAGAACATGGAACCCTTGCCAAAAGAGCGAGTCCAACCATCTAGACCGTTTTCTACCAGTGGCGTAGATTATGCCGGACCAATCTCGTTGAAGGGTTCGACTAAAAAAAGCGAACTGCATAAGGGTTATGTAAGCGTGTTTGTCTGCTTTTCTACAAAGGCTTGTCACATTGAAATTGCCTCAAGTCTCAATTCCAGTGCGTTTCTTGCTGCCTTCCAACGTTTTATATCAAGAAGAGGAATTCCCAATCTCATTTTTCCAGACAACTCGCGAACCTTTTTCGGTGCAAGCAAGCATATTCAAAATGAATTGGATAAAACCTTCTTAAATATCCTCAAGGGAGACAGCGTATCAAAATTTTGCGCTGATAGAAAAATTAAATATGATTGGACCTTAAGACCCTACTCTCCACCCTACTCTCCACATTTTGGTGGTTTGTGGGAGTCGGCCATAAAAAGTTTCAAGTTTCATTTTAAGAGAATCACATCCACGCAACGATTTTCATTTGAAGAAGCAAGCACGATAGCAGCCCGCATTGAGGCAGTCCTAAATTCTCGGCCGATTACTCCACTCTCTTCTTCTCCGACTGACTTTGAAGCATTGACTCCTGGTCACTTTTTGATCGGAAAACCACTGTGCGCCATATCGTCAACGGCAATAAACGATTCTCAGATACATCCGGCGAAGAGACTACGACTTTTAGATTCATTGACCAAGGTATTTTGGAAGCGATGGCGAACAGAATATCTTCAACGGATGCAAGTAAAGGCAAAATGGTATACTGAACCGGGAAAGTTGACAGAAGGATGCCTTGTTGTTTTGAAAGATAATAACACTCCTCCATCTCATTGGAAATTGGCAAGAATTTTAAAATTACATCCAGGAATAGACGAAGTTACTCGAGTCGTCACGTTACAAACACCAACTTGTATAACGCGTAGAACAACCTCGCAGATTTGTCCCTTGCCAGTTATTATTGAGGAAACCTCAACCGGGGGAGTATGTTGAAGCACGCTCTAGTGGCCAACACGCTCAACAGCGTCGCTACGGATACAAAGAAGATCACTCATAAGGAAGAACCTAACCTTCCTCTCTACGTGAAGAGTGAGTCCAATAATCCATACAATTTATGTATAAAATACCAAATATCACTCATTTGAATTATATTTACCAGAAAAGGTATTTCTGTCTGTTTTCATTGAATATATGAATTTAGTATTGTTGCTTTGACGCAACACCTAGGCAAATTGCAAGCCGATTGCAATTTGCCTAAGATTACGATTTGCCTAAGATTGCGCTTTGCCTGCGACATATACATAATAATCTCAGTTTCACCAGCTCTTCGGTCCGATGAATTTTAGACCGCTCCCAGGACCCAGGTGTTCAGCTGCCGAATAAGCTGAAACTTGTTGATGAATGACATAGGTGAGAAAACAAAAACAGCCACACTCTAATCCGGGAAAGGGGAGATGAAAGGAAGAGGTGAGAGGGGGAAGGCATGAGCTGTAATGAGTCGGGTCGGCGAGGGAGGAAAGTCCATGGGGGAGGATAGTTTAATGGCCGAGTGGTGAATAATTACTAAAGGCTCCAGTATGTAGGTATAGGATGTCTAAAAAGTTTCGAGAGCTCAATGCCACGTTGAAAAATGATTAAATTTTTATAAACGTATGAAATAGATAGCATTTGGCATCTAGAGATAGCACCCTATGAACAAGGCCCAAAAAACAATATTGCAGCAATGTTTATTTGCAATATTGAAATGAAACTTTTAGAAGCAGCATTTTTACGATGTTTATTTGCAATAGTGAAATTGAACTTTCAGGTGCAGTATTCTTGCAATGTTTACTTGCAACATTCACGTGAATCATTTCAAAACAACATTTTAAAAATGTGATTTTTCAATGTTGGAATTTTACATTCGAAATAAATGTTATTGCAATGTTATTATTAAATATAGTTTCAAACACTCAATTAAATTATTTACATGAACATTGTCTCAACTTTAAAAAAATTATTTCTTTATAATATTTCTTTAAAATATTTTTGCAATATTAAAAAAAAATAATAATAATATAACATTTTAATAACATTTTAGCACAACATTATGACAATAATTTGTTTAAATATTCAATGTAACATTGTAAAAAACATATTTTTACAATGTTTTAATTTTAACAATATATGGGCAATGTTTTAAATAAACTTGTATAAACTATTTTGGATTGTTCGTTTTAAAAATTTACTTCCAACTTTTACAAGTGTTCGCGCCACTTGCTACAACATTTTAAGCGTCAACTAAGCTTGCCAAGCACGCAGCATCAGCGCGATCTATTGGTGAACAGCGCAGGCGCGGTCCGCGCGATCGCAACTTTCCACCGCGACTACGGGTGCACAACCGCACCACTAGATGGCGCGCGCTCCCTCGCATCTAAATATATTCATTTATCTCTTTATTTATTATTTTTATTCACCTTTTTTCTTTGTTCTTTCCTTTCAAGCGTCTTTAACGTAATCAGTTCTATTCATAAATCTATACATATTAATATTATCTATCATCTAGTTACCTTTAAAATCCACTCTAAAACTCAACTTTCCGCAGATTCAAACCATTTTCTTTTTAGTGGCATCCCATCTGGAGAAAAGTTCAAAGTAAATTTGACTCATTACATCAGACATTAATACTGAGACGTCGCTATTGCAGGAATACGTTCGGTCCAAATGAGGCATCTTTAAACCTGTCCTATCTTTTGTATACTAAACAATCTTTCATAAGATTTGGCACAATTGTCTTCCCTTCTCCCTACTGTTAAATTATAACCTTCGTCCACCCTTTGATCTTCCCTTTCTTTCCATAAATAACTAAATATAAGTCGACTGAGGAAATATTACTTATGGAACTAGGCAAATATTTCAAACAAATATTGAAAAAACATTCTATGAAATATTCAATAAAATATTCAATAAAACATTTAAAAGAAACAATTGTCAAAATATTTAATCAAAATATACGCAGTGAACATTGCAGGAATACTGAGGAAATATTATTTATGGGACTAGGCAAATATTTAAAACAAATATTGAAGAAACAATTCTAAAAAATAATTTTATAAATGCTTTTATCAAATATTACGAAAATGTTCTTAAGAAATATTTGCGGAGTCCCATAAATAATATTTCCTCAGCATTGCTGTAATGTTTGAAAAAATCATTTCCGCAATGTTCGAGAATATTGTCACAATATTGCCAAAATATTTCCTTGCTCATAGGGCAATATCAAGGCTGCTGCAAAGCTAGCATGGTTTGCAGTTATAAACTTTATTCGAAAAGTTCGTCGTTACCGAAATAATTGTGGCGGAAGGAATTTAAAAGGTGATAAGAAGAGATTTCTGACACCGGTTGCATCAATTCGAAATTTCAATGGACAACGGTCTCTAGCGAGACCAACGAACAAGTCGAAGATCATCAAAAGAAAATGCAAATCCATCGAATATCATACGACGGTGAATGATATTCGATCGCATAATTTCGTTTTAGGCCAATATAACTGCGCGTGTAAAAAACTCCTGGAAAAAAAACCCACTGAAAATATCAACATTTCTAAAATTACAAATGGCTTGAAAATGGAACAGAAATCTTGAAGATTACATTTTATCAACGAAACAAAGAGTTTCAATATTTTTCGGTTTCTAAAAATAAAAAATTACATCACTTTTCCAGGGGTGTCATACGGCAACAATGTTTTTCCTCCATTTTAATCTATGGAAAACAATCGATTGCTTGCGAAGCACACTGCCTTACTATCAAATCGATTGCTTTGAATGAAATCAAATGGAGGAAGAACGGTGCTGCCAAATTATACAAGTCGCCACCGACTTCTTCTTGGCTTAGAGCTCTATGTGAATTTTTTACGGGGGGGGGAGGGGTTCTTTATTAAATTTTTCTACGAAAAAAAATATAAAATGATAATGATAATTTTTGTTTAGTCTATACACCTAATTTGCAAAAAATTAAATTAAGTAAATTAATTAAACTAGGTAGGTATATAACTAGACTAATTAAATAAATTAACTTAAATCTAACAAAATAAATTTAAGACTGAAATTTCTGTTTTTCTGAAATTTCGAAACAATTGATGTGACTATTTTACTGTTGTTTCACCCAATGTGTCCATTGCAAGTGGACGGGTTGCTGTAATTTGTTTCTCAGACATCCAATTTGCATTTACAACAGTGGATTATCAATTTCGAGGCAAGTTTTTATTTTTAATGGGTTTCTGAAGTGCGCTACTAAAACACGGGATCTAATGGTGCGAATTTGCAGTGGTTATGTCCCAAAGCTTCACACGACAGCCATGCAAAGTGATCACGCTTTCGCATCGTTCAGTTCGAACTCCGTAGGTAATATTTTACTCTGTGGAAATGTGCGCGCAACCCGAAACTCTCCATTACTTTATATCAGCGGAGACTCGTAATATTGGCAGCCATGTTTCTTGCCGTTTGAACCTATGCAAAAGTATCGATTTCTCAGAGATTCAGGGAATACCCTGAATATCGACTGTTTTCCGTAGGTTTAAATGGAAAGAATCCGTTGTTGCCAAATAGCACGGGGCGCCACTGCTCTAACAGCATGCCTCTCCAGACCACCGAATTGGATCCTAAAAGCAGATTCCCAGTCAGTATTTGGTGATTGGTGGGCAAAATATTGACGTCATTTTCAAATATTCATAAATTAGGGGACATTTGAATTAAGTTATTTCTTTCAAAATGTTGTGTATCTTGAAGGCAAATGAATCTGAGAAAAATAGAGACCCAGCACAAAGATTGCGACAGGCGTCCAATTTTAAGTAGATTCCACGAATCTACTTATTTAAGCTGAAATTTGGTTGCGACTCATCGAACAACAGCCAATAATCACCTTCTGTCGAGTGATGGACATATGTTAGGTTTTCTTCGTGGTTTTAATGTACGGTTTTTTCTATCATAATAACGCTCTCTGATTAAATAATATTTACAATTGGTATGCCTTAATCAATTGAAATTTTGACTTCAAGACGCATTCAGTTACCTAGTTTCAATCAGAGTTTTAATGTTCACCACCCTATGGGGGGTCTGGGGCGAAACACTTTAGTGGCACCCCGTAAGGGGGTCTGGAAGACACCCCCAGTATAGGGAGGAGGGTCCGGGGGTCCTCCCCCGGAAAATTTTGAAAAATGTCGTTCCCGAGAGCCTATATTTTTGCCATCTTTGCGCTGAAATTCTGTCAAATTAACGTACATATCATTTCGGACTTTTACCTTGGTACGTGCTTACAAACAAAATAAATCCCGTATATCGACCACCTTTTGCCAGGGGCGAATTCAGGAACCCTCTAAGGGCAGCCATTTTGAAATGCGAGAGGGGGTGTAAGGGCCGAAATAACCCCAATCGATAGAGGGGGTCTGAGGGTCTTCCCCCAGAAAATTTTGAAAATTAATGTTTCTCTAAGCTGATTTTAAGGGGTCGCTCTCCTAGTCCCAGAGCCTCCATTTTATTTTTATATTTTCTTTTATACTTTTTTTCGCCCCTAATGGTACCCAGGGTACCCAGCCAGGGTACGTACCCTACTCTTCGTTCAGAGTCATACCCCCTGCTGCAGAGTGCCATTCTTACTTCAGACTAGTACCCTATACTATGCTTCAGGGCGACACTATTCGTTCAGAGTGGCTCCCCTCCTACTTTAGGGTGCTACTCTCCATTCAGAGCGGCATCTCCTGTTGTTTGGTGAAACTCTTCTTCCAAAGAGGAACCCTCTTGCTTCAGGGTGAAACTATTATCTATCCAAGGTGATAATTTTTCCTATTCTATTCCACGCAGGCTCTCTTCTCCACCTCTTTTCTTTCCATTTGTTCCTCCTTACTTGCCGTTTTTCCTCTTTTTTCCTTCTTTCTTCCCCCTTTTTCCCCCTTTTCCTTTCTGTTTTCCCCTTTTTCTCTTCTTTTCCTTTTTTTCTTCTCTTTTCCTCCCTTTATAATGAGAGTGTCACCCCTGCAATAGTGCCACCCGGAGCGGACCCCCCCCCCCCCCCCCACTACGCCACTGAACGTATATGAACGGACCGGAATGCCGAAAATCCGCCTGTCCACCACTGGTCCACTATCAAACTTCACCTTCGAATTCGTTCATACAGTCGACTCCTTTCAAGTGTATAAAGCGTCGTATCGATACTACCTCAAAAGGGATCAAGGTACTCTACATAGCATGTGCTGGGTCTCTGTCTTTGTCTCTGTGATTTGCAAATTACGACAGACCCATTCATTATAATCGGACTTTCATTCATTCGGCGGTCACAACTTTTTAAACACCCAGCAGACCAGAGACGGGAACTAGTCGGTTATAGAAGAGATTTAAACTTTAAGCTCCAAGTTGTATAGTCGGAGAGAGGAAAGGAGCTTTGAGCTTGAGCCAGGGATTCAGGGAGAGGCGCACGGGCGCAATCAGGCGATCAGGGGAAGCCTGCTCCTGCAATAGAGTGCGAGTGGCGAGCGCTAACAACTCCTGATGGTGCTCTCAGGCTAGGCCCCGACCGGGAAGTGGGAAGTACCTGTATTGAAGGAATCAAGTTCATTCACCTGATTCGTTTAGCGGGGCATTTTTTTCTATTCACCGCCAATGCACCGGTGCAGAAAAAGATTACCGATAGCATTGTTTTCCTGGTACATTAATGCATAGGAACAGCAATACTGAACTATGTAATCTTTTCTTGCACCGGTGAACCGCGCCGCGCCGGTGAATTCTAAAAACGCTATATATGTGAGCATGAAAATGTTGCCGCACAGAAATAGGATTACAGAATGGAAATACGCGCTTACACTTCTCACACGCATCGTCGAAGGATTGGGGGAGGGGGTAGGGAAGGGTGTGAGGGGGGAGGGGAGGGAGAGAGGGAGGGCGGAGGAGGAGTATAAAGACAGACTAACAGATCGAAATAATTTTTGTAATTAATACAAGTCGGTTGTGTCTTGGTCTCGCCATGAGACGCCTGCCTGTTGAGCGCTGTTTTGTGATGGTACTCCGGCATTTATGTATTTGATGGTATTTATTTTGCTTTGCGGTTCAGATGTATATACATATATACTGTGGATAATTAAATCGTAATCTTCTCTCCAACGAGTACAAAAAGTCTAAGCCACCAATTAACATATTTTTGGGAAATGTTTTCCCCAACTCATAAAAATGTTCGCTTTCCAGAGTTTTATTTTAATTTGTTTTATTTTTTTAATGGCCGAGGGAAAGGATTCGACTCTCTGAGGTGCTGGCATGTGGGCAATGCTCGATGAATAAGGTGTACGACTCGCTGCATATTAGTATCATTTGAAGGGGTTTTAAGTTTTTCGAGCGACAGGAATCATTCGCTTACCATTTCCGAGTGAATCGAAAGATTTTTGTAGAGCTGCCGTGATGTGTATGTTTAATGACATTTTTCAACTCACCGATGATTCCACTGGTTGATCAAATCAGAGGGCCGTTACGTTTATATTTAATAGCATTTTTCAATTCACCGATGATTCCACCGGTTGAGAAAATATTACACGGTTCAGTTTAGTGTATAAGTGGAATGCACGGAAATACTATCATCTATAATCTTTGCTCAACCGGTGGAGTGGTCGATGACAGTAAAAAACTTATGGCGAGTATTTTTGTGCTTCGCAGTCATAAACTGAGCTGAGCTGTGTATTATTTTTGGTCAACCAGTGGAGATCGGTGAATCGAAAAATGTCATTAATTATACGCAAAATGACAGCTCTGGCCCTATTGGTTATCATATGATCAAGCCTGCCTGATAACAAAATAAATACTCTGTATAAACAGTGTAGTTCGACTAGACTTGGCAACCACTATGACTCGTCTCCACCAATCACCGCGTTGCATATTTATCCAGTCCAATCAAAAACTGGGAACAGCAAGGATCGATCTCCTGCACAGGGCCGTAGCGACGGAGGTCGGAGGTGCATGGGGTGCAAATCACCCAGGCCCCCAAGCAGAGATTGCCCCGAAGGGGCCTCCAAAACGCTAGGTTTTTAGAGGTTTTGTTTGGTTCACAGAAAAGAAAGGCCGATCAGCGGGCCGATCCTTGAAATTCACGACTTTTGGGTAGACTGGATAAGAATGGAAAACGGTGATTGGTGGAGACGAGTCACGTGGTTGCCCAGTCTAATCAAAATACGGAATGGATTAGATAAGTTACTCCAGTTAGTCGGGTACTCCAAGACTGCCCGACAAACTATCTAATCCATTCCGTATTTTGATTAGACTGGGCAACCACGTGACTCGTCTCCACCAATCACCGTTTTCCATTCTTATCCAGTCTACCCAAAAGTCGTGAATTTCAAGGATCGGCCCGCAGGTCATCAGAAATTAGAATAAAACCATGCGAGAGACAGTCTATACGTGTAGGATAAGTGATGATGTCGGCAAGCTTTTTCCTGCCAGCTTTTAACCATTAAAACAGCGTTTCACGAAAAATTAAAAAATTGCAAGATTTTATAAGATTAAAGCTCTTGTAAAAATTATTTTTTTAAATTTTATTTGCGCTTAATACTTTCAAATCGAAAATTTTCTGAAAAGTATAGGTGTCATTTTCCGCATAAAAGGTGGCTACATTGTAACCTCAAAAAACGTGTTACTGTACGTGAAAACTCTAAAATTTTTGGGAGCGAAAAGGCTTAAAATTGCGTTCTAGAGGGGGAAAATTGTCAACATTTTCTGCGGAAGGATCAGACCTGAGACCCCCCATACCGTAGCATTTTTCAATCTAAATGTTGCAATTTATGCCAACAAAGTTACGATAAAATGTCCACTTCTTAACAATATATGGACAATTATCCACCTGCAAGCTGAAATTAAGTTGCAACTTTCAACATACAGACAAATAAGCGTATATCGGTGGAAGTGACACTTAGGCAAAAAGTAGGGCAGAAAAAAAGCCAGTTCCGAAAAGTTTCCATTTTATTGCCATTTCGTTACATTTTTTACGCCATATACTTATTTGCATCTTTATGATCAGATTATAAAAATTATAAAATTGCCAAAATTTGACGACTATACTTAATAATTTGCGAAAAATTGCAATCCATGCTACATGGGTATAGAGGCCCCGAATTTTAAGTTTGCACCTGGACCCCGAGCGACCTCGCTATACGGCCCACTATGGTGCCGAATGCACATTTAACTACCATAAAGTCGAAAAATGAAAGTGAAATCTGACAATGTTAGTCGATACTGAGAGAAGCTCTATAAAATTTGAGCAACATTGGACATCGATTTACAGAATTATGGACCTCCAAAGGATCTACACACGCGACTCCGAATCTTGGCCTGTGAACGCTAATAAAACAGTGATGTACTCATTTCCCTGTAACTTTTTTATTTTTTGATCAAATCAATTTCTGTGACCAGGTCATTGATCTTGAAGATAAGACATACATTTTACTCTGCATTTATTTTACTTTAAGACTTTTTTTAAGGTTTTCAGCTCGTGCTCAAAAACAGCGTTAGTTTTAACGTGGCATTTCCTGAAAAGTCAAAATTAATGGACTGCCAAAGTTTTCGTATGCATTTGTACGCTGAAATGACTCCAGCACATTGTTTTTCACATCTTTATCTATGACCCACCAAATATCTCATCCAATCTCGTCCCCATCTGAGAGTTATGGTTTTTCAAAGTATGCTACCTCGTTCTGAGCTTAGATTTGACGGTGCCGAATGCCCGTTTAACTACCATTATGCATAGTTTAACCTAAAAGCTGGTGGGAGGTGTTGTTGGAAAGGTTCTCTGGGCCGCTGTTCATGAATTTGAAGTCCGTTTTTCAAAATTGTCCAATCCAAGATGGCGGCTTCATAGTAAGCATCGAATCCTCAAAACGGGTGAAAGGTGTTGTTTATGTAGCCATCATCTTGGATTTGAAAATTTTGAAAGACAAACTTCCAATTCGTGATCAGCGGCCTAAAAAAACCCATCATGAACATCTTCCACCAATTTTTAGGACGAACTTGACTTTATGGTAGTTAAATGTGCTTCGGTACCATATTGCGGCCCAGCTCTTGCAGTAGTTATAATCCCGATAAATAACTCGACAGGAAAATGCGTTGGTTCAGCTTTTCCTCCTTTGGGGTTTATAGGATTGTTCTCAGTGACATACAATTTGCATTGCGCAACAGCGATTATACTATAGCTGTTTATTCGTCCTGCAAGCTGGTTCTAGATTATGTTCAAGTTTATCTAATGACTGAATGTAGGTTTCTCGCATTATCCTCCGCTCCAAGTCCAAGTAAGTGTTACTCAATGTCTCGCTTCGCTCCAATTGGACTTGATGTCGGTATGATACAGGCATCACAAACACAACTCCGCGATCTTTGCCGGATTTTAGTTAGGGACTGAACTGTAAACTATGACTTTCAAAAGAAAGTATCTCGAAACAGAAAAAAAGGCTTAAATGGCTTCCATTCCTCGATCAGTTTTAAATTTTTTTGCAAGTTTCAGATATTTCAGCATTGCCACTTGGAAGCTCTACGGTACTCTATGGAAGCTCTATGGAAGCTCTAGCGCAGGTTGTTTCAAATGGAAGTGATTTCCTGAGTTAATGAGTGAGTTTTGAAAGTTTTTAATGTGCGCATAGTTATGTAGGAAAATTACGCTACGGACTATTTTCTACAGGTAAAACACAAAAACCAGCCCGACTCATTTGTAACACACGCAACAACACTTGGGCATATGAATTGTTGAAGACAAACTTACCTTAGTCTGTGTTATAAGTACGCGATTTTTCGGTTCCCATGGACGATATGACCACAACTTTTTTGTCCAAAACTTTTTCGTCCAAAATTTTATTTGTCCCGTTATATTTTTGTCCAATGTCATTTCGTTCGCAAACGTTCTAACGTCCAATGAGCTACAATGTCCGCAAATAAAAAATCTATGTCTAAAAGAATGTCCAAAGGTTCATATATTTAATGGACAGAGGTATTGGAGTACACTTTTTGTAATAATGTCTTCTATAGAAAGCTTAAAATAAATCTCCATGTGAGAATTGTGCTACCTACTGCCCGTCCAATCAGTAAGTAACTGTTCGTATACATTTGCATTCTGATCGCTCGCAAAATTCCTTTGCCCCTCAGACATTCCAAATTGTTGGACTTAATTTTATGGACCCATAATCTCTGGACATTTTAATCTTAGTCTTTTCTTCTTTTGGACGTTTTTCCTTTGGCCCTAATTTTTTGGCCTTTAGTGTTTTGGACATTAATTTTTGGACCTATAAGTTTTGGACATAAAAATTTGGACGTATCAT
This sequence comes from Trialeurodes vaporariorum, assembly GCA_011764245.1. NCBI lineage: Eukaryota > Metazoa > Arthropoda > Insecta > Hemiptera > Aleyrodidae > Trialeurodes > Trialeurodes vaporariorum. Next base: position 43,990,632 of record VMOF01000002.1, read on the forward strand.
CTGTGTATCGATTTTTCGAAAGCTCCCTAATTATAGATCGTTGATTCTACAGCTTATGAATTAGTTCAGATAGCAAGGCTTGAATGTGATAGAAAGAAAGTCATAGAGACTTAATTTTGAAGGAAAGACTATAGAACTTTTCTTGACCGGAAAAATGAATGATTGATTAAACTGTGCGATGCGGCGAAGCCCATCATCAGACATGGCTGGTCAGTGGTCCCTCGCTTTGGTCGCATTCGCACTTACAATGAATGAGTTCGCACATTTTTAACAGCCCCTGCGCTCCTGCACCCTTCCGTCGTGCCTCCCCCCATCCATTCTACGCCCCCCACGCTCACCACCTCCCCCCAACCAGTCACTCCTGATGTAATAAAGATTTCCTCCTCACAATAAAATTACACTTATCTATACTCTGAAAAGTCTCGCCTCTTGTGACTGCTTCCATTTTGCAGCATATCTTGTAAGTATTTTTTTTTTTTTTTTTTTTTAATTCACCGATGATTCCACCGTTTGACAAAAATATTTCACTGTCCAGTTCAGCAGTAAGATTGTATTTCTATACAAACGCACACAAATACTATGGCCTGTAACCTTTTTTCAACCGATGAATATCGGTGAATATCAAAATTTCATCAAATTTTTAAGTCCACCATGTTTCAGTCCCATCGGTGGCCACAAAGATTACATATCAGCTAGTTTTTTCATGATTCGTAATGTAACTTCACATTGTTGACCTGGACTGTGTAAGCTTTTCAGCGTATCCAGTGGAATCGTCGCGAGCTGAAAAAAAATATCCTTAATTAAGTTAACTAAGAAAGATAAATCACTCATAAGTGAATATAACTTGCACCCGATAGCGAATCGATACGAGTACAGATTACAATTCGATCCTGCAAAATCGGCCTGCTAGACTCTTATTTACTTTTTAATCTGGATTTAACTTTTTCATCCTCCGTTGTGATTTGGGTTTATATCGGAATTAAAACTCGAAAGATACACCCAGGGCCGAACTGGGAAAATTTGGCCTGGGGTGCTGATACCCCAAATAGCCCGGGTACCCGAGTGAGTGAATTAAGGGGGGACACCTCTTACTGCGGGGGGTCGGGGGGTCCTCCCCCGGAAATTTTTTCGACATTTCCACCTCTTAAAATGAAATTTAGTGCATTTCACGGTAAAAGTAATTGCTCATTCTACCGCTTCTTTCATCAATAAGTTGGCAAATAACGCAATTCAAAATTAAAGACACGAGCAGCGGGGGGGGGGGGGAGCTGCTGAAATGCTATACACTTTTGAAATTTGTGGTATATTTTTTCGGTTATATTTACTATGATATAACTAACGAAACTATTTTTTGCGGTCAAATTAAACGATTGAGCTACTTTGCCGCAATTTTTTCCCCTTTTCTCTTCTTTTCTGAGCTGCAATTTGGCCCGTGATGCCGTTGGCCCGGGGTGCGATCGCACCCCTAGCACCCCGGCCAGTCCGGCCCTGGATACACCACCCATAAGAATAAATCGCACTAGATAGCGACTTGCTACGATTACCACACGATCCTACTCAATCGGCCTACAGTAGGCTCATCGTAATGCTATCGAGTCGATGATCGAGTACGTGTTATTCTTATGGGTGTTGTCATTACGATAGGTTTCATTCCGTTAGAAACCTTTCCATCTCTGCGGAAATTCTTCGATAGCTCAGGTCAGGAGTGATTATGGCGAATATCCGCAGAGATGGAAGGGTTTCTATCGGAATGAAACCTTTCGTAATGACACCACCGCCATGAGAATAACGCGTACTCGATCATCGACTCTATAGCATTACGATACGATTGCTCATAATCAGCCTGCTCCTGCTGGTTTTTAGATTACTTTTTAATCGGGACTTGAGGTTTTCAATATTTTCATCCTCTGCTGAGATTTGGGTCTCTATCGGAATGACAACTCGAAAGATAAAGCACCCATAAGAATATAACTTTGCTCTCGATAGAAACCCCTCAATCCCTACAATGTCCGCACGATAGCTCAATTGTCATCGGTGGATATCCGCAGAGATAAAAAGGCTTGCGTACAATACCGTCTCTATCTACTCATGCTAAGTTGCTTTTTTGATGTTAGGGTCATCGTGCGGTATGGATTTTACACATACTCTTATGGGAGTTGAGAGTAAAACTGTAATAATGGAAATTGAACCCAACTTTCCAGTTCTTAAACCTTTTCCAACGACATGAAAAGTTTGTTGGAGTTCAATGAGCAAAATCAAAATCCTCGGAGAAGTAATTTAATTAAGAAAAATTGAAAATAATGACTATCTCCAGGCGGGAGGGGTGGGAAGATTCGTTACACCTCCACCATCTGTCCCTCCTGGAGGCAGCATTTCGATTAAATTTTTCTTGGTTTGGAGTAGCATTCGTGAATTTCATTTGCAGTGGTAGGAGTCAAGAATCACTTCCTGAACGGTTTTAAGCGGTTTCTGCGCCGAAAATCAGGTTTTAAACTAAATAAATGGAGGTTCTCTACTTCACTTTCATAAGAGTGTGTGTAAATTTTGGTAGAAAGTGGAAATGTCCAATGACAAAAGGTCCAACTACAGGAACGTCCAATGTAAAAGTGTCTAATCATAAAATGTCCATGAAATTTGGTCCATGAATAAAAATGTCCAGTACCCAATAATGTCATATGTAAGAAATACCCGCCTTAAAAAAAAGTCCACGCCATCGGCTGGAAATCTGAATTAGGTCCAATTTGAACTATATCCGAACCATGCAATCAAGCAATAGCCGCTCATGGGAGGCAGTGGATTATGCAGCTTTTGGGATTTCTCGGGTATTTCTAGGCGTTTTTGGGCCTATCTGTAGATTTTATCAGTTGGGGGGCCGGGGGTGCAGTTACGCAGCTAGGCTTGCCTGCATCGAGACAATTGAGGGGAATTACGAAGGATATCGGGCTCAGGATATGCTGAAAGTTTATTTGAGAGCATGTTCTTACTATCTTAAACAACCTTCCAACGTAGACAAGGCAGAGGATCCTGCAGCTGCACCTTAAGCAATAAGCATGTAAGTTCCTGTTAGTTACTTCTACGTACCCTAACCCACCCTAACCTAACTTTCCGTTTCAATGACTGGACTTTTTCACATACCGGACACCAACGTTTTAGAACTTTTCTTCAGGTGGACATTTCTGACATAGTACATTATTGGGTACTGGACAAATTTGCTCATAGACCAAATTTCATGGACATTTTATGATTGGACATTTTTACATTGGACGCTCCTGCAGTTGGACATTTTTCATTGGACATTTCCACTTACAACCTAAATTTTATACACTATATAACCTCCCAATCTCCGACGGAGCAGCTTGGTATGAGTAGAAACGTTATTGGATTGTATCGGAATAGACCGGTTTGGTGTTTAGTGTGACGTCACGAAAAAAATTGGTTCCAAACAAATGCTCCATTTCACTCGTTCTCATGGGTTTTCCCATGAGAAACACGATCCAAATTTTCAAATACAAATTTGTGCTGGTAAAAAACAAGTTCTATCAGATTTTATTACACCATTGGATTCCACGTACCTTAAAATATGAGCACACAACAGCAAAATTTTTGAAACATCGCGCATTAATGTACAATCACAGTCATGTCGAAGTCCTTGCCACACTCACAGTTTCTCATGGGCACAAAATTCTAGGATTCAGGCTCATCGGCACCATCACACCATGTGTTATACCTCGAACAAGCTTCGATACGAAGAAAGGCTAGGATGATTGAGTGTCATGGCGGTGATACTCCCATAAGAGACTGTGAGTAAGACAAGGACAAAACATAGAACATCTTTAAGTGTAACTGTGATTGTAAATTCGCTTGTGATCTTTTAGGAATTATGTTAGAGTGAAAAGATACTTTAAGGTACGTAGAATCTATCATGGTGCAATAAAATTTGAGAAAACTGGTGGTTAACTAGCATGAATTTGCGTTCGAAAATTTGGATCTGATTTCTCATGGGTAAATCCACGAGAGTGAGCGAGATAGAGCATATTTGTTTGAAACCAATTTTGATCGTGACGTCATCACTGAACAGGTCTATGACAACTCGAAAGATAAATCACCCATAAGAGTATAACTCGCGCTCGATAGCGACTCGATACGATTACGATACGATCCTACATAATCGGCCTACTGGTCTCTTGTTTACTTTTAATCGGGACCTCGGCTCCTCATCTACCGTTGATATTTCCAGAAATATTCACGATCATTGCCCGTTGAGCGACGAGTCGCGGCGCGCCTTGTGAGGACGGTGGAGCAGAGTTGAAAGGACTATAGAAGTGTGTGGCTTGCGGAAGGGCGAACACAGAGGTGGGGAGGGGGAGGAGGAGGAGGAGGAGGAGGGGGAGGAGAAATGAAAGAAAGGGAGAGAGGATGAGCAAGCACGGTGAGAGGGAGGGGGAGGGGAGAATGGGAGGGCGCGGCGGCGGCTGCGGAGACAAAGTGGCGAAAAGCGAAAGAAGATAAAGGGCGATGATGTAAGAGGGTAAGAGAGTACTGCGCCGCTTTGCTTACTCGCTCACTCGCAGACTCGACTGCGACCAGTCGCTGGTGACTGTTGCTTGCTGGACTGCTGGTGCTGCCTCGCTGGTAAGGAGCCAGCGCGCAGTCAGGCAGGCAAGCAAGCTATATTACCAAGGCAGAGAGCAAAGAGAGCGCAGCGTAATAAGACTACAAGACTCCAGAACGAAGAGAGCAAATGAAAGGGAAGAAGTCAGTTTTCAGTTGGAAGATGGTCAAAGGAGCTGAGGAATGGAGAGAGAGAGAATAAAGAGAGAGCGAGAGAGAGAGAGGAGTATGTATGGTGGGAGACCAGGAAGTTGAAATCTCTGGTTCGCGGTGTCGATGGAGGAAACGTAGGAGCGGGGAAGGGCAAGGGAAAGGGGGGGGAGAAGGTAACAAGCAACAAGTGAGAACTTTGAGGAGACAGGAGAAAGAGAGAGGGGGGTGTAGAGCGGGAGGTGGAGAGGAGAGAAAGAAAGGAAGAGAGTGATAGAACGATGGAGAAAGAGGTGGCCACGGTAACCGATTTCTTACCCCCACCACTCACCTGAAAGACCGAAGTCGGCACGACAACGGTCACTGACCGAGGCATACCTGAGCAGCTTCGTCCTCGGCGCTTATTCGTGGCCCAGCATTAACCACGTGCAGACCATGGATACGGATACACGTGGCTTCGGCTGGTGCAGTTCGTCGATTTCGTATTCGTGTTTGTATTCGTATTCGATGGTGCGGCCGCTGTCTTAGAAAGAAAGAGAGACAGAGAGAGAGAGATATTTCAATGTCGTGCACATTGATTCGTCTACATTGTCGTGTCGGGTAAAAATACAAAAACGAGCCCTTGACTTGGATTACGGATCACGGATATGGATAACCGAACCGAATCATGGATGTTTTTAAGATAGACCAATCGCTTAGTGCGAACCTAGGTAGTGCTCCGCCACCGGATAAATTAACCGCGGAAGTTTCCTTTGACGCCGGCTCCGAGTTTAATCTCAGTTTCTTTGATCCCCCAGAGGATAGTGCCCAAGGATTCAGCGACCCAGGGTCAGTTGGATCCACTTCCGTATCCTCACCGGCTCCAACCCCCGAAGCCTCCCAAGCCCAAGCTCCCTCGTCCCAGTTGGTTTCCTCTGCCTCCGCCTCCCCCTGTTTGGTTCTCCTACAAATTCCCCCGACATCTACCGGCACCGCCAGCTCTGGTAATACCGGCAATAGCTGCAGCACTGTCAACAGTACAGCAACAACTCAATCGGTCACTGTCAAACAAGGTAAACAAATCACACGCATTCCTCATCAATATATCTCCTTCCGTTTCTTTCAATGTGATAATGATAAGACACGATGTTTCTCAACGATGTGTTGGTTATCCTTTAGGCACCACGGGTGATCATACAGAGAGTGATCAACGCGGAAAAAATGGTTGCGTACTGTTTCCTCAAATTTTACGTCCTATTGCACCATTAAATAGCTAGGGAGGGGGGGTATCGTTAACTTTGGAGAAATTTACACCAAAATTTGGGGGGATTCTCGACGTCTTTGAAGTCTTCTCTAAGATTCATTCCAAATGTCCCCATAGTTGACTACATTTCCTCAATAGTTGCGGGTGCAATTAGGGCGTAAACTTTGTGGAAATAGTCCCAACTTTTTGGCTCCGGGAACAGTTCAGTCCGATAGCGCTGTATAGTCTTTACAACCAAAGTGGGAACCATGCTTTTTAAAAGGAGGTTGATCTAATGATCTCCCGATTTGGTCAGGTCCCATTGCTGGCATGTATGTATGAAAGGAAGCAAAAGCTTTAGCGTGATCGGACTTACATGTTAAAATGGACCTTGACCAAATCGGAATATCAACCCTAATTTAAATAACATGGTTTCCCACTTTGGTCACAACGGCTGCATCGCCACCTTAACTGACTTGTTGGAACGGACCTTGCAGCTGTAGTTAAGCAGCTGTAGGTAACATACCCTGCGGACGAGACTATGGTGCCTCACGAACGAACTTTAAACAAAAAGCACGAAAACTTAAACCAGCTATAGAGGGACAAAGGTAATATCTCGCCCCTCTCTTCCTCCATCTGCAGGTCAATCATTCACTTTTGCGTTAAACCGGTGGCTAAGACTGTTTCTTAGTGACACCATGAATGGTTGTAAGATTTGGTCGTTTCTAAATGATGATCACCATTGTTAAGTTTTGCCTGTTATAGGCTATCCCATCAAGAATGATTGGACTTGACAACTGTAGGTTTGAGTGAAAACATCAGCTTCTTTACTGCTCCTAACCAATCAGGTTGGTCTATCTGAGGATAGAAGCTAATTTTATCATGAAAGTGTCATGAAAGCTCATTTTATCTTGTCAAATCCAATCTTTTCTGAGACAATCTACAGCTAAAGCTTCATAAAGACAACTCTATGCAGCCGTTGAAAACGAGCAATTTAACGGTGGTTTACTATTAGCAACAGTCAAGTTTTACAATTCTATAGGCGGCGGGGACCCTAAAGGAATGGATCAAACACCGCAATGAAATATCGAAAGAAACAAATTTCACACCAATTTTCCCCGAAAATGAGCTGAGAACAAGCCGAAATGTACGGAAATTGAGGGTTCTCTCTCCCTCTTGAATTTGATCTAGAGATCTTGCCCCCCCCCCCTTCCCGTAAAATTTCCTGCCGGCACCCATGCATTCTAGTCTAATACCGACATTCACAGGCAGTCTTAACAAGCGGTTTAACAAAAAATGAAATGATTGGTCATCTGAAACTTTTTAGCTTTTAACATCTTTTTATGCTAGACTATACAACTGAACCCAACATAAAATACCATCGATCATATCAAGTTAAACCTCTCCTCTCGGATTTTCCTTTTAAATGGGCGCTTTTCGTGGAGCCAAATTTCACGACCCGTTTTTGCATGAATTTCAACCCCTACTAACCGGGCACCCTTAACGGGTCATTTGCCTTCTTCTATTTGCCGGACAACGGACACACGTAGGGTCCATTCGGGCAGGTGACGCTGGTTTTTTCGTTTCGTTTCTTCTCTCTTGTCGGTGCCGGCCTGCTCCGAGTGATTTGCATGGGATTGAATGGACGGGAATGAGAAACGTGAGAATCCCTGATTGCTTGACCGGGGGGGGGGGGCACGTGGTATTACCTTCGCCCCGGGTGGCACTCTCTGAATGCGGCAAAATCAGGGTGACAATGCCCAAAAAAAAGTAAACAAATTTTAGAAGCTTTCTTCCGAAGGCGGAAAAATCAGAGTGGACAAGCAAAAGAAAAAAAAGCTCATCAAATTCATAAAGTTGATGGGTGGCGGAAATTCGGGAAATTCCAAATCCTCCTTCCACCATTTTTTAATCATAGGAGCCTCTCGAAGCTGGAAACTTTTTCGGGGCCGGAACTAAGCGTCAGACAGAGCGTCTAGCTGAGTGGCCATGAGAGGTTCAATAATAAATTGGGATGCAGTGGCGTCGCGTACAATCTGGCAACGCTGCATTTCGTCCATTTAAATCCGTGTAAAATATCGATTCAAGCGAGTGCACTGTGCATTACCAATAAATCTACCTTTTTCATAGGTTTAAATGGACTGAATACAACGTGATCAGATTGCACGCGACGCCACTTTTGGGAAGGGAACGTGATGAATCTTGAGGGGATTCGGGAATAGAACTGTTTTAGAGACGAGCGGGAAATTTAAAATCCAAGAATATGATTGGCTTAAATGCCTTTTTCAGTCGCGAAATCAGCATCTGGTCGGTCAATTTTGAATTTCCCGCTTCTCACCATATAGTAATGTAAACAATAATTAGATAGGTACGTAGGTAAAATTCGACTCGAGACGTTAAAACTTTCAGTTGACCAGTTGCGACATCCCAGTCACTGATTCAAGTAATTGGAATATAATTATAGAAAATTTGACAATGTTATGTCACATTCTGCCGACACATAATAACGCACTGTAGTCATGTGCCTTTTTAAGCAGAGCTGCCTCTTTGCGAATCTCAAGTAGGGGCGTGCCAACTGCTGAGGTTCTCGGTGGAGGAGGGGGCCCGGGAGATTGCGATTTTGCCGCCCTCCGCGAATTATCGCCCCTAAAAATGATGAATTTGATGAGCTTTCTTTTCTTCTTTTTCTCTTCCTTTTTTTTTTGCTTGAACTTACACAAAGATTTCATCGCCTTCGGTGATACATTTCGGAAGTTGATAACTTTTGTTTTTGTTTTTTTGCTCATTCACCTTGATTTTGCCACCCCCGGAGAGTGCCGCTCGGGCAAGGGCATCTACCCCCCCCCCCCCCCCCCCCCCCCGGGCACGACCCTGATCTCAAGGTAAGCTTTTAATCCGCCGATGTCTCTATCGGTGGACCAAAACTCTACCCAATCCCAACCCAATTCAGTAAATGACTATAATGCCCGCAAATACTCGGATCCGTAAACTTTAGTTTTAGGTCACCGATGGCGATAGAAACACCGGTGACTTTGAGATGTGATGGACTTAAGATAATCACCGATTATTTCATCGTTTGAGAAAATATCACTAATGCAAATTTTTCCGTCTCTTGCAGTCATATACACAATTTCCGTGGTAAAAATGGTCAAGACAGCTTCATGACCAATGCCTTAAACAAGATGTGGATATGTATGGATCTATGTATCATGTTTGGATACCGTACCGATCTGTATGGATATCAACGCGTATTATATCCTTGCAGATCCATACGATGTCCGTTCATACACCCATATGGATTCATATGCACATTCACATTCGTACTGTTTGGGGAATGGGTTATCGATCTGTTTGGACCATTTTAACCAGCCGGGGAACTCTGTAATCTTTTGGTTAACCAGTAAGTAAATGGAATCATCTGTCAATTCACAAATGCCATTAAAAATATAGGTATACGAAACGACAGCTCTGATTAGCGTACAATCTAGAATAATGTTTCGTTTAGTTTATTACATGGTTTCACCCCACAATCAACTATAAATGAGTCTGTACCAAAAGTTTGCAACACTTCCATTACGATTTTTTCCATTCAATTACTTTTGGAATTTCCCGCCAAATTTGGCAACACTAATTCGATCAATCCCGCTTAAAATGTGGCAACGCAAAATGTTTCGCATTCATTGTCAGTTTACCGCTCGCTCTTTGCCACTCGCCTTCCCGTGGGGCGAATAGCCGAATGATCGAAATTACAGACGAAATTCTCAGAGACTATAGTTATTTTGATAGTATCCTGTATTCGTCGCTCTTCAAAGAACTTTTTCTACCCCCTTACCCCAATAATTTGGATAAAATCATTCCCAGATATGGAGGAAACATTTTAAAAATATTTTTTAAAACTTGCGCGGTCAGAGTCCTTGCCAAAAATCTTTCTTTTAAAGCTTTCTTTCAAAAATATTTTTGAAATATGTGATAGTTCTTGACAATATTTTTTGCCAAAATAATATATATTCTGGAAACATTTCCCATAAAAAAAAAAAAAAAAAAAAAAAAAAAAAAAAAAAAAAAAAAAAAAACTATTCACAAACCATGTTTGAAAATACTCGTAATATTAAAAATCTCCAGAATCTTCTCTTAAAAATCTAGTTTTTATCTTTCTTGGAAAAAGTATTGTATTTAAATATTTTTTATCAGCACGCTGAAGGTTTCTTTTCTCAAGACGGAGGGAGTGACATTCAGACCAAACTCCCTTTTCAGTAATCTTATCATTTAAACCTACTTGAAATCGAATCCAAAAACTGATATTTTGATCTAATAATCCGACCGGAGGCAAATACTTCCCTTCGTCAAAAATTATAACCGGGAAAAGTTCTTAGAGTTTCTTGTTTTTCTGACAGGCTCTTACATTGCACACACCCTTCCCCCCTCCCCCTGCAAGGCAAAAAAGAGTTTTGAGAGAGACTTTATCCCCCTTTTTTTTCGTCCGGATAGCACGGCAATGTTCTCAGTTTGCAGCACTTCAGGAGTTGTCAGCCCGTCCAAAGAACTGCCCCCCCCCTTTCTATTTAGGTAGCCCTGCAGCTTGATAGTTACTACTATAGAGTCCCTGTATGTAGAGAGTTTAGAGAAGAGGGTAGTCAACCTCTCATTGGTTAATGAGCTCTGGTCTATCAGAAATTCTGCGGCACTGTAATCTTTGCATTGAACCAAAACGTAACAACGGCCCACAGAATGTGAACTAGGTGCAAAAACGCATCCGATGGCGGCACCTATATGGTTATTGGTTCTCTACATGCGAGGACTCTATGGTAGGTATCACATCGCAATTCACCAGCCACTTCTGTCTAAAAAAATTGAGTTTACGAGCTCACTGTGAGGAGTGTGAGGCAATGTTGCCAGATCCTCCGACTCTTTCTATGTGTTCCTATGGGAAAAGCCGGTAATATTTGGCAACACTGCTGTGAGGTTGCAAGCAGAGGCGCAGTCGTCGCTCACTGGTCCAAAACATGAATTTTGTCAGACATGAAAATTTTTGGTCATTTTGCTTTAAAAACATTTTAGATGAAATACTTTCTTGAAAAAACTATGTTGTTTGACTTATTTTAAGCTTTGAAATGAAGGATTTCACACATTTTGAAGTTATCTTGCTATTTAATGTTCGTAATCCTGATTTTTATTCGTAAAATATGTCCGGGTAGATCCATTTTTGAACTACTGTGCGTCGCTTCGCGTCTCGTCCCGTCGCGTCGTTCACACCTCATTGCACAAACTGCGCAGACTGAGCGCAAAGACCGAGTGGTGCGCGGTGTGCAGTCAGTGAACTCAACATTCAACAAGAATGGCTCCTGTCTTATCTTTGCACGCGGCAAGTCGGCCAAGAAGAGGGCTAGAAAGAGAGAAGGAAACAAGGAGAAAAGGAAAGGATGATAGATGGAGATAGATGGTCAGAAAGAGTGAAAGAGAGAAGGAAAGAATGATGGATGGAGAGATGACAGTGGCGGCGCGGCGCGGCGCTTTCAATCTGGCAACGTTGGAATTTTTTTAAAATTTAAACCCAAATAAAACATCGATCTGGGGGAGTGAACTGTGCACCCCTAATATTTCAACATTTTTTGCGACTTTAAATGGACAGAATGCAACGTTGCTAGATTGCACACACCTCCACGCCCGCGACGCACTGATTGTATGAGAGGGAGGAGGTCGCAGAAAGACAGAAAGAGAGAAGGAAAAGGAAAGAAGGAAAGAAGGAAAGAAGGAAAGAAGGAAAGAAGGAAAGAAGGAAAGAAGGAAAGAAGGAAAGAAGGAAAGATGGATAGAAGGTGAGAAGCAGGCGAGAAGCAGGTGAGAAGGGAAGAATGGAAGAAGGGAAGATGGAATCAAGGTAAGGGGGAAGTAGGGAACCAAGGAAGAAGGGAAGATGTGAAGATGGGACGATGGGAAGAAGTTGAGAAGTAGTAGTAGCGGTATACTTCACTTTTTTATTATTTAAGGTGCCTTAGCATGTGAGTCCTTATACACCTTGAAAATGAGTACAAGTAGAGTCCCTATGTATGAAAGAGTCAAGACACGTGAACAGAAGTTTAGAAGAAGAAGGGGTCTGAGGAGCCTGGAGACGCGCCTCTTGTTTACATTTTTATCCAACGATCTTCCCGCCAAAGATTACTTATACGTGTATTCGTGTGTAAGTAATCTTTGTTATGTCAATCAAACCTCCAATACCCGTTAGTTTCACTACCTGTTTTAATTTACAGTGAAGAGTAGTGTGTGAATTTTATTCAGTTCTGAACATACTTACGTCAATTTCAATAGCAAACGTCATCAGTATAAGCTAAAAATGCCGAAAGTTTCCTAAAAGCTGGGCGGCTGGGAAGATGGCTCCATGAAGATGTAAACAACTCCAGGCTTCATAGACCCCCTCTTCTTCTTCAGTGTTCAGCAGCCAATCAGAGATAGAACCTCGGATGGCGAGACTCTTTCATATATAGGGACTATAAGTACAAGTATTGTGAAAAGTTTAGAACAGTTTTTTTTTTTTTTTTAGTGGTTAGGTTGAACATGTTTTGAATGTCAAGTGAAGAAAGGAAGAAGAAAAGAAGGAATGAATGCATGAGGGAAGAAGGGTAGAGGAGAAGACATGAAAGAGGGGGTGGAGGGAAGGGTTGAAAGGGATGATGGGAAGAAGGGAAGAGAGGGAGATGATGACGACGAGCCGTTTTTTATTATTTTAAAAATGAAGGAAAGAAACAAATTGTAAACGTAGAGTTTAAAAGAGGAAGTTAACGCAAACAGGGAAGAAAACCAATCGGTGAACTGCATGGAATTACAAGAATTAAAAGTCCAAACAGGAAAATTGGTGGAGCTTACTAATGTGCAAAGTCGTGATACCGGAGAAGATAAGGAGGAGAAGAAGCAGGATAGGAAAGTCGAAGGGGAAAGAAAGAGAGAGAGAGAGAAGGAGAGAGAGAAGGAGAGAGAGAGAGAAGGAGAGAGAGAGAAGAAGGAGAGAGAGAGAGAGAGAGAGAGAGAGAGAGAAGGAGAGAGAGAGAGAAGGAGAGAGAGAGAAGGAGAGAGAGAGTGAGAGAGAGAGAGGGGGGGGGAGCCACGCAGAGTAGAGAGGCAGAGGAAAGGAAAAGTAACCGCGAGAAGTGAGGGAAGCCGCAAAATGATGTACCGTGGCCAATGAGGCGAAGGCATGAGCGGTGTCCGTATGATTGCTTGATGAGCGAAGATCAGAGTCAGAGCGGCGGCTTCATCTCCGGTCTAAAATTTTTCGACCGCTAACCCAAGGCCAGCTCTGCGGCTTAGGCCTCAAATCGCACCTCCGATTTTCACGGAGAAGGTCCAGGCTAATGTAAGACCCGTGCGATATACGTTTCACAAACATTGAAATTGAATCTACCTTTTGGTCATTGCTTTCGCCGTAGCTAGCGCTCGTTTAAATAGAGAAGTCGGAGCTCAATCGTTAATCTTTGGAATTTTCCAACTTTATTTCTCACATTAGTTGATACAATGGGGCTCTTGCAAACTTTTGCTATAGAGGATGGAAGAGCTGATTCTTGCATAAAAACCAGTAAAAATGACGATGAGTACACTAAAAAAAATCACGAAATTCACTCTCAGAATCTGGCTTAATGGCAGAGAGACGCAAGTATCATGGGAGATTTCTATCTAAATTGAGACATATCTCTGTGTTTCCGTAGAGAAAGGACATATTAGACAGGAATCTCCCATGATACCTGCGTTGAACCGCCATTGCGATATTGTCGTTATTGCAATTATGTGAGTTGATTACTGAATTTTAGACTTTCTTAGTGTGATTTTCGTGATTTCCGCTGGTCGTTCCATCAGATTGGACTATTTATTTGCTTACAGCAAAAGTTTGCAAGAGCTCCATTGAATGGAAATGAAATCGGGATCTTTGGGTTTTCATTAAAGAGTGCATTGGCGTAATAAGACAAATTGTCTAGGAGGGGGGGGGGGTTGCCGCATTTTATAATTTCCCTAAAGTCACATAAAAACTTCATAAACACATTAAAAGAAAAAGAAACTTATCGGAAAATAAACTCCTTTTTATTTTGATTCGCCTTCATGGAACAGTTTTTATTCTAGTCGAACCGGGAGCATGGCTGAACTGCCGAGCATCTCAAACAAAACCTTGTGTCGTTGTAGCTACAGTCACGACTCACGCGGGAGCCAAAGTAGATAGTGGCAAGTATGATAAGCTCCCCGCTGGATTGCTGATGAAGTAATCACGACAAAATGTTCCAATTTGCGATACACGAACGAAGAAACTATGGAGAATACGAATAATATGTTAAGAGTTTTGGTCCTAGACGCAATGTTTATTTTTGAATGTAAAAGCCACGGATCGGGGTCCTATACCCCACAGTGCGATGGTTGACAGGCCAAAAGTACGTTCATAGCCGATCGTTAAAATCTTTTCCCGAGCGATGTCTTAAGTATAAATGTGTCGCGCGTAAAATTCGAATTTTCCACATTGAATGCTACACACCTAACTGTCGCGTCATCTCACACGATTTTCTTAGAAAGTTCCAATAAAACTTTCAACAAATGCTGATACTGGAAGGGACTCCCTCTCATACAAAAAGTTCTGTTCTTGAGTATAGGTATCAGAAAATGAAGGAATCTTTATTGGAAGACTGGACAGATCCACTTTCCTCAGATTTCGGGAACCCTCATAATACCGCCACTTTAGTACAGTGGATTTATTTCCCAGACAAAACTTGGACATAAAAAAGATTAAACTGGGAACAAGTGCTAGATCGGTAAAGATTGGCTGAAATAACTGCCAATGCTGTTTTTAATGTCAAAAATGACGCGGTCGATACAATTGAGAAATATTTACTTAATGTGTTTAACTATTTTTTGAAGAGGGTATAATTGAATTTTTCCATCACAGTAGGTTTTGAGTAAATCCCACGAATTTGTTTAACTTGCAGTGAAAAAGGTATCGACTATCGTATTCATCTTTAGATTAATTTTTTTTTAGCTTTTCTAAACTAAATATTAAATATGTGCATTGTGCATTGTACAATCAACGAATTAAAGAACGTCAGACGACGCCTTAAAATTTGGTTCAGGTAGACTACCTGCAATACTCAGCAAAATTACTTTTAACATTGCGAGTGGCCTAATTTGGGGGGGGGGGGGTTCAAGGTCTGATAGCAGTGAAAGGGGTTCCAAGGTCCATTATAATTTTCAAAATTTCCTTGAAAACGAAAAAAAACCCTTATAATAGTCATAGATGGCGCCAGACCCCCTGTACCCGACCATCACCCTTGGTTACGCTATACACTGATTTTGAGTTCAATGTCAATATTATTTCTTAGTTATACCTATCCTTAAAAAAAAAAAAAAAAAAAAAAAAAAAAAAAAAAAAAAAAAAAAAAAACTTTTTAAAAACCCTAAAAACCATACGTTAAAATCGTAATTTACCAGTTTGACCGCGGATTTTTAAACCTACAATTTTATTAGTTGTTTTGTATGAGTGCCGCAGGTTGCGCAATAATGGAACAAGTGGGTCTGATTGTTAAGTGAGACTCATAATTTTCAACTCTCACTCCTCAATCTTCATCGGCACGTGCCAGTGCGGTGGAATGCGCATGCACTCGATGTTGTGGGCTGTGGCTAGCGCTTCGGAGATTTCTAGGTTACATTTTTGTTTACGAATGCACATCAGAGACAATATATAATAGAGACCACGCACTAGCCTTGCGCGCGGTGGCTGACTTTTTTTCGGAGCTTAACAGAAATTAACATAGGGAGCATGAAGGAGCACCATCCAACATGGACCATCCATACGTTGACTGATGCAATTCCGTTGCTTCGGATTCAGTAGGCAAAAATCTCAACGACGTTACTCATCAGTCAACCTATTGTCCATGTTTTTCGGTGTTCTGTTGAGACCCCGAAAAAAAAAGTTGCCACCACGCGCTAACATGGGCAAGATAGATAGTGCGTGGTCTCTTTTATATACTGTCTCCGATGCATAGTATCAAACCTCATCACCTCTCCAAGTTCGCTAACAATTAGACCGTTTTCGTGATGACGTCGCGCGTCGCGCGCAATCTTATTGTAACGCTGCATTTTGTATACCTACATTTAAACCCTTGAATAATATCGATTTGTATGGAGTAAGTACACCATGTATCACTAAAAGTTCGACGTTTCTCACGGGTTTAAATGGACGAAATGCAGCGTTGCCAGATTACACTTGAAGTCAATGCGTCAAGATCGAAATTGGGTCTAAACAAGCGCTTCTATCTCGCTCCCTGTCTTAAAGTTACGCATAAGGAATGGATTTATTGCAAATTTTTGTCACAGCCTAGCTTAGCATTATTAGCGTAAAGTGGCCCTTGAAAACTGGGATCCGACCTCTTTTGGGGAAACGTCAAGAACTCTGCAGCTCTTTATCAAAGGTAGCGTTAGTTTTTAGTCTGCTCCAAATACCCTAAGCTCGCGATCAGAAAATATTCTACGGTGGGGAAGATACGTTGAATCGGGGCGAGGTTTGTTCGGAATCAAAGCTGGCACTTGATTTATTATAAATCGTAATAACGAAACATGAAGTGACATACCTATTTGTTATCTTGTTTTCAAACACCTTTGATAAGAGGAATAAACAAATACAAAAGCGACCCAAAGCATTTCAGCTTCGAATATAGGGTATCCAATTATTCAGTGTGTTACCAAAGTTTCCTTTGACACAAAGTTTTCCTAAGTGTTTCAGAGGTGTCATCAAAAAGGCACAATCGTCTAGAAAGCCGTTCTCATATGAAGGATGTACTATGACCTTCAAAAGAAAATCCTCTCATTGAAATATTGTCCTTGATAATGTTTGTTCATTATTTTTCAAAGAGTTTTAGATTTTTTAAGATTTACTATCAAGTGGCAATCCTGTCAGACTCTATGGAATACCTGGAAACAGCAAAATTCTTTAAATCTAGTGAAAAAATTGAGGAATAAAAATTTCTAAACCAGAATACTTTCTCTTGAAAGTCATAGTACATATCACTCCGCTTCGTGCATAGTTTTATGGCTCTAAGCTGAGCATCTGAATGCATTGGTCACAAATTTTGAAGTATCAATAACGATACAACGACAGACTCAATGCCGTACATACGAGAGGGGGCTCCGGCGCGATGTCCCCCTGTCCTTGAAAAATACACAAATAAGGGGGAATGGTGGTAAACTGCCTGCAAGTGTCAAAAAATGGGTTTACCTCCTCTGGTTTATTTTGTCTCCCCTTTTCCCTAGAATTTTTTCTATGGACACGCCTTTCAATAGGACCATTTGCATGAATCACATTCCTAATATTCTATTAACGTACTCGTAAGATCTGGCAACGATGCACTCAGTACATTTAAACGTACGGAAAAGGTCGAACTATTGGAGCTGCTTGGAGTGCACTCCCTCAAATCGATATTTTGCACGGCTTTTAATGGGAACATTGCATCGTTGCCAATTTGCACGCTACGCCTCTACGAAGGCATATGAATTTGATGATAATTGAACAAAAAAATGGTTATTATTGGGACAAACATATTACCAGAGACGTCTCTGCAGATTACGGACGATTTTTTGCAGGATAAAACAGAAAAGGGGACAAAATCTTTGAAAGAACGAAATTATTACAGACGATATTTCTGGGACAATGTCTCTCAGAACGACACATTTTGGACGAAAAAAGAAGTACGAAATCTCTTAAAAACGCCTGAAGTATTCGTAAACCTGACTTCACTGGAGAGGCCCGAAGCTCTGAATCTCCTTCCCCCTTCCCCTTCCCCTCTCCTCACTCCTCACCATCCCTCCCTCCACTCCTCCTCGCGACCCTTAGCCCTCAACTTTACACTCAACTCCTCCTGTTTCACGTTGAGGTGTGCCTCTCGGTACCTCGCCGAAACTCCCACCATACGACGCGACGTGCTGTTTAACAACTTTATATAGGCGTTGCACGCACACATACATAATTACACAATTACATCACACACATACCCGCTAACAAGGTATAGTCAGATATAAAAATGGAATATATATTGATAAATTATTAATAAATAAATAATCAACTAAATAAATGCGATTAAAAGAAAAAATCTTTACAAAATTTGAGGCATCTTTTAATGGCCTATTTTATTATTATGTGAACTTTGACTCAACAACTTTATAGACAAGCCATCGACGCTTTCGATCGTTAATTTTAACCCCTCCGATATCAAGCCCGAGCAGAGCTGCCGTTTTGCGTATAATCAATGGTATTTTTCAATTCGCCGATGATTCCACTGGTTGAAGAAAGATTACACAGCTCAGTTCTGCGTATGACTGTAATGCACGAAAATACTCTGATCTGTAATCTTTTCTCAATCGGTGGAAACGCCGTTAATTAATTGAAATATCCGCAAGTTTTTTAAAGTAATCGACGACTCCATCGGCTGAGAAAAGATTACAGATTAGATTATTTTCGTGCGTTACAATCATACACTGAACTGACTTATGTAATCTTTGCTCAACCGGTGGAATCATCGGTGAATTGAAAAATGTCATTAACTATACTCAAAACGGCAGCTCTGTCCGAGAATACTCGTTTCCGTTTACCAAGTCTTGTTCTCACAGATTTAATTTCTTATCTTCATTAAAAGTAGCAGCAAACTGTAGATATACTTGCAAAGTAATTGTTTACTGGGCGCCTTCAATTCGTGGTATAGGCAAAATGAAGACGTCGGAGTAGGAACATTTAACTAACCAAACAATTTGAGTGAATGGGTGTTGACGACGAAATAATCTGAACCTGAAAGAGTTAAACGGGGTTTGTTTTCAATGGATAGTTCATAAGGGCAGCTATATGCTAGCTTTAAGTCTTCTGTGTACAGTTCAGCAGGCCGAGCATCAAAAGATCGATTAAGCAAATTTTAGCGATCGAATATCATTCACCGCCGTATGATATTCGATGCATTTGCATTTTATTTTGATGATCTTCGATTGTTTCGTTGGTCTCACCGGAGACCGTTGAATTCCAACAATTGGAAATTTCGAATTCACCTCCCGAGGCAGATTCGATTTTGAATTGTTGCAACAGGTGTCAGAAATCTCATCTTCTGTCCTTTTTGACTCCTTTCGCCACGATAATTTCGGAAATGACAAACTTTTCTAATAAAGTTTATCGTACAGACCATGCGTAGAATTCATTTTCCTATGAGACAAACATAATTTTAGCTTCGAAAACGCTAGTTTTTTTTTTGTTAAAAATGGCCGTGTCATTCAGAGCTTATTTAGAGGTTATGTTATGGAATATTATTATCGCAGTTTTCATTTTCACGAGAATATCATTCAGAAGTACATTTTCGACTCTCATTGGCTAGATTTTTCACCGATCAGCGGCATCAGTTAGCAATCATCAATTCTTGAAGTGAATGATGTTCGATCGCTAAAATTTGCTTATCGTGGGTAAGGCACAGCGCAGAGCTGCCGATTTGAGTAGATTTAATGACATTTTTAAATTCACCGATGATTCCACCGGCTGAGAAAAGATTACGTATAGTTCAATTCAGTATTCAGTGTATGACTGTAATGTACGAAAATACTCGCATCTGTATAATCTTTTCTCAATCGGTGGAAACGCCGTTGATTAATTAAAATATCAGCAAGTTTTCAAAGTTATCGATGACTCTATACTCTATACTGGTTGAGAAAAGGTAAAGGACGCTAGTATTTTCGTGCATCAGGTACAGTCATACACTCTGAACTAAACTCAGTAGTCTTTTTTCAACCAGCGGATGAATCTTCGGTGAATTTCAAAATGTCATCACATCTGTACGCAAGTCGGCAGCTCTGGCACAGCGCCTCACCAAAGAATCGATTATTTGGCATAGATTTAAATGTAGGGAATCCATTGCTGCCACATTGCACGAATGCACGAGCCGCAACTGGGTTGAGAGCCAGTGGTGTCGCGTGCCATCCGGCAACAATGCAACTGCTCCATTTAAACTCATTAAATATATCGAATTTTCCTTGTGCACTGTGCACCCCTGAATTCAATATTTTGCATGCGTTTAAATGGATAGAATGCATTGTTGCCAAACTGCACGCGACGCCACTGTTGAGAGCCAAGAAACGGTGCATCTTCGCGGTGCGGGAATTAGTTACTAGAATCAATTTGGCAACACTGTTACCCTATGACTTAATCAACGACAACGAGTTACGTTCCCCTCAATCGTGAGAAACTTTAGCCGAGCTGCTGCACCAAAGCTCGAGAAATAATAACAAGTTTCGTCTCATCATACCATCACTACCATCACTACCACCACCACCACCATCACACTCAACTCGGCCTGGTCTGGTCGCGGCTGACTCGACTTATGACTTGCATTGCCTAGGATCGGCAGTGTTGCAAGGTGTACGTATTGTACCCATTCAAATCCATGCAACATTTTTAAATAGTAACCATAAATTTGGCAAAATAAAATGGAACTCATTCTCAGCGATCGCTGTCGCGCATGCGCATGCGCACGTGCACAGGACACCGGCGCACAGTGGACCTAGTCCATTGGAGGAATCGGATATGGAATTGATGAAAAAAATTATGAAAAAAATTGAAAAATTTAAACATTTTTTTTTTTTTTTTTCATTTAATGGAATTTATGGAAATGCAAACTTGAATTTTTTTTTACACTCAAAAAACAAACTGTAACAGATGTTTCTAGCAGTAAATTTTACAATAAAACCGATGAAACCACTTTCAAACTTCTACGTTGCGTATTAACAAAGATATGCGCATTTAAAGTTGTCATCGTATGTCCGGTTTCTCCCATTGACTTGCTCCATTGTAGGGAGGACTCATCGCATCCTCTTTCCTTCCTCTTCAGTGCGTATTCTTCGTCTCGTTTGCCTCTCTTATTTTCATTATCCTTTATGTAAGTGCAGTGGCGGATCGTGCACCCTGGTAAAACTGAGCACCAAAGAGCACCTAAAATTGTTCCAATTATCACCTAAATTAGGTGATATCACCAACAATTCTTGGTGGTATCACCTAATTTAGGTGACAATTGGAACACTTTTAGGTGCTCTTTGGTACTCAGTTTTACCAGGGCGATTTGGCAACAGTGTCCCCTCCCCGTTTAAACGAATGTAAAACAATCGCGATTTTTCGAACTAATTTTAAATGGAAAATTGTATGCATGGTTGCCAAGTTGCGTGCATGCGCGACAGCGATTGCTGAGAATGAGTTGAATTTTTTTCCAATTTTATGGTTACTTAAAAATGTTGCATAGATTTGAATGGGTACAATCCGTACACCTGGCAACACTGCCGATCCTAGGCAATGCAAGTCAAAAGTCGAGTCAGCCGCGAGCAGGCCAGGCAAAGTTGAGTGTGATGGTGGAGCCATATTGCTCTTGTATCCATCCAGTTTGGTTACAATAGACAAACAAAGGATTGAAATGGATACCAGACCAACAATGAATAAAAACTTCCGAGACGTTTCGGTGATAATGGTTTGGTTATAATGGTTATCCCTGGTGAAAATGTTCCATGACCAATTTTACATGGAAATCGATTTCCATGGAAATTGCATCAATTTATTTTTCCATGGAAAATTTATCAATTTCCATGGAAAACACACCAATTCTCATGGAAATATGTGTGGTTTCCATGGAAAAATACTCGGTGGATAGCTGTGAAAAAAATTTGAACAATTTCCATGGAAATCTATTTCCATGTAAAATTGGTCATTGAAAATTACCAGGGATACCTACTGCTTGGCGATTCTATTACGACCGTTTCAACTTATCACAATGACAAACAATACATTTTTTACTTAAACCATTGGTAACCATTGGACTTTTGCAAAATGTCTTGTAGGATAATACCCACGAGCAATTACTTTTCAGTAGTTTGATTTGGGGAAGGGGGCTAAAAAGTCAAAGCTTCTCAAGGGGGCTAAAAAGTCAAAGCTTCTCAAGGGTCTTCAGTTCAGTCTTCGAGAGCGGCGTTTAGTTATATAGACCAGCCTGAAAATTTAAAAAGAGTTGAGGGGAGGGGGCCTATAGCCCGATACCCCCCCTCTCCCACTCACGGGTGCACCACTAGATCCAGGAGATTGATCTAGTCTCGCTCTCTCTTTCACTCACTATCATATCGCTCTCTCCCTCTTTCTCTGCTGCCCATTTGAATGCATGCGGTAGAAAAAGTTAGACGAAGGAGCGAAAGTTAGGTGACTACTTTGTAAGCTATCCTTCTCTGACAAAATATGGCGTACGTTTAAATGGTCAGAGAGAGAGAGAGAGAGAGAGAGAGAGAGAGAGAGAGAGAGAGAGAGAGAGAGAGAGAGAGAGAGAGAGAGAGAGAGAGAGAGAGAGAGAGAGAGAGAGAGAGAGAGAAAGAGATAGAGAGAGACAGAGAGAGAGAGAGAGAGAGAGAGAGAAGAGAGAGAGAGAGAGACAGATAGAGAGAGAGAGAGAATGACAAATTTCTGAATCAGCTAGTGCTTCAGCCGTTTTTTCTTTCGTTGATCTATGACTTTCAAATCAACCAAAGATGAAGGGTCCCCCGTTCCCCCGTAGGATCCCCCTGCAGCATACCAGTTCTGGGAGAGGGGGGGAGAAAATGCTGGCAGATGTTAATCCCACTCTCCCCTACTTTGGCATCTCCAGCGCAAAAAAAGAAAGAAAGATAGAAAAAAAAATGAGAAAAGAAAAATGTTGAAAAAAATAATAAGTACCGTTTTTCTCGATGGTTCGTTGAGCCGCAATGTCGAGGCCTGCCTCCTCTTCTTCCCCCTCCCCCTCCCCCTTTCTTTGCACCCCTCCCCCTCCGTCCACCTGTTCAATCTTCCGCGGCTTCCGTAATTGTACCGTTCATTCGCCACTGACATGACGCCCCCCTCCACCCTCCTTCAGCCCGGCCGGCCCTGCCTCCGTCAGCAAAATCCATTTCATTCTTATTATGCCCCATTCCTATTATCATCGCCGTCAACTATTCCTCTTCACTCCTCTCCTCTCCTCTCCTCCAATCCGTTCCCGTTGAATCGTTATTTTCGATCCATCCCTCTTTTCATCCTTGTCAATTCCCCACCTACTGTGAAATGCTCTTACGTGAGGAACCAAGTCACATAATGTAGAAGCAGATAAATGAATAGAAAATAGATACATATGTACTGCAGGTATAATCGATACATGCAGGTATGGATATATAAATATATATGATGTCTGAATCAATTTAGACCAGCCTATAAACCAATGCACGAATACGCAAAAAAAGTGTGTTTATATAAAACTGTAATATAATTGACTAAAAATTGAACCTTAACTTGCAAAAATTACAATTTACACTGCTTATTTAGCCAAACATGGAGCTTGTTTAGCAAAAGAATTGCTACTGATGTAAAAAATTATAAATTATTTTCGTTTGTTTAGCAATAAAATTTTTGAACAGCGTTCGCGTCAGTAGCAAGGCGTAAAATTTGGCAGCGATGTACGTATTCCATTAAAGCTTAGTGAAAAAAATCGAATGCTTCGGTCATCGGCGATGACTTAATGACGTTTCGACCTTTCTGATGTATTTAAAGGGGGAAAAGAAACGTTGCTAAATTGCACGCCTCGCCACTGGTTCGCGTTCGTTCCGGTATGTGGCACGGGCTTTAAGCCGGACTTAAACGAAAGTACCAATGTATTCTTGTCTTGCACGGACTCGGTGTTTTTATCCATGCTGATCAGTGATTGGGCAACGTTTCATTTTCCCCTATAAATACATTAGTAAAGTCGAGACGTCTGGTCGTAGCCGATGACCGAAGTATTCGATTATTTCAGTAAGTTTAAATGGAGGAAGTACGTCGTTGCCAAATGTCACGCCTCGCTATAGCGATGCTGATCGCATGATTTTAAACTCTTATGATCGTTGCGGATGCCGGCGCGGAGTAGTGATTCGTCTGAAACATATTCTTTCCAGCGGAATGAAACTAATAATTCATTTAGTATTTATTACTATAGAAAGTATTCATCTCTATGATCTGTGCATCTGCGCCTCAAAGCGAGTAATGCCCTGCTATATTTAATTGTTTTCTTTTTTTCACTATCCATGATAAAAGTTCTTCTCAAGACTAACTCGTCGTCTATTTTTTTGTTGCAGGTGAGTGATCATTTCTGAGTCTACTTTGAAGTAAAACAAGGTACAGTTTCTATATAGTGATAGAATTACCTTATTTGATCATTGTTTTTTTTCAGTGCATGATAGAAGTAGTAGTTAAGGTATAATGTTGCATTTTGTTCTTTCAAAAGCCCCACTAAAATGTTGAGGGAAATGTGTTCGCCGCATATCAGTGGCGGCGGTGCTTGCAATTTGGCAACGTTGTATTTACCCCCATTTAATGTCATAAAAAAGGTCGAAATATCGGGGTTGCAAGTTGCTCTCCGTGGTAGGGTCTGTTGCATACTTTTGCTGCAGCTTTATGGATGGGAAAAGATGCATTGGAACTGAATTAATTTGTTTCGGTTGCCTGGGTAGCTCTTCTGCTCTATATCGTGTTCTAAAATTTTTTTGTGGTTCGAAACTCAACAATTATCCAAAAAAAAATGTCCGATATTATAGCGGAAAAGTGGATCAATTTTGCCAAATGGTTTGCTTACTTCTCTCAAGGGGTTAAAACTCGTTGATAAAACGATAACCTTTATTTATTATTTGCCCTCCGTATTCAACACTGCACCATTTTAAGATGAAGCTTCAGCGTTTCTGCCACCAGAGCGCTACCGTTCGATTAATATCAAATTACAGGCCGAAAGTAATTTATCTTTAGGAAAACGGAATGTCGCTTTCTAGATAATTATCTGAAGAACGTCTCTGCAAAATATCTCGTCAATCAGTTCACAAATAAGGCTGGAAAAATGTGCATCAAATGGAATATCGCAAATAGGGCTGTTGCACATACTTTTACCATAAGCAATTTAATACTCGATTCTGGTGTATAAACCTCCAAAAATAACGCTGGCAGCACTAAAAACTTCCGAAATCCACTCCTAAACTCAATAAACGCTTTTATTTGCGCGGGTGTATAGGTGGCCGAGGGCAGTACTAATGGGAGATGCCCATCTGACAAGACTGTAACTCCACCAAGAAGTGACCAAAAAGAGATGGCTCTCATTTATCCCGGTGTCACTAGGTGTCACATTACTATTCATCGGATGTGGATCATTACTCTGATGACTAATTACTCTGTGAATCATCCTTGTCAGCATAGAGAGAGTGACGAAATTAAGATAGGAATCTCCCATTATTACTGCGCTCAGCCACCATAACGCCCGCGCAAATAAAAGCGTTTATTGAGTTTAGGAGTGGATCTTGGAAGTTCAAAGTGCTGCCATCGTTATTTTTTTAGCGTATTTCACCAGAATCGACTATGAACTCGCTTATAGAAAAAGTGTGCAACAACCCCATTTTTTTGGTCATTTCAGCCTTATTTTTGATGTTTTTGACGAGGTACTTTACAGAGACGTTCCTCAGACGATTATCTAGTAACTGCCCTGGTAAAAATGACGACTGTACGACTATTCCAAAAACGACTATAAACATAGTTGCCGACTATAATCTATAGTTGGCCAACTATAATCCATAGTTGGCCAACTATGTTTATAGTCGTTTTCGGAACGGTTATAGTTGTCATTTTTACCAGGGTGACATTCCGTATTCTTAAATATAAATTACTTTCGGCCTGTAATTTGACATTAATAGAACGATAGCACTCTGGTGGCAGAAATTGGCACTAAATGCTGTAGAATCACATTCATGGGGTCTTTTAGATTTAGATGTTTAGGCCCATAGAATCACTGGGAGTCACGAAAACATCGTATAAACTCAAAGCAGCAGCAGCTCTGGTTTCAATGGACAA
This sequence comes from Trialeurodes vaporariorum, assembly GCA_011764245.1. Classification (NCBI taxonomy): domain Eukaryota; kingdom Metazoa; phylum Arthropoda; class Insecta; order Hemiptera; family Aleyrodidae; genus Trialeurodes; species Trialeurodes vaporariorum. The sequence goes on from VMOF01000002.1 coordinate 44,016,503, forward strand.
AATGCACCGTTGCCAAATAGCACGGTGCGGCGGCGCGCGTGTACAATCCAGCCCAAAGACTTCTAATACTATCTAGACTGCACATAAGGCCGATTTTAGGGCGGGGAAAGTGAAGTGGAAGAGTGGGACAAAAATCGCATGTTGCTCCTGGCTACGCCGCAACCACGATTACAGTATGTGCTAAGATTTTCAGAAATACATTGAAGTAAATGGGAAAATGACTTTATTTAAAAATTAATTAAAAATACTAAAAAAAATATTTTTCCATAAAACTTGGTACTATTTGAAAGCTCATGACATGCAGATTCCCGTTCGGGCCGGTTTTATATGTGATTTTTGAACGAGAAGCATTCTACTGGGGCTTAAAGTTGGGTACCGATTTTCTACAGGGTGTTTCCTGAAATTGTTTTCTTCGTACCTTTTTTAAATGGTTACAGCTTAAAGAAATAAAATTTATGCCATAAATTATTGAGACAAATAATAATTTTAACTTTAATTATAATACAGATTGCATAAAATTGAGTATATACAAGCTATGTAGGTTGTCTCAGCGGGGTACCGAAGCGGTGGAACACCCCGTAGAATCTAGGAAAATTGACCCAACTTTGAGCCTCTGTAGAAGCCTCTTTCAATCTTTACGATTGAAAAAACGGTATAAAAACCGGCCCGAACCGGAATCTGCATATCATGAGCTTTCAATGTTTTTCGAAAGAATATTTTTTTTTTAGTATTTTTAATTATTTTTTTAAAAAAAAGTCATTTTCCCATTTACTTCAATGTATTTCCGAAAATCTTAGCACATACTGCAATCGTGGTTGCCTACCGATCGGCTTCAATGGGCAGGCGTTATGTCCAGTCTAGATAGTATTTAGAAGTCTTTGATCCAGCCTTTTTTGAGAAGTTTAAATTATAAGGCAGGAATTGGATGATAGACACCAGAGTGTATGCAATGCGAGGCCGGAGGCTATCATAAATAAATACGAATAAAAAATAATAATAATAAAAAAAAAACGTTGGTATGTCTTGAAGAGAGACTGACCAAACAACCAGGACCAGGCATCCAATCCAATCCAATCCCAATGGTCACCATAGAATTTCAATAATTGCTTTCCACGCGCGCGCAGTCCACTCATTCGTTTCGTCCATTTAATCATGATTGCGCATTACTTTCCGTATCGTAACAGAGCGAGCGCATCGCAAGTTGCATCATTAAAATTTGTATGCTCTCCTTAAAGAAAAAAAATTTTGAAACTTGAATTTCTCCTTTGGTGATTTGGATCGGAGCTCGATGAAGCGGATTACGATGCAGTGTTGTCAGATGTACTGAGCTTCAGGCCTCGCATGTTTTTCATTTGAACAAATGCAAAAGAATCGATTTTTCGGGGTCCAATAGGCCAGTTTCTTTATTAACAAATTCGATTTCTGGTGGATGGATGCGTGTAAACGTGTATCGTGTAAACTGCCGTTAAAATTTCAATGCGAGAAGTCTATTACGATCCTCTGTTTTATACTAACCAAGGAATATTCTTCGTTTCGAAATGTTAATTTACTGCTGAGTGAGCAAAATTTATTTAACGTATGGTAAAAAGGAGGACGGGGGGGGGAGAGAAAAGACCCCAAACGTTCACGCTTGCAATTAGTTTTTTTTCTAAACTCTGAGTATTTAAAGTGGTTCTTAGCGCCGTTCATTCATTTTTTTTACCTATTTTTGTATAACATTTATGACTACAATTTTCAAAAAATGACATTTGCAACAAAAAAAAAAAAAAAAAAACAAAACAAAAAAGTCAACAATGAAAAAGGTGGCGATATTTCACTGTATGACAACCAGTGGTGTAGCGTGAAATTTGGCAACGCTTTACTGTGTCCATTAAACCCATGTGAAAGGTCGAATGCGAAGGTGTTCATCGAACACCCAATAGTTCAATCTTTTTCATGGGTTTAAATGAACAAACTGCACGCCACGCCACTGTATGGCAACTATGCTTGGGTGCGTGGTTTTTTTTTATGAAATCGGATTTCCGTATGCGTCCTGTAGACATGCGCTCATTTAGAAAAAAATGCTTTGAAAAAAGTCAGATATGTTCATAAAAAAAGTAAATTGTAACACTAAGAATAAAAAAATCACGGTACGGCTCACAGTGGGAGGAAATTATTGATTTGGCGGCCAAAAATCAGGAAGTTACCATGCCATGCAGAAACGGTCAATTCTTTTGTAAAATTGCGTGAAAATCACATATTAAGCATCTGAAAGTCCCAAAATCCTCTCACTAAACTCAAATCTTACGTCTTACATAATTCAAAGATGAATGCATGAGCGAGTCACAATAAGGGAGTCCCATCTATTTGCTGCTTACTCTATGATGAATCAATTTTCTCATCCTAGAAAGTTATAGTTAGAGGGGACTTTCCCCATTGTGACCCGCGCTCATTTGACTGTTATCTTTGAATGTTGTTAAACGCTTTTAGGTATTGAATTTGTAAATAGATTTTGAAACTTTTCGATGCTTTCAATGTGACTTTCACGCAATTTTACCTAACTCTCCATAAACGCTGTAGCAAAAGTTTGCAACTTACCGATTTTCATTTGAAGCTGAACTGATTATAGCAGAGCTGCCGTTTTGCGTATAATTAATCACATTTTTCAATTCTCCGATGATTCCACCAGTTGAGAAAAGATTACGCATTTCACTTCAGCGAATGACTGAAATGCTTGAAAATACTATGATCCGTAATCTTTATTCCTCAATCGGTGGAAACTCCGTTAATTAATTAAAATAGCCGCAAGTTTTTTTCAAGTCATCGAGTCGTCGATTACAGATCAGAGTATTTTCGTGCTGTCCAGTCATACCCTGAACTGAACTATGTAATCTTTTGTCAACCGGTGGAATCATTGGTGCATTGAAAAATGCGATTAATTATACGCAAAACAGCAGCTCTGGATTTTAGGCTCTCTGCGTACACTTTCCGTCCATGATAAATTGTGTGTTGAAAGTGATTCAAGTGAGCCAAATTTAGTCTTGAAAGCTTTGAAACGAAGAATTTGATGAAGTTAATCGATGCTCAAAGGTCGTTCAAGTGAATGTTTAAAAACTCTGGTGAAAAATGCCTGAATCTCCGGCAGCCAATTCCCGAATGGGGCTCTTGCAAACTTTTGCTGCAGGAGATTGAAGAGTTGATTCTTGCATAAAACCAGTGGCGGCTCGTGCAATGCGATCTATCGATAGACACTCCATTTAAAACTATAGAAAAGTATCGATTTCTCGGAGGTTCAATTGCACCCCCTGACGATCGATACTTTTCTATAGTTTTAAATGGAGTAGAAATCGATACATCGCATTGCACGAGCCGCCAGTGCATAAAACCCTGTAACAATGACGATGAGTACACACAAATTTCAACAAATTCACTGTTAGAAAATTTTATGGAAAAATAATAATCGCCCACGGAAATAACGCCCACGGAGTTTTGGTTATAGAAAATCATGGAACACTTTCATCAGGGCGGGACCACGATGATCGAATTTTCAAAGAACCGATACCTACTTTTGCAAACACTCAAATTATTCGAGGGGTGGGTTGTTAGGTTCTTATTGTTCCGCGGGGTCATCTGGCAACGTTGAGTCATGAAACGGAAGAAAAAGCATAAGTATTCAAAAATTATGTATGTTGATTGAAAAAGGAATAGAACTGGTTTTGACGCCCGGAGGGAAGCGCTTTAGTAGGAAGGAGGGCATTGAACTGACAAGCCCAACAACGCGAGTCTCCTTCTCCTCCTCCTTATATGATTTACCTCACCGAATCCAAAGAAAAGTAGATCTAGATATTAATAAAAAGAGAAAGAGGAAAAGAAAGAGAGAAAGAGAAAGATGCATCGCAGAGGAGAAAAGAGATTAGAATATATTTTAAATTAACAGAAAAAGAATTTAATAAAGTGTTTCGTTTACCTAGATTTACTTATTTTATTCGGTGTCCATAATGAGACCCAGGTATTGATAAAAAGAGAAAGAGGAAGAGAAAGAGAAAGAGAAAGAGAAAGAGAGAGAGAGAGAGGACAAGGAAGAGAGAAAGAGAAAGATGCATAGGAGAGGACAAAAGAGATTAGAATATATATTTTTAACCAACAGAAAAATAATTTAATAAAGTGTTTCGTTTACTTAGATTTAATTATCTTATTCGGTGTCCATAATGAGACCCAGGTATTGATAAAAAGAGAAAGAGGAAGAGAAAGAGAAAGAGAAAGAGAGAGAGAGGAAAAGAAAGAGAGAAAGAGAAAGATGCATCGCAGAGGAGAAAAGAGATTAGAATATATTTTAAATTAACAGAAAAATAATTTAATAAAGTGTTTCGTTTACTTAGATTTAATTATCTTATTCGGTGTCCATAATGAGACCCAGGTATTGATAAAAAGAGAAAGAGAAAAATGAAGAGAAAGAGAGAGAGGACAAGAAAGAGAGAAAGAGAAAGATGCATAGGAGAGGACAAAATAGATTAGAATATATTTTTAACCTACAAAAAAATAATTTAATAAAAAGTTACGTTTGCCTATTAATTAAATATAGATTTAATTATTTATTTGGTGCTCATAATTAGACCCAGGTATGAACGGAGAAGAAAGGAAAAGAAAGAGAAACTCGAAGAAAGAGAGAAAGAGAAAAATGCGCCGGAAAGGAGAGAAGAGAGGAGAATATATTTTTAACTAACAAAAAATATCGTTATGAATCGTAATTAGATTTAATTATTTTACTTGATACCCACAAGTAGCTCTATAAGATATTAATAAAAAGAGAAAGAGGAAGAATGACAGAAAGGGGAATGAAAGAAAGAGAGAAAGGGAAAGGTGCATCGGAGAGGAGGAAAGATATTAGAATATATTTTTATTCAACCAAGTTACTGCAAGAAATTACCACTAAAACACTATTTAGTCGGTAGTTAACAGAGCTATTCCTACTCAGCTGTGTATATTTTGCCTTTACATTTAATTGAAGGCGCTCGACGAAACACCATTTTGCAATGCCATCTATTTTGGGGTATAATGTGAGTAGAGTCCCTATATACCTACTATGAGAGTTGCGCTATGTCGGAATCCATTTCTGATTGACTCACAGATTTAGGTTTCCAAGAAAGCCCCAAGGAAGCTAATGCTAATAATAGCGGAAGGTTTGTTTACTTTTCGCGAGCTCGCCTTCATTACACATTTGAAGTAACAGCAGTGGCGTATAGCGTGCATTTTGGCAACATTGTATTAGTCCATTTAAACCCGTGCAAAAGGTCGAATGCGAAGGTGTTCACCGAACACCCAGTAGTTCGATCTTGTTAATGAATTTAAATGTACACATTACAACGTTGCCTAATATCACGCTACGCCACTGAGTAACAGTAACCGTGATAATTACCTACTGTCAATTTTTCCTCTGCTGGAACTTTATTCTGGAGAACATTATCTCTTTCAATTACGACCGTTTCTATCGAGAATTGGAACCTAAAACCTATAAGAGGTAGCGAAATAGCGGCAAGCAACAGCGCAGAGGCGAATGACCATCCACCATTTACAATTTGCCTCTTGGGGGCTCCATTGATCTGCTCCTTCTTTTCCATTTTGAATGACATGGCGCAACTCTCATAGTATATAGGGACTCTAACTGTGAGTACTCTGTAAGAGTTAAGAGGATTTTTTTTTTCTCTTTTCTTTTCACCGATGATTCCACCAGCCAACAAAAATATTGACTTGCAGTTCAGGTTATCTGGTGTGACGGTAACGCTCGGAATGGAGCTGTTGAACACTTTTGCTAAAAGCGATTTAAAAGTGGCTTCTGGTATAAAAACCTCCAAAAATAACGATGTCAGCACTAAAAACCTCTAAAGTTCACTCCTAAACTCAATTCACGCTTTTACTTGCGCGAGCGTAATGGTGGCTGAGGGCAGTAATAATGAGAGATTCCTATCTTAATTCCGTCACTCTCCCTACGCTGACAAGCATACTTCACAGAGTAATTAGTCATCAGAGTAGTGATCCACATCCGATGAATGGTACCGTGGCACCTAGTGACACCGGTGCTAAATGGCAGTCGTCTCTTATTGGTCACTTCTTGATGGAGTTACAGCATTGTTAGATGGGAATTTCCCATTATTACTGCCCTCAGCCACCATTACGCTGGCGCAAATAAAAGCGTTTATTGAATCTAGGAGTGGATTTCGGAAGTGTTTAGTGCTGCCATCGTTATTTTTGGAGGCTCTTACACCCGAATCGACTATTCAAACGCGTATAGCAAAAGTGTGCAACAGCCCCATTATTCTGATCAGCAATATTTTTTCAACCGATGGAATCATCGGTAGTTAACAAAATTCCATCAAATTACAAAGTCAACCCGGCCATCGGTGTTCCCGTTGGTGATCATTAAGATTACAGATCCGAATATTTTCTTGGGCTATCGTCATTGCTGAACTGGTCTGCGTAATGTTTTTGTCAACCGGCAAAATCATCGATGAATTAAAAACTTTCCGCACGTACATATAAGATCTGCAAAATGACAGCCCTGGAATCTTCATTAGCAGTGTTGCCAGAGTTTCCTATTAGATACTGGATTTTATATCAGTGCAAATAGGAAAACATCGGATAACTATCCGAGAAATGGCAACTCTGTTCGTGAGAGTCAACTTTTCTTGTGCGTAGTCAATTCCTTGAGGAAGGGAAAAGAATGCATTTCGAGGCACCCAGTGCTCTTATAGTGAGCGAGCGAGTGGAACTTGGAAAGGCTTTGATTGCGACAGGGCGATGCACAGTGGGGGTAGATGTCGCCATTCTAGAGGCAAAGAGTCAACAAGTTAAAGTCTTGAATTATCGTTTAAATAGTTTCGGGACCAGTTCGGCTTCATACTTTTAAGCCACCCTTAACAAGCAGTTTCAGCTAGGAAACGTAACTTACGTGAGTGTGGGGCTGATCTGCAACGGCTTTCCCGCCCCACCCGCACTGGCCTCTCACCTGCAAGGTGTGGAGGAGTATGAAGAGTGGCCGAACCAGAACCTTGAAGGCGACTCGTAAAAATCTACTGACAATCTTTAATTCTTCGATAGTACATGTCGTAAGTCCTATCCCAAAGTTTGACAGCATGGACGGTTTGATTCTGGTTTGTTTACTTCGATTCCTCCCCCCCCCCCCCTTAAATAAAAAATTATTTTAATTAATACAGTGGAAATTGATTTTAAATTAAAGAGCAAGTGTTTTAGAGTGGCCATCTGCACACAAAATTCTAATGAAACTATCCAGGTGAGAAAATTTTGCTTGTTTCTGTTTTGTGTCAGTTTCTTTATCGTTCAAATCCTTAAAAAAAAAAATAGTCTAACCGATTTTTGTGTGCAGGCCACTATAAAACACTTGCACTTCCGTTTAAAAGCAATTTCAAATGTGTTTGTCACAATTAATTTTTTTTTTTTTTTTTAACTTTTAGGGTTAAAATAAAGTGAGGCAAACAAACCGAGCCCGTGTAAAAATGTCCATAAGATATTGATTTTCATCATAGCTGCGCCTCCTTGGTGTTTCAAAATCACGTCCCATAAGTCCTCTCAATTGATATAGCTCGTTGAAATTGACATCTACTGTCTGGTATTAATCCGTAGCCCGTTCTAAAACACTTGCACTTTCGCTTGAAACCAATCTCAGACGTGTTTGTCACAAAGTTTTTTTTTTAAATAAATTTTTATGTTTAAAAAAAATGAGGTGAACAAACCGAGCCCGTGTGAAAATGTCAATAAGAGATTTCAATCATGGCTGCCTCCGTGGTGTTTCGAAATTACGTCCAATAAAACCCTTCTATTGGTATAGCATCGTTGAACTCTGTATGTACTATGACTTTCGAAAGAAATTTCCCAGGTCGAAAAAGTTATATTTAAATTCCCCGTTGTTTCCAATAAAAGTTTCGATTTTTTATGACTCTGAGAGGGGCATTCTGATCAGTCTTTAAACACGTGAAAGCCACAAAATTTGTTTAAACGTTGCCGAGATTTAAAGAAGTAAAAATTTCAACCTGGGACTTTCATTCAAAGTCATAGTACCTACTGTCTGATATTAATCATGAAGAATTTTATTCACAGGATAGATCATTTTAAGTGGTTTGAACTGTGGCATCGCGTGAAATCTAGCAACGCTCCATTATGTTCATTTAAATCTCTGAAAGAGGTCGAACTATTGGGGGTGCACAGAGCACTCCCCCGAATCGATATTTTACATGGGTTCAAATGGACGAAAATGATCTTTGCCAGATTGCACACGTGACGACTTTTGTTCAAATCACTTAAAATGATCTATCCTGTGAATGAAATCCTTCAGGATTAATATCAGACTGTATGGAGAGTGGGTTCGAAGTTGATGTTTTTCGGCCACCAAATAGGCCAAAACTGCTCCCACAGTGCGACGGATGTGAGCTCAGCGACCGAGCTCTGTGCATACTTCTCCACTCCTCCAGCTCCGGAGCATCGAAGCCTCTCATCACAGGAAAGCTCTTATTGTTAGATAATACTCGTGGTCGGGGAGGGGGGGGAGGATTTTGTGAGGAGAGGGGCGGTATTCCATCGCAGCGCCGAGACCTGCCATTCATAATGTTTTTATACTATCATATCCCTAATCGGTGAATGTTTGGATAGTATTTTTGTAACTGGAAGTTGAAATACAGGACACCGACTACAATATAGTGTGTATAAGAATGAGGTAATCCATTCGATAGCGGGAAGCTGGCATTCGAAGTATTTAGCATTGAACGGCTTTGTGCAGAAGCAATAAGCTCACTTTTTTGTTCGCGCGGATTGCAGAAAAGCATGATCCACTTAATAATTGATCCCTATGATAGTACTTATACTTTTGACGACGTAAAGACTGTTGCACATCTTACTTCTTTTCGGCAATTCCCAGAATTCTATACTGAGAAAAGTGATTCATCATAGGAAAGCTGCAATTATGTCCATTTAAACCCATATAAAAGGTCGAATGCGAAGGTCACCGAACACCCAATCGTTCGATCTTTTCCCTGTGTTTAAATGGAAGAACTGCAACGTTGCCAAATTGCGCACGCTACGCCACTGACTCCTCCCCCATTGTGACTCGCTCATTCGACCGCCATCTGAGAATTTGTTTAAACGCATTTATTGTGTTTGTGCGTGGATTTTGAGACTGTTCAATGCTTTCAATATGATTTTCACGCGATTTTTTTTTTACCCTCTGTGGTGGTGTAGCTGGTAGCAGAAGTTTGCAGAAACCCCAATAAAAAAAATTTAAAAAAAAGTAATTAAAAAAAAGGAATACATTTAAAAGAAACTAGAGAAAAGCACATTATCCCTTGCTTGTGACAACGGCCTCCTTCCTTTTCACGCAGATTGACAAAAATTAAACATTAACCGCACTAATCAGAGCTGCCAGATTTTGCAAAACATATAGGTATACACATTTTACATTAACTCTTGAGGAGGAATGTGTACATTTTTCATCATATCTGGCAGCGCTGCCAATACTAAAAACAGACGAACGTGAAAATTTATCATTTCATCTTAACCAGTGAATGGCAGCGTGTGTCATTTGGCAACGTTGCATTTAGTCCATTTTAAAGTCATGAAAAGGTCTACATATTTGGGGGTGTACGGTGCGCTCCTTAGAAACGATATTTTCAATGGGTTGGAATGGACGAAAGGCATAATAACGTCGCCCGAGATCACCATGAGACCAACATGAAATCATCATGAGATCACCATGAGATCAACATGAAATCATCGTGAAATCAACAGGAAATCATCATGGGATCAACATGAAATCATTATGAGATCAACATTAAATCATCATGAGATCAACATTAAATCATCATGAGATCAACATTAAATCATCTTGAGATCAACATTAAATCATCATGAGATCAACATTAAATCATCTTGAGATCAACATGAAATCATTGATTGCACGCGCCGCCACGCCGCCGTTCTCAACATTCAATTCTTTTGATCGATAAAACTAGTTTAAAATGCGGCATCGTTTCGCGAGTTAAATTCAAAAGTTCCCGGAAGAGGGCCCACTCACACTCGTAGTTCAGCTCAATACCAGATCCCAAAAACTGAAGTGGAAGGGGGTCCGGTCGGTGCCGGGAAGGGGGGGGGAGCAACTCATGATAAAGCTCTGTGGTTTATAGTTAACATCGGTCTATGTCTCCGCGGCCGCCTGGCTCCGAGTCTGTATAGTACCGGTTTTTATCGTGATAAAACCCTCTCGCTCCTTCCTGGCCTTCCTGGCCTAGCTGACCAGAGCCGCATCCAGGAATTTGTCTTTCTCTCTCTTTTCCCATTGGATCGCGTGCGTCAAAAAAGGACAGAGATCGGGGCTGAAGCCACGTGATAGCCTCTTCCCCTTCCCTCGATCCTTTTCTTACACATGTATGTATCTAAATGGGCGGAGAGAGAGAGAGAGAGGAAGAGAGAGAGAGGAGAGAGAGAGAGAGAGAGAGAGAGAGAGAGAGAGAGAGAGAGAGAAGAGAGAAATTCTAGCTCTCACTCTTCATGTTTGTATAAATTCACGGTGGTTCTCGGGCTTAAAGTTTTCCTTCTCTCCTCTCCTCTTCTCTCTCTCTCTGTTTCCGATCCTATATCCAATTTCTAATACTATCCTTATCCTTCGTCTTCCTTCCTTTACTCCCTCATAACACTGCAAACCTGCTAGCAGGACTGCCGTTTTGCGGATCTGAAGTTGCATTTTTTAATTCGCCGATGATTCCACCGGTTGACAAGAAGATTACACAATACGTAAGCCAGAGTTCTGTGTTGTATCAAAATTCTATCAAATTTTAAAGTTAATGGTATGGATTTTAATGGTCGGACGAAAATATTACAAGACAGAGTATTTTCGTCTGTTACGGAGCGTCTTCTTTTATCCACCGGTAAGTCTCGGTTCTATTATATGACGTCATCAACCATAAACCACCGGTGGATAAAAGAACGGGTTGGTTGTTTGTTCCGTTGGGTTTTAATTTTGTTCAAATGAAACAACAATTAACAAATGATAATAACAAATTATTTTCAGTGAAAATTGTTGTGTTATACGGAAAACACACGTTACGATTACTGTTGAGACTTGAGATTCACGAATCACGATCCGATCAATATAACAGCTGACCAAATAGAAACACACAATTTACATTCATAATCTCGCGGGTGATTTAGCACAAACAGCCGGGAATCACCGCCGAATTCGGCGGTGATTCGCGGTAGTTACCGGTTGTCACTTGGTGGATAAAAGAACGAGTTGGTTGACAACCACGGTTTCTATTATGAACACCGGTGGATAAAAGAATGGGTTGGTTGAAATTTGGTTGTTATAATAGCAACTGGTGGAGCCACCGGAGGATGAAAGAAGACGCTCATAGTCACACTGTTGACCTGGACTGTGCAATATTTTCTTCGTCCGAAGGAATCATCGGTGGAATAAAAACTTCCCCTACAGATCCGCGAAAAGGAAGCACTGCCTGCAAACGCCACACTCGACAGCGTCCTTAGTCGACAGCGTTCGCCGCTCGGAAAATCTTACTGCAAGTTTGTTTGCTTATTCAGCAGGATTTGTCTGAATACAGGTAATCGCAATCCGCGACAATCCACAAAAACATTATTCGGAGTGATTTATAAGATGATTTTTTTTAATACACAAACATGATGTACATATATGGACAGTATTGTTGTGTGAAATCCGGCAACGCAGCATTTATGTATTTATGTTTTTTTAATAAAATCCCATGTAAAATATCGATTCGAGAGAATTTTATTTGGAAGATTTTTTATGATTTAACATGTCTATCGATCGACACAATGAGGGAAATGGCGGAGGGGTCTGAAATCATCTATGAGTGAAGATGAGGAAGTGCGTATGAGGAAAAATACACACTGAGATCGAATAAATTGTGCACTTCTTTGGACACCTTTTACAGCATTTGTAAGTTAAGTTACTACCAACCGCAGTATAGTACAAGGCGGGATATTCTCTATCTCTCGCATGGGAGTGGTGTGAAAACCCGCGTGGGATTTCATTTGACCCCCCGGCCCCCTTCCCCTTGGTACCATAAGTTGTTCAAATAACTTGGGTTTAATACTTTACTAGGGTTAAATACGGTCCCTTTAAGGCCTGAGATATGCAATTATGTAAATAAAACACCCATCTTATAAAATAAAACTTGCAAGTTTTACTTTACCAAGCTATTCAGTAAAACCACTCTTATACAAAAGAATCTTAAATGGAATTTCCCACTCTTAGACCTAAAATGTTGTAGATAAAATGTCAGTAGGTCAAAGTGTGCATGCAAAAATGTCTTAGGCAACATGTCTTTTAGGTTAGGCCAAAAGTTCTTAGGTTTCGGTAAGGCCGTTCATTCATGACGTTTCAGTCTCCAACCACTAGCTTGCTATCGATTTTCCCACTCTTAGACCTAAACTTTTGTAGATAAAATGTCAGTAGGTCAAAGTGTGCATGCAAACATGTTGTAGGCAACATGTCTTTTAGGTTAGGCCAAAAGTTCTTAGGTTTCGGTAAGGCCGTTCTTTTATAATGTTTCAGTCCTCAGCCACTTGAAATCGATTTTCCCGTTTTGCTGTCCCAACGTTTTAATTTTCGGTGAACTACTGTGCGGCCAAGACGAGGCAACACCATATTTTATTCAAACGTGTCTCGAATGTTCGTTCCTTTTCCCTTCTCCTGCTAACCAACTTTCATTTCTTGCCTCTCCGTAGCTTCGGCTTTATGTAAAATGTTGAATGTTTCCGACATGCATGTTGCACAAGTCCCTCCGACGTCGTCTTTTATATACTCTTACCCTATACATAACTTTGAGTTTTACAATTATCAGCAGAATAAAAAAAAAAAAAAAAAAAGGCCTTTACAAAAAGACGAAAGGCGACTAGATAGGTGAGTCCGAGCATGCATAAGAGGAGAGAAAGAGACGTAATCGTTCGGAATTGAAGAAATTTGCATTTTGAAATGTCTCAGAGCTAACTAAGCTGGTCTTGCGCCCACCAGAAATGGCGTCTTATTCGATAAAATGGTATGTGCCAAGATACTATCTAATTGCGTTCAAAGGCGGCTATAGAGCTAGGGATACCATCGATAGTCAGGGCTATCGATAGTTCCGATCAGTGGTGGATCTATGGATAATCGGCTATCATTTCTCCCCCATTTGAAAGTATGCGAAAGTATTGATTTGTTGAGACTCAATTTTATTGAACCGTCGATAAGGATCCCACTCATTTCCGCATGTGTGCTTATATGGCAGTGGCGTCGCGTGCAATTTGGCAACAATGTATTCTATCCATTTAATTTCATGTAAAATATCGAATTCAAGGGGTGCACAGTGCACAAGGAAAATTCGATGTATTTAATGAGTTTAAATAGAGCAGTTGCATTGTTGCCAGATGGCACGCGACGCCACTGTTATATGGAGCAGATTAGCGCTGCCGTTTTGTGTGTATTTTTCATGACTGTGTATGTGTATTTTTCAAGTCACCGATGCGACAGCTCGCTCCACCGCACCGGTTGATCAAAATTTTACACGTGGTTCCATCGATTGTCAAAAGATTACTGATGCAAGTAAGGCATGCATTACAGTCATTAACTGAACAACTGAACTGAGTAGAATTTACCATCTGCGTAGCTGGTTTTAGAGTTGCTTAGTTGTAGAGATGCTTCGGTTGTTTGAACTGAAGATTCGGTTTATTTTGATCATCGAAGTTTTCAGTGGAAGAAACCAAAGTGTTCGGTCCTAAGTACCGTATATTTCGGTAGTTTAACCCAAATTCCGCCCTTACCGGAAGTTTTCGGTACCACTAATAAAGCATTCGGTACTCAGGACCGAACCTTTTGGTTCCTACAGCCGAAAACTTTGGTGATCAAATTTTACCGAAGTATTTTTCTCTGCGTAGATTGTGGTAAAATGTACCAACAGGTTAACTTAATTCACCACAAGGTACGTTGCATTCACCATATTATGGTGAAATTGATCATAGATTGTATCAGACGTCCAAATCAGCTATGGATGCAGATGGTAAATTCTACCAGTCTACTTTTCGCTGGATCATCGCTGCATTAAAAAATACAATTAAATATAAGCCAAGGGGCATTTCTGGAGCAGATATCAATGCGATGTTTGTACCACGTGTATTTCACGTGCCACCCCTCTGCAGACTGATTATTTACAATGTAAATGATTTTTGAAATGAGAGTGAGATAGCAGTAAATTGGGGGTTACGTGAGAGCGAAAGACACTGTCTGTCTTTATTTAAAACCCTCATCGCCGTATGACGTAATCACTAAAACTATCTATTGAATCTAGAGGCTACTTTCCTAGTTAAATCCTAGTCAAAGAGATCTCAAGAAAAGTCTCTGAATTTCACCTTTAGTTACCAGGAAGTAAGAGAATTTGTGTAGGATTAAATGTAGACTTTTTTGTGCTAGCGGTTTTCTCTTTTTTGTTTTGCTTTTTTTCCCGTTTCATTTTTCTGTTTTTTTCAAAGTCCCCCCTAAAAGTTACTACTTTCTGTTTTCTCTCTTTGGGGGGGGGGGGGAGTTTGCGAAGGCCCATTCACTAATCGACAACAGATCAAACAGAGTGGGTTAATCGTAAACGTTAATGGCCGGAGGGGAAAAACACTAGCGGATCCAAGTTATTGTCCTTCTCTCTCTTCTCCCATTAGAATGCATGTGTTAGCAAAGGACAGAAGAGGAGGCTAAAATCACGTGACTGCCGCCCACTCTGTCCTTTTCTATCATACGCGTTCTAATAGGAGAAGAGAGAGAAGGATAGATTCCTGGATCCGCCAGTGCGGGGGGAAAAAAGCATAAACACAAAAACATAACCGGTCAGCGAGCAGCCGCGACGCGACGCGCGCAGATGCATTCATAACCGCAAGGATGCCGCTTTGCGTGACTTTAATAAAATGGGTCTATTCAAAACTTTGGCTCCGAACTTTATGAAGTGCAATTTTAAAATCCTGTATAATGGGGCTCTTGCAAACTTTTGCTACGGGGGATTAAAGAGTTGATTCTTGCATAAAAACCAATCAAAATGACGATGAGTACACCGAAAAATCGCGAAATTCACTCTCAGAATCGGGAATAATGGCGGAAAGACGCAGGTTTCATGGGAGATTCCTATCTTAAATGATACATCTCTGTGTTTCCGTAGAGAAAGTGACAGGAATCCCCATGATACCTGCGTTGAATCGCCATTACGATCTGGCCGTTAAAGCAGTTTTGTGAGTTTATTACTGAATTGTAGACTTTTTCATTGTGATTTTCGTGATTTTCGCTGGTCATTACATCAGATTGGACCATTTATTTGCTTATAGCAAAAGTTTGCAAGAGCCCCATACCGAATATTAGAGGTCCTAAAAATGCAAAGAGGCAGGACAAGAGAGTAGTCAACCTAGCTCTAATAGGGCTCATGCAAACTTTTGCCGCAGGGGATTGAAGAAGAGTTGATTCTTGCATAAAAACCTTTAAAACTGACGATGAGTATGCTGAAAAATCACGAAATTCACCGTCAGAATCTGGCTTAACCCCTCTAAGGGCCAGGTTAATTAAAAAGAAAGTCTCTCTTCCGTTTATGTACGGAAGGTAGGTAACTGTTCGTACTCGGGGGAGTTGGAATTGCCTATACAATACATTGAAGGCGCTCGAAGAAATCTTATCATTGTAAGTGTTTTCATCGATAATCGCGTTGATCCGGAATGAAGACTGAATCAATGTGAGATAGACTAGAGGAGAATAACAAGTATACTTGGACTTGTTCCATAAAGGGTTAATGGCGGAGAGTCGCAGGTATCATGGGAAATTCCTATATCTAAATTGAGACATATCGCTCTGTGTTTCCGTGGAGAAAGTGACATAATAGACAGGAATCTCCCACGATACCTGCGTTAAGCCGCCATTTCAAACTTGCCGTTGTAGCAGTTATGTGAATTTATTGCTGAATTTTAGACTCTCTCTATGTGCTTTTCTTGATTTTCGCTGGTTTTTACATCAGATAAGACTATATATTTATTTGCTCATAGCAAAAGTTTGCAAAAAAGTCCCTTTGGTCAAAGAGTTTTTTTTCTCTACACGAACTTTTGACCTTCACAAGAAAGTCTTCTCATCGAAGCGGTCCTCGATTATGCTGACCATTATTTTTCAAAAGAGGTTTAGATTTTTTAAGGCATACTTTCAAATGGCAATGCTAATAGGCTCTGAAATCTCTGAAAACTGCAAAAATGCTTAAAACTAGTC
Organism: Trialeurodes vaporariorum; assembly: GCA_011764245.1. Lineage (NCBI taxonomy): Eukaryota > Metazoa > Arthropoda > Insecta > Hemiptera > Aleyrodidae > Trialeurodes > Trialeurodes vaporariorum. Next base: position 44,032,776 of record VMOF01000002.1, read on the forward strand.
GAGGAATGGATGAATCAAAATTTATACCAGGATACTTTCTTTTAAAAGTCATAGCACAGCCTATACAGCCGATGGATGCGAGTTTGTGCATTTGTTTACATTCTCACCAGAGATCATCATCTCAAGGTTTTTTTTACAGATAAAAGAGGTAACTTTCGATTAAGCTGCGTTAATTTTAATCATGGCGCATCTCAAGGACGTCCATAATAATGCCCAAAAGAATCTTTAAAAGCGTCAATAGATATCAACAACGGCAGTGAAAGATTTACACCGTTAGAAACTCCGAGGCACTGTAATCTTTGCATTGGACTAACAGCTGTCATCAACGTGTAATAACAAATGTGCAAAATCAAATCCAATGGTGGTGCGCTCATGATTTTATCTGACTTAACTCCCTACAGATAGATAGACAGTTTTAGTGGTGACTTCATATGGTGAAAATGTTCGAAAAGTTGATCGTTACAAGCTACACATCTCTCTTGAAATTTATTCCTTAGCTTTTGTCACTTTGTTTCTTAACGTTTAAGTGGAAAAGAGGGCCAGTATTGGACCTAACATTGCCACTCTAAATAAATCGCTTATTCATTCATTCATTCATTCATTCATTCACTCATTCTGATGAGACACTCGGTGAACACGAAGATTACACTCTTGTGAGATAAGTCAGTTCCGTCGTGTTGCGGACAAAATGGATGCTACAGGCTTTTGCTACAGGCTTATTAATAGTTGATTACAGGACAAACCCCTGTAAAATTAACGATTAGCGCACTAAAAAATCATCCACTCCTATAAACTTATAAAATGCTTTCAAACGCAAGACTGTAATGACGGCCGTTGCCGCCGATTACATTGGGTTTCTCTATCTCTATCAACTCCATCCTCACGAGGTGTTCTCGCGACACCACACAAGAAGAAGAAAAAGAAGAAGAAGCATACACTTGTCATAAGATTTAGGTGGCAACGGCCGCCAATACGGTCTTGCGTTTGTAAGCATTGTATGAGTTTGGGAGTGAATTTCGTGCTTTTATTGTGCACTTGTCGTCATTTATACAGGGTTTTACCTCTGAATCAACTATTAATAAGCTTGTAGCAACAGTTTGCAACAGCTCCATTCTAAAAATGCTGGAGCTTAGCGAAAAGATTATAGATTTAACAGTTTCCTTAAAATGTAGGCATGATTTCTATTCGTATAAAAGTTGTATAATCTTTTTTTTTCTACCGGTGAAATCACCGTTGAATTTGGGAATTCCGCTTTAAACGGCAACCCAGCGTAGCTTGCGTCGTCGCCATCTTCGTCATCATCCGGGAAACATCGGAGAACGGAGTTGCAGAACTTTAAAAGCGTAGAATGGTGCTTGCTTTCTGGTATATAAGAATGGCCTGCGGGAGAGTGAGATAGTTATATGTATAGTTTGAAATAGATAAGGGGGGAGTGAGATCGGTAGAGAAGGAGGAGGAGGAGTAGTTGCAGTTGCCCCCCCATGCCCCGCCGTAGTCCAATACTTTGGTGTTTGGTGGATGGATACACGGCTACACCAGATTAGATAGGTGAGCGGTGAGCGGTGACCGGTGAGCCGTGGGGTTAGTTGGATTAGATGGATGGATGCTGTAAGCAACGCTAAAGTGAATGGAAAATGAGCCAACGAGAGTCTTGGCCGTCGTACAGTAGTGCGAACCAAATCGACTGTTTCTAGTGACGAGCGGGAAATTTAAAATTCAGGTATCTGATTGGATTTTAATGGTGAAACCGACGTAAGTTTGGTCAGTTTTGAGTTTCCCGCTTCTCTCTAAAACATCGTCCCTTTATTCCCTCATTTTTTACTCACAATCAGTCAACTTTAACCCCTAAGGATTGCGACCGAAAGATCAACGAACCGATGATTACTCCACCGGTTAACAAAAATGTTGCACTGTCCAGGTCAGTAGTGTGACTTTAGCCCATAAAAATACTCTGGTCTACAGCTGGCTCGTGCAATGTGGCAACAGTGGATTCTCTCCATTTAAACCTATGTAAAATAATCAATTCTATGATGAGACGCTTCTCCTCTCCTAGAATCGATATTTTTGCATGTATTAAATGGCAAAAGAACACGGTTGCCAGATTTTACGAGCAGCTATATTTTCGGCCACAGATCGAAGCCCCATTGATTTCTTTATGAAATTTTTATAATCATCGAAATTCTGGTTACCGCCGCGTCCTGAGAATTCGGTTCAGTACTTCTCTAACCGTGATTCTGTTAAATTTTTATTCATGCGTACTTTGGTATTCAACTCCGGTAAAAATTAGCAAGGCTCCGAAATGCGCATAACGACTCTAACAATAGGAGAGTGTTTCCTGCTAGCGTGGTCTCTAAGTCATAATATTGTCTCTACCTGGCTTTCTTTTGAACCTATGCAAAAGTATCGATTCAGTAAGGGATTCAGTAAATCCCTTGAGAATCGATTATTTGATGTAGGTTTAAATGGAGAGGAGCCGCACTGAAAAAAATTAACTCTTTTATACATTGGCGTAGCATGCAATTTGACAACGTTGTATGTTGTACATTTAAACGCATCGCATGTAAAAGGTCGAATGCGAAGGTTTCCACCGAACACCCACTAGTTCGATCTTTTTCATGGGTTCAAATGGACGAATTGCCAAATTTCACACTACGCAACTGCTTTTATAGTTAAAAGTATGGACATTACTTAAAAACTATTGGTTTGACTGTTTAAATTAGTTAAATTAAGCCCGTGCCGTGTTAATTTAACTAATTTAAAATGTCAAACCAACAGTTTTTAAGTGGTCTCCATACTTTCAACCACAAAAGAGTTAAATTTAGAACCTTTTTTTTCAGTGCGCGTTGTTGCCAAATTGCGCGAACCGCCACGCCACGCCACTGCCTGGATGCCACTATTTCTGTCTTTTTCTGCAGTCAAATATTCGAAGAGAGAGAGAAAGACAAATTCCTGGCAACGGCCATGTTTCCGGTTCCGTAAGAGCCCTCAGATCTAAGACACCGGAAACGCATGCTGATTTTCCTTTAAAATAGCTGCGCTGATCTAGCAACACCGCCGCTGTAAAGTGCGAGGTGAGGTAAGATGAGGTGTGAGGCCAACTTGCAGCGAGAGGTGAATCGAAAGTTCGCTCTACGGTAAAGCCAAAGGATCGGATTCGAAGTTGAGAGGTTTTAGAGGTGGAGGAGTGGAGGGGTTGCGTGGGTGTTATCACAGGGGGGAAGGGGGAGGGGCCGCAAAGCAGAGGAAGTGGGCGGGGGGAGAGTGCGAGCGCAAATGAACAGTCAATTATTATGTAAATTATTTTAAGGAAAGAAGGATGGAGAGGGAGAATCTGATCCAGAAAGGAGAGAGAGAGAGAGAGAGAGAGAGAGAGAGAGAGGGGAGAGAGAGAGAGAGAGAGAGAGAGAGAGGGAGAGAGAGAGAGATAGTCAGAGGGATAGAGAGAGAGGGGGGAGAGTGGAATTACAGAATGGGTTGACGCTACTCGCGAGCGTTGGAGGAATGGATGAGTGGTGGATCGGAAAGTTGGAGGGGGGAGGGGAGGGGAGGAGCCGTCTTCAGATAACTCTTCACTCTTTAACTTTAACTCCTCACTTTTCCTCGTTCACTTTGAGTGTTGCTTTTGTGCCTTGCGCCCATTGGGCCCGGTCCTGGTGCACGACTGCACGAGTAGAGAGTCTCTTCCCGCAACGGTGCCGGATTTCTAATTATGATCGTATATTTAATGACATTTTTCAATGGAGCTCTTGCAGGGTTTTGTTACAGGCAAATGGACTATCAATTTTAATGTAAAAAATGTTGCAAAAATAACAACTAGACCATTAAAAAAGTTCAAAACTCATTCCTCGCAGAGAAAACTTAACTTGAAGTTTCGGGCGGCCACCCTTGCAAGTATGCACCAACCTCGGATTCGTCCCCTCAAACAAACAGCCGCCATATTGCTTGTTGACCATCGCCGTTGGCTGAAAGGAACATTGCGTTGCCATAATTTATTTATCTAGTCGTGTTTTGTGTTGTGTGAACATCATGTAACAGTTTATTCTTAGATTCGCGATTGACAAGAAGCAAAGATGGCGGCTGTTTGTTTTGGGTGCGAATCCGAGGTTGGTGCATACATGCAAGGATGGCCACCTTGATACTTCAAATTAAGTTATCTCTACGAGGAGTGAGTTTTAAACTTTTTTAATGGTCTCGTCGTCATTTTCGTAGCGTTTTACGCCAGAATTATGATAGTCCATTTGCCAGTAGCAAAACCTTGCAAGAGCTCCATTATATTTGGTCAATCGTGATGGAATCATCGGTGAATTGAAAAGTGTCGTCATACATACATAATACACACAAAACAGCAGCTTTGCAATCTGCGTGTTCTACGTCCATTCATGAACATACGGGAAATAAACATCCTGAAGCCAAAGAGCCCTAAAAAATACTTTATTATATATTAATCTCGAGCGGTAGTGAAAGGAAGGAAAACAAAATCGAAATAAATATTGATTCTTCACTTGATCTGTCAATGTTGATCTTATATGTATACCAACCAACAAATTCAGCATTCACGGACGGACTTTTGGATTCCTCTTACCGGCGGGGGGGGGGGCGGCTGATAACAATCTTCCTAGACCTACCGTCGAGTCCCTGAGTCGCTTTATAGGAAAACACCTTTGTTTCGTCAACCAAATCTTTTGTAGAAAAATTACTCCGCAAAAGAGTTTTACTCGAGCGTATCAAACCTTTTGCTCACCTTGTAAAATCTCTTTCTTCGTGACTATATGTATAGTCTTTACGATAAGATGTTACGGATTTAGGATTATTCAAGGGGCGGTTTCCAGGTTTTTTTAATAATATGTCTGTTCGTACATTTTAACGTCGCGGCCTTGAAGTATCTGATTAGATTGTATTGAATTTTCCATGCAAATACAGGACTTAGCGGTATTCTTAAACCTACTGTTACCCCTTAATATTCACAATTAGGTAGTTACTTTTTAACCATCCAAATCACTGCACATTATAGGAATCGCCTAAGAGGGTGAAATTTACCCTTCCACTTTTTTCAGTGTAGTCATACTTAACGAAATCGTCCGTACTCCTAACTGAAGTTCTGTGCTCATAACCGAGAACTTCGGTTAATGAGATGCAACACTTCGGCGTTCCATATGAAACGATAGTTCAGTTCACAATTCACACAGTGGTGACTTGCGCAATGAGGCAACAACATATTCTCTCCAGTAGCGAACCGAGAGTTTCTTCATCTCTCTCTTTTCTCCGTTAAAAAACGTATGTTAGACAAGGATAGACAACGGGATAAAACCCCTTCTTTCTGTCCTTTTCCTACTTATACATTCAAACGGGAAATGAGAGAGATGGAAGAGTTCCTGGTTGCGCCAGTGATTCTCTCCATTTAATCCTACGTTAAATAAACAATCTTTAAGAGAGTCATCAAATCCCCGAGAAATCGATACTTTTTTTATAGAATCAAAAGGCAAAAAAACATAGTGGCCAAATCGAAGGAGAGACCACTGATTGTGAGTTCACAGAACTGAATTTGTCTTATATCCGCGTCAAACAAAACAGATTACAAATTAATGCGGTCCATTTTGTGATTCATTCATTTGTCACTCTTTCTTTTTTACAAAACGCGTCGGTTTCCTTCGCGTGTGTAAATAATTGTGAGAGTAAAGTGCGCGAGTGAGTGCGAGAGAGTCTGGCTTCATTCATGTCGAATAAATTGCATCCCGTATAGATACATATATATGTATATACAATCCAGGTAGTCGCTAGCGAGCTCTTCAGCGGGGTTCATTGATCCTCGATCAGATAATTCTTGTTCAGGAGAGGGATTAAGGCCCGACCTGCTTGCTCAGTTGTTCACCTGTTCTGTTCGTACTTCGTTCGGTGCACTCATACTTGCTCGCAACATCTCGCGCTCACGCTCACACGTTTCCTTGTTCTGTTGCCTCATCTGTTAGTAGTCACGTGATCTCATGAACAGTTGTAAGTACACAACACATACGTACCGTACCATCGCAGCAGCTCTCTTGCAATCAATATCTTTTTCCTCTTCTATTTAAAAACTTTGAAAAGTATCGATTACTTTGAAATCCCATCGAAGCCTCTATGAGGATCGATTCTTTTTCAAAGGTTTATATGGGGAGAAAATCGATACATCGCAATTCACGAGATGATTTGGTAGTCATACGCGTGATCTCATGAACAGTTGTAAGTACTTACACACGTACCGTACCAGCGCAGCAGCGCGGTAGCTCGCTTGCAACCTATTTGAAAGTGTTGACAAGTATCGATTACTTTGAAATCCTATAATGAGCCTCTATAAGGATCGATTTTTTTTCAAAGGTTTATAAGGGAGGGAAAATCTATTCATCGCAATTCACGGGATTATTTAGTAGTCATGTGATCTCATGAACAATAATTGTAAGTAATGTTAGTACACAATATATACGTGCCGTACCAGCGCGCGCAGCGGCGCGGCGCGGCGCACGACGAAGTTCCAGAATCCGCAGATTTAGCTGGACAAAAGTCTTGCTGTGCGCGATTTAATTATCCAGAGTATGTATCTAGGGGTTTTTTGCGTCACTGGCTCCGAAAACACAGGCATTTTTGTTTTTCCAAATTTTGACATCCATTATAGGTAATCAAGATGTAATATCTGAATAATATATTTTAACAGAAACAAGAACATCATAAAATGAAACTAATTACTTATGTAGGGCCCCAGGAGCAAAAGATAAGAAAACCCTTGAGAGCGATCGGCTCCATTTGCCAAGCTAAATCGATAGAGGGGTTACCAGCGGGATTTTGGTAACGTCACCTTTTTGGCCATGTTAAAGAGACATGAGTATTTTGGGCGAAACCACTCTATCGATTCAGCTTGGCAACTAGAGTCAATCACTCTCTAGGGTTTCCTTATCTTTTGCTATTGGGGCCCTATAAGTAAAGTAATTCGTATTATTTTACGATTTTCTTGTTTCACTTAAAATGTATTACCTATTCAGAGAATTACATCTTGATTACCCATGTTGGGTGTCAAAATTTCGAAAAAAGAAAAATACCTGTATTTTCGGTACCAGTGGCGCGAAAAACCCCTACATAAGCATCCTGGATAATTGAATCGTTCCACAATACTTTTGTCCAGCTAATTAAATCAGGATTCTGGATCACCGTGCGGTGTGGCGCGCAACAGTTCGCCAGCAATGGACTATCTTTTTTCGAAACTGAAAACGGTCGAATTAAATAGTGATAACCGAGCACCCTTCAGATCGATATTTTTCATGATTTTAAATGAAGATAAAGCTAAGTTGCCAAATGGCACGTTATACGCGGTTTTATTTCGGAAGAATCGCATTTCTTATTGGCGCTTTATCACTGCATTTATTAGACGCGGTGGTTTAAGACATTCTATCACTGGCATTTTTGTTTGTTTCTGTTTTGTCTTTAATTGTGTTTTCCTTCTTTTGTGTTTCAGGTGCGTTGGTTTATTTCATTGACAAATCCAATTCGTAAGTCATAATCTCAATACGAGTTTCATTGATCCTCTCGACTACCAGTGGCGTAGCGTCCAATCTGGCAACGTTGTATTGTGTCCATTTAAACCCTTGTCAAAGGTCGAATGCGAAGGTGTTCACCGAACACCCAATACTTCGATATTTTTAATGGGTTTAAATGGACTTAGTACAGCGTTGCCAAATTGCACGCTACGCCACCGGCGACTACTGATAATTCCACCGCTTTACACAAATATTACACACTTCAGTTCAGCAGCGCAGTGGCGAAGCGTGGAATCTAGCAACGTTGGATTTGGCACATTTAAACCCATGAAAAATATCAACTATCGAGGAATCAGTGATGACCATCGAATTAAAACTTTTTTTGGGTTCAAATGGACAAAATGCCACGTTGCCAGATAGCACGCTTCGCCCCTCCAGCAGCCAGAGCTGCGCCGATTTGCATAGATTTATTGACATTTAGAAATTCACCGAAGATTCCACCGATTGAGAAAAGATTACAGAGTTTAGCTCAGTGTATGACTGTAATGCTTGGAAATACTCTGATCTGTAATCTTTTCTCAATCGGCGGAAATACGCCGTTAATTAATTAAAATATACCAGTTGAGAAAAGATAAAAGACGCCAGTATTATCGTGCATTACAAAGTCATACACTGAACTAAACTCTCTAATCTTTTCTCAACCGGTGGAATCTTCGGTGAATTTCAAAATGGCATTAAACCTACTTAAATCGACAGCTCTGGCAGCAGCGCACGGTGGTCTGAGATTGAAAAAATGTGGCCCAAAATCATCTAAAAAAAAAAAAAAATTAATCGAAATTAATAGTTTTCGACTTTTTAAGCTTAATTTAAAAACTTTTCAGTGTCATTTCAAGGCTCAGATCACTTGTTGAAAGGATCCGCTGTGATTGAAATTAATGTTTGTGAAAGTTTATAAACGCTGATAATTTATGAGAAATATACTCTTTATTTATATCGAATAAATTTCTTCTCAGAGTAGGATACAATTCAGAGACCCAACAAAAACAATCGCATATCATCGAGATGAACGTGACTTGAGACTTCCTCTTTGAGATTTTCTCTTTCAGATTGTGTATAGGGAAATTGTAGATTGTGTGTTCGATGGTGGAGATTCATCTAGAGCTGCAATGAGTGACAATGGCTTGATACCATCTAATCGCAACATTTCATTTTGAGAGGTGGTTCGGGGGAAAAAAACAGCAATGGGGCTCTTGCAAACTTTTGCCATAAGCAAATAAATAGTCCAATCTTATGTAAAGATTATCAAAAATCACGAAAATCACTCTGAGAAAGTCTAAAATTCAGTAATAAACTCACATAACTGATATGACAGCATGATTGTAAAGGTGGTTCAACGCAGGTATCATGGGAGATCCTGGTCTAATTTGTCACTTTCTCTACGGAAACACAGAGATACGTCTCAATTTAGATACGAATCTCCCAGGATACCTGCGTCTCTCCGCCATTAAGCCCATTTCTGAGAGCGAATTTCGGGATTTTTAGTGTACTCATCGTCATTTTTACAGGTTTTTATGCATGAATTAACTACTCTTCAATCCCCTGTAGCAAAAGTTTGAAGCGCCCCATTTGACAACCGTGTTTGGAGGTCGATATTTACAGATATTTTTGCCGATACACAGATGATACGTCCAAATTTTTATGTATAAAACTTTTAAGTCCAAACAGTAATGTCCAAAACAATAAAGTCCATAAAATTAGGTCCAAAGAGGACCAAAGAGGTCCAAAGAGGATTAAGTCCACCAAATGAAGTCCAAAAATTCGGAAAGTCTAAGGGGCTAATGAATTTTGCAAGCGATCAATTTGCAAAAGTACCGTTTATTTTTTTTATTTGACTCATAACCTTGGCAACATTTTGTCATCAAGTTCAATCAACAAGTAGGTTAATCAACAGGTAGGTACGATTTTTTCGCTTTAACGACATAGGTGTCCGCCCCAATGAATACAAAACAAGGGTCCCTAGACACAAACATGGGCTTTTTATTCTTATAATTGGACCTGAAATCGCGTAGACTATGGCTATTCCGATGTTACTTGACCTGCCGAGTTCGAATTTGGCCTTAGTTTTGATCGAAATATTCTAAATTTTTCACAATTTAAACTTTATCACGAACATTTTTTAAAAGTAGAATGTGCGTAAAATCGGGACGAGTTAAGTAGAAAATGATATCATTTTTGAAATCAGCGTCCCAAATACAATTGATTAGCACACTATTAATGTATTCAACACGAAAATTCATTGAAATGCATTGAAATTTAGTTTAAAAAAACACTGATGTTTGGTGCTTTCGCGGACAGTTATGTCGTTAAAGAGGCCTACTTGGTAGGTACTATTATCAATGCATCTGATGGATTTCGCATGTAAGATTTAATTTAAGCTTTCTGTAGAAGACAAGAATACACAAATTGTACTGGTATACTTCTGTCCATTAAATATGAGCCTTTGGACATGGACTTTTTATTCGCGGACTTTGTAGTTCATTGGACATTAGAACGTTTGGACGAAATTACATTGGACGAAAATATAACTGGACAAATAAAATCTTGGACGTCAAAGTTTTGGACATGAATGCTGTGGACATATCATCTGGGAACCATTTTGCCTCACGCCAGTTTCAACGCACTTATTATCTGCACTTACTATGCACATCTAATATATGTAGTCAAATGGCATTTGACTACATGTGTCAGAAAAGGATAGCTACGGGGGCTGTCACGTGACTTCAGTCCCTGTTTCTATCTTTTTCTAACATCTTAGCTCAAACGGGAAAAGAGAGGGAAAGACAAATTCCTGGCTAGCTACGACTATGCCTCTAGCACTGCTCAGCGCTCACTGCAGAGTTGGCCTTGCATTTTAGTTCATAGAAAAAGTCTGCAGCGGACCCATATATAACGTGTCTTTCCTTGCAAGTGTAACGCGAGCAGAGCTGCCGTTTTGCGTATAACCAATGCCATTTTTCAAATCACCGATGACTCCACCGTTTGAGAAAAGATTACACAGTTCTATTCACTGTATGACTGAAATGCACGAAAATACTCCCATCCGTAATCTTTTAGCAATGCACAAACAAATAGTAATAATAATAATAAAAAAAAATCCGTAATCTTTTCTCAACCGGAGGAGTCGTCGATGAATTTAAAAAACTTGCGGATATTTCAATAATTTAACTGCGATTGCATCAATTGAGAAAAGATTACAGATCAGAGGATGTTTTGTGCAGTACAGCCATATACACTGAACTGAACTGTGTAAGCTTTCCTCAACCTGGAATCATCGGTGAATTGAAAAATGCGCAAAACGGCAGCTCTGAACGTGAGTGCGCGGGGACGTAACAGGTGAATAGCTCGGTGCAGCTAAAGGGGAAGTAAATGCAACTCAGGTGTGCAAGTGCAAGTGCCGGAAAAGGGGGGGGGGGGGGGTTGAACAAGAACGGGACGAAAATAAAGGGACGCGCGAGTGAGTGAGTGCGAAGGGGATGAAAGTATATAGCTGGAGCTGCTGTTGTTCCTGATATATATCTCCCCCCACCCTCCATTCTCTATCACCCAGACACTTTCCATAGGATCCTGATTCAGCCTGCGCGTATTATCACCGCACAGAGGTCAAAAATTGCCGATTCAGAGGCCAAATATTAAAGTCGCCTAAAATGTTATCAGTGTGGCGAAACGTGCTTGTGGCATTTTTTGTGGAGTAAGCATCCAAAACGACATAATGTGACACAGACATTCACCGTACATCAGTGTCTAATTTTACTAATTTTTAGTGCTTTAAATTCTCCGCCTAAAATTTCATTTCGTCATAGCATATAGCACACTGCAGTATTTTGAGACGCCAGTCTCAAAAACTATGTCTTGAAGGCGTCCAAAAATCCATTTTTTCCATGTAAATTTAAAGAAAAGGTAGAATTTTATGGTCATGGCTACCGTTGGACTGTTAAATCGCCAAAGTTAATTTATATCTAAGGAAACGGAAAGTCTGGTACTATAGACAATCAACTAAAGAGCATCTTGTAAATAACTTCAAACATAAGTCTGAGAAAACAAAAATACGGACTCTCGCAAATAAATTTACTATGTCAGGCGCAATATTCCATTTTGTTTGTTTGTTTGTTTTTGTTTTGTATGTTTGTTTTTTGTTTGTTTTTTTGTTTACTTAATGTACCCGACATTCCTAAAAAAAATAAAAAAAAATTCCTAAATAAAAATTATTTTTAAGTTGTAATTTTACACGGCAGGGTCCTGGTGACAGAAAAACGGCATCAAACGCTGAAGATCACCCTAATGTAAAAGGGAAAAAGGTACTGAATTAGTGGCGCATCCATCCAGGACCTCTCTTATTATCTGTGTGCACTGGCGGATCCAGGAATCTATCCTTCTCTCTCTCTTCTCCCGCATTAGAATGCGTGTGTTAGACTAGGACAGATTAGGGGCCGTCACGTGATTTTCGCCCCCTCTTCTATCCTTTTCTAACACATGCATTCAAATGGGATTATAGAGAGAGAAGGACAATTTCCTGGATCCGCTAGTGTCTGTGGGAACAGTGGCGTACGTATAAGGGGGGGGGGATAAATCCCTCCCCAGACCTCCGATTTTTAAGGGTAGAGGGGAAGAGGAGAATCACTTTCAGTCAAACGCTCGCATCATTAGTCCAAGCCCCTGCCAAAAAATATCCTGCGTACGCAATAATGGAAGCCATTTCCCGAAGAAGGGCCATAAAAAAATGGGTGTGCTCTCTCCGAAAAATCAGCATTGTGATTGAATAGAGACTTTTGACTAAAGAGAGCACCTTTTGTACTATGGACGCTTTTTCCGGAAAAAATGGCTTCAATTTCTCTATGTGCTGCTGCGTTATCTAACCCTCATCTAAAATAATATAATTGATCATTTAACCCATTTATGCCTAGTGGTGCGAAAACGCACCAAAAAACACGGTGTTTTTTATACATTAATTCCCAAATGATATTGTATGTGGCTAGTGGTGCGTTTTCGCACCAAGCGTTTTTGGCTATAAAAATGCATGGGGAAAAAAAAAAAAAAAAAAAATTGTGTTTTTGGGACCAAAATGGACTAACTTTGAAAATCTCACAAAAATCTGAGACCAAAAATAGTTCTGGGCACAAATGGGTTAATGTGACTGTATCATTTAATGAATAGCAAGTGAGTAATATAATTGAATATTATATTACCATTACTTATGTATAAGCAAATTATTATCATTAAAAAGAAAAAACAAAACAAAACAAAACATACGGAGATCTTTAACCCTCTAAGGGCCAGATTAGTTCAAAAGAACGCCACTCCACCGTTAAGACAGGGAAGGTAGTTAACTGTTCGTACTCGGGGGGGGGGGGGGGTTGAAATTGCCTATACGATAAATTGAAGGCGCCCGAAGAGACATTATTCTGTGAGTGTTTTCATCGATAGTCGCGTTTATCTGGAATACACTGGAGGAGAAAAACGAGTATACTCGGGCTTGGCCCATAAGGGGTTAACAATTAATTCCAACCATGAAATGCAATTTAGGTGTCCAAAAAGTCCTGGAAGCTTTTAAAACAACAATTTCACATGATTTTAACCGGCCGACTTTTGACCAAGGAATAGATCATCTCCACCGACTGTGCGGTGGCCAACGTCGCGTCGTGCATGGCCGTAAAACAACATTGCTATCGCCGTATAGACGAGTATACGACCCAAATTCAAACGTAATCAATACAGCCCCACGTGCTTTGAGAGCGAGACTCGGAACCTCTGCCCCCCCTCTTCAAACCACCCTCCCCCGATCCCTGGTCTCCCACCCCCGCCCCCGCACCAACAGGCATCCCCATTCGCCCCTCCCTCTCCCCGCCCATTTTCATCCCCCGATTTTCTCTTATCTCATCTTACACCTTCACGCCGCTAGCGCCTTTTTCCTTATTTTAATTTTAAGCTTATCCCTCCTCCTTCTTCCACGTAGTGGCTCGTGCACATTGGCAACAATGTTTTTCCTCCCTTTGATTTAAGGTAAAACAATCGATTAGATGTATTGAAGCAGCGCTTCACCAACAATCGATTGTTTTACATAGATTCAAACGGATGAAACACGATCGATTAGATATAGGTAATCAGCGATTTACCAGCAATTGATTGTTGTACATAGAGTCAAACGAAGGAAACACGATCGATTAGATACATTCGTCTTTTTTGCAGCGCTTCGCCAGCAATCGATTGTTGTACACAGATTCAAAGATAGGAAACACATTGTTACTGAATTTCACGAGTAGCCACTACACTGCCTCCTCTCCTTCTCTATCACTTTGGCGCTTTGATTTGTGTGTTTTATTTTATTTTTGTAAGTTTTCACATCTAATTGTTTTTGCTATGTGCAATTTAATGGTTGATTCTTGCGTAAAAAGCTAAAAATGTCTGACAATGAGTATCTGAAAAATCACGAAATTTACTCATAAACTCACACAAATGAGAGATTCCAATCTGATACTTTCCCTGCATGTTTCTATAGACAGAGAAAGAGAGACAAATTAGATAGGAATTTCCTGTAATACCTTTATTGCTTCGCAATCTTTGCTCTTCATTGAAGAGTCTTCAATGAGCGGAGCTGCGCAAGTGTCCTGGAAAATTCCTATTGTCTAATTTTTTATTCTCTTCATAGAGACACTCATAGGAAACCCTCAAATTAGACGAAAATCTCTTATAATGCCTCCGTATAGTTCCGCCATTACGCCTCACTCAAACTTTAAAGTCTTTTCGAGAGTCTGTGAGTGAATTTCGTAATTTTTCAATGTGCTCATCGTAATTTGTCGCCAGCATATATGAGCCCTATTCTTTGCATTTTTCCATTGGCGGATCTAGGAATCCGTCGTTCCCTCTCTTCTACCGTTATAACGCGTGTGATAGAAAAGGACAAGATAACAGATTAGGGGCAGTCACGTGATTCTTGGTCCTTCTTCTGTCCTCTTCTAACCAGTGTTGCCAGATCGAGGGTAAAAAGCCGTATCGTCCCCATTTAAATCAATGTAAAGCGTACGGCTTTTTCACCCCAATCTGGCAACACTGCTTCTAACACACACATTCAAATAGCCGTATGAGAGGTGGGATCCTTTGGGATCTCACATATTGCCCCTTCAAATGCAAAAGTCTAAAGACGAACTGACGCCATACTTTCGCTAGCTATTTAACGTATTTTACCGGTTTCAGCAGGTCATTTGGTCTACTAAAAATTGGTCTACAGTCACGAAGCCTAATAAATTACGGTCTAATGACAAAAAGTCTAATTTATTAGGTCTACTCACCACTGACAAGAATTCTAATAACCAAGGACGTCTCTTCGACAAAAAGGTCTACAGGCTTTTGGTCCAGGATTACTAGCCTATGACTTGAAAGCTCAGTTAACAAATACGGCTATCAAAAACTTGGTCCACAAAATTGCGATAGTAAAATTAGGAGACCGATCATACGCACCGAATTAGAAAAAAAAAAAAAAGTGGATCTATTTATACAAAAACAGATCCAATAATACGAGACAAATAACTGTTATTTTCTGTCTGGCGTAAGAAATGTTGAAGAAATAATCAATGAAAATTTAAGCGTAGCTTTAATTTGTTAGCAGGCAAAAGAATGAGGTAGACCTATTTTGCAACTAGGCTTTGTTCTAGGCTGAACTAGCCAATGGACGAGGAATCAGTTGACATAAAATGCTAAAGGACAAAATGACACATTAGACGAAATAGGTGTGGACGAAATAACAATATATACCTAATTTTAAGTAGACCAAAAAAATGGTTCCCAGATGACAAGTCCAAAACATTAAAGTCCAAAACTTTTATGTCCAAAAATTCTTGACATCCAATGGGGTCTGTTGCAAACTTTTGCTACAGCGCTATAGAGTGTGCAGTCTAATGTAAAATCGCCTGAAAAGTCCAATGATGGCATCAGAAAGCAATGAAATGCAACAATAAACTCACAAAATACGTTTAATGAAATCCAAGATGGCGGCAAAATATCGAGCAATCTGTATGCATGCACCACGAACATCCAAGGATAGCCAACCTCACAATATCCATCACAACCAATCACAACGTAAATAAACACATAACCTCTACCTGCAGTGAGGTTGTCAAAGTTGGCAATCCTTGGATGATCACGGTGCATACATTCAGATTCCTCGATATTTTGCCGCCATCTTGGATTTCGATAAACGCCTCTTGTGAGTTTAATATTGTATTTATTGACTTTATGATGCCACCAATGGACTTTTCAGGCGATTTTACATTGGAGTAAACACTTTTTATCGCTGTATAGCAAAAGTTTGCAACAGACCCATTACCTGAATGTCCAACCTATTAACGTCCAAAAACTAAGTTGTTCACCTGCAAAAAAGTTTATGTATGAAAGTACAAAACCATGAGTTGTCCAACAAAGATACCATGCAATGTCCAATGCCCAGGAAATAAAAGTAACGGTTTGCCAGAAGAAAGAAGAACGACCATTCTCTTGATTCATTCTCTTTATTCTCTTTAAAATGGTTCCATCGAATATTAGACCCATTGTTAGACTCATATTAGACACAAACTTCGTTGCTATCACACAAATCAACAATGGACATTCGAGGATTCGAATCCAAGCAAAAAGGTGTATCAAATAAACTTGCAACAGATTGAGAATATCCAGGCAATATGCAGACTATAAACAAACTCAGTCAACACCTACCTCTGTGCTATCAGTTTATAGGCTTAAATTGAGAGTTCTGCCAGCAGTAAAAAATGATTAGTTGCCCTAGTCTCACTCATGGTAATAATATTTTGGCCTTTTGAAATTGGACGTAATGCATTTGGGCATTTCATTAATAGACTTATATGTATTTGGACCTTTATAATTTGGACATTATGTTTTGGACCTTCCGCCTTTGGACGTTGAAAAAAATAGTATAGACGTTATTGCCGTAGACCAAACGACCTCTAACCCAGTGGCGTAGCGTGCCAAACGTTGAATTTCTTCTATTTAAACACCTGTAAAAGGTCAAATTCGAGGGTGTTCACCGAACACCCATTAGTTCGATATTTTGAATAGGTTTAAATGGAAAAAGTACAACTTTGCCACATTGCACGCTACGCCACTGCTTTAACCATTTTACCCCTCACAATCCTATTATAATCTGGTCGTATTTTGATTCCTTTTTCGAAATAATCTAATTCGAGATGGATTTTTCTCTATGTCCTTGTTTCAGAGCAACACTATGTGGCTGCAGACTCGAATAGCTCAACTCCCACCAAGTCTTTCGTCCCGTGCAAAGTGTGCGGCGACAAAGCATCCGGCTACCATTACGGAGTCACCTCTTGTGAAGGATGCAAGGTAAAACCACTTTCTCGACTTTTTTTTTTTTTTTCATTTTCTTGGAGCTACATTGCTTCCTTTTACTGCTAATTTTTGGTACAATAGAACTATTGCACACTTATGCTGTAAGCGATTTAACCCTCTAAGGGCCAGATTATTTCAAAAGGACGCCACCTTTCCGTTTACAAAGGGAAGTTAGTTTACTGTTTGTACTCGGGGGAGTTGAAATTGCCTATACGATACAGTAAAGGCGCCCGAAGACATCTTATCTTGTATATGTTTTCATCAATAGTCGCGTTTATTCGAAATGAAGACTGAAACAATCTGAAGTAGACTAGAGTCCCTTGATGGAAATATTGTATAGGGAGTACCGACACGAGCTCAACGAGTTGTGATTGGTCGTTGGTTTTAGGCTCTCACGGAGTCGAGCAGGAGTCGACGACATCGAAGGCTCCACACGAAGGAGTCGATTCGTTGAGGAACACACGGGAACGGACCGGAATGCCGGCAAATCCGCCTGTCCACCACTGGTCCACTGTCGAACTTAACCTTCGAATTCGTTCAGGCGATCGACTAAATCGACTCCTGTCAAAATGCATAAAGCGTCGTGTCGGTACTCCCTATACAATATTTCCATCAAGGGACTCTAAAGTAGACTAGAGGAGAAAAACGAGTATGATCGCCGCTCGGGCTCAAAGGAATAAGGGTCGATTCTGATTCAAAAACCTGCAAAAGTAACGATGGTCGCACTAAAAACTCATAAAATCCACTCCTAAACTCAATGAACGCTTTTATTTGCGCAAGCGTATAATGGTTGCGTATGGCACTAATAATGGGAGATTTCCATCTGCTAATACTGTCGTAACTCCCATCAATCAGTGACCAATGAGAGAATAAAAGCGGTTATTAAGTTTGGGAGTGGATTTCGGAAGTTTTTAGTGCAGTCATCTATTGATTTAAGAGGTTTAACACCAGAATCGACTATTAAAGCGCGTTTAGCAAAAGTGTGCGACAGCCTCATTATGCAGCAAGCTGACTATGAACGATCGGATCGTATTGCTATCGAGTCGATGATTATACGTACGTGTTAATGTGTTTTTCTTTTGGGTGTTGTCATTAAGATAGGATTCATTCCGATAGAAAACCCTCCCATCTTATTTGCGGAAATTCGCCAATGACTCCTGAGCTGAGACGTCGCGTCGCGGAGAATTGCCACAGAGATGAGATGGTTTCTACCGGAATGAAATCTATCGTAATGACACCACCCATAAGAAAATAACATTAACACGTTCCTGGATCATCGACTCGATAGTATTACGATACGATTGTTCATAATCAGCCTGCAGTCTGGGCTTTTCTTGAAACTTCACAAGTTATATTGAAATAAACTTAGCTCGACACTAACTTGAAGCATGCCGAGTTTACGATTTTACCACCAGAAATGCTTTATAATACAACATTTTATACTTACTTTTTAAATGACTGCTTTCATTTGATACCACTCATAAAAATACGTAAAAATACGTCTCCTTTGAAGGGAAATATGGCAGCCTTGATTCATTCAGTCTTATCAAATCATTAGAAAAGAGTATTGGGTACCTCCTGTGAAGCAGGTTGACAGATTTAAAACTCATAACCCCTGCTACCTAAATCGCTTACTCGAAGCCGAAGCTAAGATTAAAGCGCCTTCATTTTCCTCTAAACGCAACATGATATACTTACCAGACATCCAATAGTATAGTTACCTCTCAGCAGTGGTGGCTCGTAAAGGACTATGGAAAAGAATCTATCTTTGGCTGGTTTAATTGAGCCTGTAAGAAATCGATTCTTTTGCAAGGTTCAAATATATCGCAATCCATGCTAAATTTCGTTGTATCAAAAATGGAAATTATGTTTTATTTTGGATTGTTCTAACGTTGACATTTTTCCATGAACTGTGGGGTGATTCCATGCAGAAGTGAGCCTGGGGGTAAAATTGTTTTTATTTTATTTTTTTTTGTTGCAAAAACTATACCTTCACAAAAAATATAAAAAATAAGGAAGCTATAAACACCATAAATTTACACTTCAGAAAAGTGTTTGACTTTACATGTCATTGATTTCAACTGTTTTATCCCAAAAAAGAGGAAAATTAAGTATTTTTGTCACACTCAGCATTCGAAAAGGGGTTGCTTTTAAAGCCTGAGCGCAGGTATCAAACTTGTAAGTTTCTCATACAAAATTTCATAAAAAACCTTAATTTAGTGATAAGTTTTTCTGAATTTAAGTACATTAAATAAACTGAAAAAGAAAAATAAAACTTCTTAAATTGGTTTTTAAAAGTGTAAAAATAGAAAGCGTGACACCCGTTACCTGTTTTTTTATTTTTTTTATTTTAAAGATCAATGGCGAGGAATTAGAAAATACAGCCAAGGTAAACAGATAGTAGACATTCTTACCGGTCACCCTCTTACCTTTAACAGATACTTTTTCGGATTTTTTTCTTTACAAGAATCACAGAGTTTTCTTATTGAACTTCAGAGAGTCAAAAGAAAGGCTCAAATCGAGTGACACCCGTTACCTCGCTCTTTTGGTCACTATCAATTCAATACAAATATTTTCTAAAAATCTTTGTATGAGCACTAATCTAGAAACAGGCCTCTTTCTAATCATGGGGTATTTTTCAGTTTATTCCTTTTTTGAACTGTATTAAATTTATTTTAAAGTTGTGCTCCGGTGACAACCGGGACTGTGGAATGCCCCTGTGGGCAATTGTACCTATTTTATGAGACGTTTCAGTTATGGGTATTAAAATTTTGGACATTATATTTTGGGCATCACTTTCTGTTCATGGAAATTGAAATATATTATCAGAGTATCGTTTGAACGGAGAGGATCTGCGTTGCAGCCAATTTGCACGAGGCACTGAACTAGTATATTTATTTGATAATTTTTAATATGCTTTCCAATGTATCGGATAAAAAATGCGCAACACTCCTCCAGTTTATCTCTCTCGAATAGATATACCTCTTCGTTACATAGCCACGTTTTACAAACAGCCCGAGGGCTTGTGTTCTGTTCAGTAAGCATCACCCCTTCACTCTCGAGAGAGAAACTTGTTCCCTGGATCCATGGTTCAGCTGTTAATAAATTCCTCACTTGTCAGTGACGACACACAGAAGATCGAAACCACGGATATTCTTGAGCATCCAAAATTGGCAACAATGTATATTCTCTCCATTTAAACCTATGTAAAAAAATCGATCCTGATTAGGTGCAATTGAACCCTCCGGGTATCGATACTTTTGCATAGGTTTGAATGGCAAATAAGCATGGTTGCCAAAACGCACGAGCCGCCACTGCAGTGGTTTTACTCCGTTTAAACCAACGAGCTGTAACCCATAGAGTGGCTTTCTTAAACGTAATTTTGAAGACACAGTGGCGGCTCGTGTTATTTGGCAACCATATTTTTTGCCTTCTGAACCTATACAAAAGTATCGATTTCTGAAGATCGATTATTTTAAGTATGTTCAAATGAAGAAAATCCGTTGTTATAACATGGCACGAGCCGACGCGACACCGTGACCGTGAAGACACTATGATGGCGCCATGATGGAGGTCTCATGTAAACTTTTTACCCGGGTTCGGTTTGTTTGTCCTTTTTTATAACCTTAATTTAACATTTGTGAAAGATCCATTTAAACTCGATTTGAATTGAAGGTGCAAGTGTTTTGGAGTGGTTTTCGGAACACAGAAAGTGATATTACTAAGTCTTTCAGAAGGATTTACGCGACAAAGAAACTGTCACATAACAAATAAAAACGTAATTTTTTTTTCACCTGGATAGTTAAATTAAATTTCCGTATCCAGATAGCAACTTTAAGACACTTTCACTTTCTTTCAACATCAGTTTTAGTTGCATTAATTACAATTTTTTATTTATAAGGTTAAAAAGCAAGAGGCAAACAAACCCTGAGTCCATACTGCATGTGCCTCACTTTGTGATAGGACTAATGCATGGGCGGATACAGGGAACGAACTGTGTTTCTCTCTCTCCTCCCATTTAAAAACGTGCGTTAGAAAAGAACCGAAGAGGGGGCCAAAATCACGTGATGGCCCCTTCTGCTATCTTTTTCTAACGCATACGTTTAAATGGAAGGAGAGAGAGAAAGACAATTCCCTGTATCCGCCCATGGACTAATGTTATGACATTTGGCGACGCGACGCCCTTCTATGGTTATAGCTCGTTGGAGCAACCCGCTCTTTTCTGATCAACAATCATCGGGTCATCACGGACAACAATCATCCGAAAATTTCCTTCGAACATTCATCAGTAATCAGATTTTTTGTTTCTGTTTTTTTTTTTGCTTAGTTTCATTTTTGGAACCCTGCAGCTAACAACGAATTAATTTACTGTCCAAAGACACCTGCGAATTGTTGACATTCATGCCAATCCGAATCCGGCCAAAAAAATGGTGTCCGGAAGTTTCGGCGCGAAAATTTCGGCGCCGGAAATCTCGGCGCAAAAATTTCGGCGCGGGGAAATTTCGGCGCGGGGAGATCTCGGCGCACGGAAATCTCGGCGCCTGATTTTTTTTCAAACGGTAAAGTTAAGTAACATCGAGTGTAGTTAGTACTTGGATCGATTATGGGGAGACCGTTTTTTTTCAAGCTGTAAAGTTAAGTAATGTCAAGCGTAGTTAGTACTTGGATCGATTATGGGGAGACCGTTTTTTTTCTTCAGTAAAATCATGATATTTTCAACTTTTCCTTCACACTTATCCAGGCTTAGGACTGGTCAAGAGTTTTTTTTAAGGGGGACCCCCCCTCCCCTAAAGAGCACTCTTGGGCGTGTTTAAAAAGTTTTTGTGAGAGGTGTAGATGGCCCTTTGTCAATTTTTTAAAAATGTGCTAAAAGAGAATGAAGAAATAGATAAATATGTGGCATATAAATAGGTATTGCGGGTGTATACTGCCCTTGTCCAATAAATTATCTTAGTCGCATCTTCATTTCCAGCTCTTCGTAACCGCACAAACCGCTTTAAAGAATCGATTTTTGGAATTTCTGCCGAAACACCCGGCGTAACATCTTCAGCACATTTGGCAACAATGGAGTGAGTTAAAAAAAACGGTCTCCCCATAATCTATCCAAGTACTAACTACGCTTGACGTTACTTAACTTTACAGCTTGAAAAAAACGGTCTCCCCATAATCAATCCAAGTACTAACTACACTCGACGTTACTTACCTTTACCGCTTGAAAAAAAATCAGGCGCCGAGATTTCCGTGCGCCGAGATTTCCCCGCGCCGAAATTTCCTCGCGCCGAAATTTTTGCGCCGAGATTTCCGGCGCCGAAATTTCCGCGCCGAAACTTCCTAGATTCCAAAAAAATAGGTGGTTAAAGGACGTCCGGAGGACATTCAATGGAAATTTCGATTTCTTTTTTAATAGATCTGAAATGCCTTCTCATGACCTTTAAAATGTGTTGTGCGAAAAAAAAAAATATTTTACGAACTTTACGGTTTCAAAACCTTTTTATTTTTGTTGACCCGGAAGTAACAAGATCTGAGGCCATCAAATCTCGTCACCTCGGTCATTATTCGAACCCGGGACCTCCGGGTAAGTGGTCATTTGCACCAGACCACGGAGTTCGCTCTAAAAAAATCTGTATTTTCATACTTTGCCAATTCCAAATTTATCCAAACCCATCCGCTGTTCCGATATGTACCTATATATATTTTTAAGGAGGGTTATTTGGCTTATGTTCTGTATGTAACTTAGAACCTACAGCCACCTATTAGACAAAAGAAATGATTAAATTAGATTACTGGATGGAAGTAAGGTAAACATAAGACATAAAAGAAACTATGGATAGGCAATGGGGATTTATTAGTAACTACCAATACCGTTTCACGCTTTGAGACTGTCCAAAGCGACTTCCTTGTTTCGATATTTCCAAAGTAAATAATTCTGGAATTTTAACAAAGATTATAGGTCGGCTCCCGCCTTCACCTCTTAGACTCGCTATATTCCACTGTGCGTTGTTTGTCGTTAGGCTGATGTAGCCACTAGCGGCCGCAACTCGCAGCGGCCAAATCAAATAAAGGCTCATGAATACGTTCAGTTTACTAGTGCTTTCATAACTTGGCGAAACATTTATGGAGAAGCAGGAAGAAACAGAAACCTTAATCTTAATCCGTCCCTTCTCTTCTCTTCCCCTCCTCACCTCCTCAACTCCATCACTCGACCACTCTCCTCCGGCTCTATGTATATGTATATATTACTGGTCACCGCACAAAATACGCTCCGGATTCCAAAGCTATCGGCGCCGCACCGTGCTTGCGCACCGTAGGCAGTTATGACTGATCTAGTGACCGAAAATGAACAGATCATAATCACCTGAAACTAGATTCTCTGTTTGTAGCAGAGCTGTCAATTTACTGCACATTATTTTACATACATTTGTTTACAAACGAAGGGGTTCAACGGTATTTTACGAATAAAAGAGTTAATTGTCGATGAACTTTGTTAATTTTAATCATGATGCACCTCAAGAATGATGGTGTCCAAAAGAATCTTTAAAAGCGTAAATAGATGGCGATCAATAAGAGCAGTGAAAGATCACACCGTCAGAAACTCTATACAGCACAGTAATCTTTGCATCGAACCAAAACACAACAACGGCCTTCAAATGTGCAAAAACGCATCCATAATGGCGGCGCTCATGGTTACACTCGTCGTAACTCTCTACATGCATCAGGGACTCTATCTACATACAAGGTACTTATTTAACAGGTATGCTCGACTCGCTTCCCGCGTCATCTTCACTCAGAAGAATTCATATAGAGATAATCAAATCAACTAAAATCGACGAAGCGAGAAAAAACACTAAATAACGAGTTCCACTTCCAGCCATCTTCATAACAAACCTACTCTTGGTCATATCCCACGTCGTGCCCAGTGTTTTCTTCTTTTGTCGGCCATCTTTGATTCTGCTTTTTTTTTTATTTTCGCACCACTGAAGATGACGCGGGAAGCGAGTCAAGCATATCTATTAAATATTAGTGCCTTGATCTACACAGACATTTCTGGGATGCGGCATGAATAAAATGATCAATTCCTCTTTCGTCCAAGTAAAAACACCGTGGGACCTTTCGCGACAATGTAAACATAAATTTGCAAATCGCATCCTATGGCGGCACTTCAACTCGTTGTCCAATCAGCTGTGGCGTAGCGTACAATTTGGCAACGTTGGATTGTGTCCATTTACACCCAGGTAAAGGGTCGAATGCGAAGGTGTTCACCAAACACCCAATAGTTCGATCTTTTTTATGGGTTCAAATAGAAAAAGTGCAACGTTGCCGAATCGCACGCTACGCCACTGCCAATCAGAGGTTGTTTACCCACTTGTCTTAATGCATGCGGACTCTATCTGAAACCAACCATCGGTTGATCGAAAGTTTATAAAATTCATTTCAGACTCCGAAATTCCGCCGATGTGATTTAATTGAGCAGAGTATCATCTCCTTGAAACCCTTAACCCTTTCAATTCAGAGTTAATAGTGACTTCAAACTTTTAAGATCTCACGAATGTCTCGCTAATAGCACCTTCAATTTATAGTGTAGGCAAAAACGAGTACCGCGAAGTAGGAATAGTTACTACCATTTAAATTTGAGCATGCGAGCTTCGTGATTATTTGTCCTCCTTTGTCATCATAGGTAGGAAAATAATTGAACGCTAAAAGCATCCCGGCTATAGCGGGTGAATGGGGGGGGGGGGGGGGTCCGGTCCGAATCGGTTCGTGCAATGGTAGTCGTTTCTCAAACCGGAATTGAAATAGTTGTGAGGAATAGTCATAAAATGGGAATTGAAAATTGGGATCGAGAGAGAGAGAAAGGATGCATCACGGATGAAAGGCTTCCCCGGAAAATGTTGGCTGGTTTTACAATATTTCTGCTTTTTCACACTTCCTTTCGCCCAAAGAAGCAGCTCTGATACTTTTGGACTTTTGCACACGTTCAAGTGGGAGGGGGGGGGGGGGGTGGCTTCTCGCTTGTTCTTAAACCTCCGACAATAGCGCGCGGTTCGTATAATCTGGCAACCTTGCTTTTTTGCCATTAGCCGATGTAAAAAATCGATTATTTCACACAGGTTTAAATGGCGAATAACCAATCGTTGCCAAATTTTATGAGCCACCTCTAGCCTCCGCGCAATACTGTTTTCGTCAAGCAAATTCATCCTCTGGTCCGGATAGGCAGAGAATGGCAGCAATTTCGCGAGGTTCCAAAAATACCTATACTGGTCCTACTCCGGTCATAGAACCTGCATGTCAAAAGTCCTTTGATCGATCGTAAACGAATTAACTTTACGAGTTGGACAAGTTTAAATAGTGGGAACAAAATTGTTTTACATTTATGATAAATCGATCATAGTATGACAAGGGATCTAATTCAGTGTTGCCAGATTTGTGATTTAAATCCGCATGTAGCTTACGCCTGTTACGCTGTATTTTCATGGAAAGCGACGAGGTTTCCATGGTCAAAAATTGATATAGTTTCCATGGCGAATTGGTCATGGAACATTTTCACCAGGGTTACAGTTATCCGCGTTACTGAGTTTTATATACTTATCAGCATCCCAGCAAAAAATTCGATGTCCAAAAAAAGTCCAAAGAAAGTCTTCATAATGACAATATTATAATCGTTTCCAAACGCCATTTGGCAAAACATTGAACGTCCCATGGACGTTTAAAACAGAGTGAATGCAATCTCCATACCCATCTAAGTCATGAGGTACGTTATGGGGACTTTTAAAATTAAAGCATCGAGGAATATTAAGGGGTTAACGGAATTGGTGAATCTCCGAAGAATGTCCCCCGAATAATTCTAAGACTCTTTACAATTATTTGGGGACATTCTTCGGACATTCACCAATTCCAAAACAACAAAAAAAAACAACAACATTGGTTTTTACTTTGGTTGTAATATTCTTCGATGCTTTAAATTTAAAAGTCCCCATAACGTCTCATGACTTACAATTAGATGGGTATAGAGACTGCATTCACTCTGTTTTAAACGTCCATGGGACGTTCAATTTTGGCCGGATGGCACTTAGGAAGGATTATAATAGGGTCATTATGAAGACTTTCTTGGGACTTTTTTCGGACCTTGAATTTTTTGCCGGGATAGCAGCGTATAGGTACGTCCGGCATCACCGGTCCAATTTTATATTTGTCTTGTCGTTGAATCTATATATCTGAATCTATACATATCAGATCTATGAGCGTTTGATTAATCACAGTGGTTTGAACACATCTTCTTTTCCTATCTGCACCGCATCCTGGAAGACGAGTGGGCTCACGACTCTTCGGCCGGTCGCGGTGGCCGGACGTCAATGATCAAAATTCAGTTCCATTTCTACATACGCCCTCTCCGCTGTTTATCATTAGCTGGTACAGAAAATTCCCTTCAATCGAAACGAAAAAAAAAGAAAACAAAAACAAAAATAATGTCAAAACGATATGTTTTGATGATTTAACTTCCACGAAATTTCTGACGTCTGTGAAAATCTTGTTACCGTGAAATATTACCCATATTTTTTTTCCACCCAACGTTTCGCTCAATGTAAAGAAAACGACTCCTACAAACATACGTGACTATGGCATTGACGTGATGAACGAACAAGACATGGTATCATGTATATCCGCGAGAATTTAGCATGCCACAAATCAGTCGAATCTGCCTTATCAGTATTTTAGCGTTGATGCACCGCAACAGCGGATCCAGCGATCTGGCAACTGTGTCCCCCATTTAAATGCATGAGAAACAATCGATTAGTAAAGGGTTCACCCCCCCCAGGAATCGATTGTTTCTCATACGTTCAAATGGGATGAATTCGTGTTTGCCAAATTGCTGGATCCGCCCGTGGTGCACTGTGGGATTCAATAGAATTTAAATAGACATTTTGCAAACAGTTCTGTGACCCATCAAAGTTCTTAGAAAATTGTCTTCTTTCAAACGGTCTAAAAAAAACAAAAAAACAAAAAACAAAAAAAAAACAAAAAACAAAAAAAAAAACAACTCAAATCCCAAAAATCCGTGCATGAAAGATCAGTAAGAAAAAATTAAAAAATGGCAAAGACTACAGTGTATGCGAGGAGAGAAATTCTCCATCCCTCCTCTCTCTCCGTCGAAACATACACGTAAGACAAGGAAAAGCACAGGGGTTACAACCAGTGGCGTAGCGTTCAAATTGACAACGTTGCGGTTTGTCTGTCTGAACCCACGAAAAAGATCGAACGATTAGATGTTCGGTGAACACCTTCGCATTCGATATTTTACAAGGGTTTTAATGGACAAAATACACTGTTGCCAAATTTCACGCTACGCCACTGGTTGCAACCCTTTCATTTCATCCTTTTCCAACTTACTTATTCATTCATCGGAGAGAGTGCGAGAGACGGAAGAGATCCTTCCCTTGCGCCACTGGCGAAGATTCGATCTCGAAAATCTAACGGAGGAAGAGGAACGCAAACGGCTAGAGCAATAGAGACCTTGGCGAATGGCGAATTGCGGCGTGGCACACAGTAGGTCAAAAATTTGTAATTTTCCGGCCAAAATTCAACGAGTTAATTGACGTTAAATAATTATCATTTTAAAACTGTACTGATTTAAGTCGCTCTGTCCATCTTTTCCAGCTAAAATCATTCCGGTCTAATCGAGTAAAATTCAACTCTAGAGGGTTTTGAGGATAGTTTTAGGCTATTTTTAGGGTGGAATGATTTTTGACCGCCAAATCTACCTTTTTTGCCTACTTTAAGGCGAGGGTAGAACCGTTGCGTTCGCTCTGCGTCTCGCGCTGGGCTGACTCCGCGACTCGCGTTCTCTGCTCGCTGGGTTTCTTCGTTGTTTCGCTGAAAGTCGACAGTCACCGAACCTAACGGAACCCTGCATCTCCTCCCTCCTGTCTTTTCCTTCATTTTTCTTCCTTGCTGCTTCCTCCTACTCCTTTCGCTCAAACTCGTTTTCAGGCTTTCGGTGATGCGTTTTTCATCCATACGCTCGATCATTCCTTTCCTTCCTCTCTGTTTTTCTCTCTCTCTC
Source organism: Trialeurodes vaporariorum (assembly GCA_011764245.1). Taxonomy (NCBI): domain Eukaryota; kingdom Metazoa; phylum Arthropoda; class Insecta; order Hemiptera; family Aleyrodidae; genus Trialeurodes; species Trialeurodes vaporariorum. The sequence continues at coordinate 44,060,745 of VMOF01000002.1, forward strand.
TCTCTCTCTCTCTTCCCCCTCTTCCCAATTGCTCTCTTTTTTTCTTTCTCTGCGGAATCTCTCTCTCTCTCTCCCCCCTCTCTCTCTCTCTCTCTCTCTCTCTCTCTCTCTCTCTCTCTCTCTCTCTCTCTCTCTCTCTCTCTCTCTCTCTCTCTCTCTCTTTCGTCCCGTTAGAGATGTTACATCTGCAACGCTGCACGTCGGTGTCGCAGATTTTTACAACTCTCTCTCTCCCTCTCCTCTCCTCACCATCCCCATTCACTCTTTCTCATATTATTGTTCCCGTCGTGTTTCTCTCTCTGACTTTGGAGTTGCAAATATAACGAGACTTCATCACCCAGTGCTGTCAAATTTGTGTGGTAAAAAAATATCAAAATTTCCCTATGATTTAATATGAAGTCCCTGCGTATTAAAAAGTCTCATCAATATACGAAGTATAACTTCTGATTGACTGCTGACTTTAGGCTTTCGCGGAGTTCAATGATGCATTCTCTCTGTGCTTTTTCTTCATAAGCTGACCGTTGGAACGCCTCTTTCTACACAGAGGAAAGAAAGGAAAACGCTTTGGTAGCGCTGACAAACCCTTTCGGTATAAAAATGACCCAACAAAATACTTAAGTAGATGCAATGCAAGGGATTGTACGAATGTGCTATCGGCGAATTAAGGATTGCCGCGAGATTTTCACATACTTTCAGTTATGGGTGTAAGTGTGGGACAGATTTGCAGCGGCTTTCCCGCCCCACCCGCACTGTTCTCTCACCTGCAAGGTGATAGGAGTATGAAGAGTAGCCGAACTCGAACCTTGAAGGCGAAACTTAGCTCGTGAAAATCTCGTGACAATGTTTAATTCGTCGATAGTACACCTCAGTAAAGAAATATTGCCGAGTTATTTTTCTATCACAGCGCTATCACATTGTTTTTCGCTGTTTTTTTTTTTTTTTTTTTTTTTTTTTTTTTTTTTTTTTTTTTTTTTTTGTAGCGGAGAGGCGTAGGTATTTTCAAATGAAAATTCATGGCTTTCAAGAATTAATGGTGGAAATATCAGCTATCAAGCTGTTTTAAAACTTTTTACGTACATTTTGTGCAGTAAAATATGATGTATTCAGATAAATATCTAACCGCTTCTTCTTCCTTACCTGTTCAAGTGTTCACACATTCACACAACCAGACTCTTTCATATACTGGTGCTTTAATTTAATTTTTTTTTTGTTTTTTTGTTTTTGTGCCCCAAATATGACAACACTGTAACATCATCGCTCTGCAACGCAATTCGACAACTCGTCTCCGTTCCTCTGTCACTTGCAATTCAAAACCGTCCGTCGCAAACTGGACCGAAACAAGGAATTTCCGGACCATAATTTTTCGAATAAAAATCAAGATTATGAACAGTAAAGACATAGCAAGAAACTTAAGAATGAGTGAAATCATTGATACTAGAGCCAGTGGCGTCGCGTGCCATCTGGCAACAATGCAACAGCTCCATTTAAACTCATTAAATATATCGAATTTTCCTTGTGCACTGTGCACCCCCTGAATTCGATCTTTTGCATGAGTTTAAATGGATAGAATACATTGTTGCCAAATTGCACGCGACGCCACTGACTAGAGCTGAAATTAAGGGGAGGTTGTAAGCCCTATCTTCAACATATTAATTTACCAAACTTTCGGTTCTCATATCTCAAGACCATTTGCACCTAGAGGAGCAGCTCATTTTTTTCTTCTTTTTTTTTCTTTTTTTTTCAAAATGTACATCTTGACAAGCTAAACAATGTTAACTAACTTTTATTTCTTAAAAAATCTCTTGAAATACGAGTTATTTTTCGCATATTTTGTTTAATTTTTAATACTTCTCCACGTAACCATGCAATAAAGGTTAGTTAACTTTGTTTGTCTATTAAAGACAAACATTTTAAAACAAAAATGAGCTCTCTAGGTGCAAAATAACTTGAATTATGTGTACCGAAAGTTGAAAAATTACAACTTTTCAAGAGACTAGTTTATAGTGGAAATTTTTTAAAAAAAGGAAATTATATCCTAACATTTCCCAACCCAAGAGTCTCCATATCCTATTGGTATATTTGAATATGATCCTTGAGACATGCTAAACATAATTAATAATGATAATAATAATAATAATAATAAAAAAAAACAACGGTACTTTGGGACTATTCGATAAGAACGGACCGTACAGTACCGGCCAACAGACCGGATATAGTGGTCAAACAAACTGGAGGCCCATGTATTTTAATAGACGTGTCAATACCAATGGATGGCAACGTAACGGAGAAAGAAGCAGAGAAGCTATTGAAATACAAGAGTCTCCAAATTGAGCTGCAACGAATGTGGAAGACGAAAGCCGTTGTAGTCCCTATCGTTATCGGAGCGACCGGGATGGTATCGAAGGAGTTAACAAAGTGGCTGGACTGCATACCAGGAAAAACATCGCTAGTGAGGGTACAGAAAACCGCGGTGCTAGGCACTGCGACTATACTGAGAAAAGTCTTAGATTAAGGAATAGCGAATAAGAATACAGGCGAAATTGTAAGCTGTTCGGTAAAAAAAAAAAAAAAAAAAAAAAAAAAAAAAAAAAAAAAAGAGAGAGAGAGAGAGAGAGGAGAGAGAGAGAGAGAAGGGAGAATAAAAAGAAAGGAGAAAAAAAATAGAATTAAATGGAAAAAAAGAAGAAAAAAAAAGGAAAAACAAAAAAAAAAAAAAAAAAAAAAAAAACAAAAAAAAACAAAAAGGAAAAAAAAAAAAAAAAAAAAAAAAAAAAAAAAAAAAAAAAAAAACCGAACAGCAGGACTAGTAGTAAGACTCGACTCCAATGTAAAGGGTCCCTCAATCAAGGCAGTGCAACAAATGGTTGCAAAATCTGCCTTCTGAGGGAATAACCTCTCCCCCTTCTTTTGTTTGAAGAAGGCAGTTAATTCAGTGTTAAAAATCAATTAATATTAACATATACGCGGCAAATGTAATCAAATGCCGCCCTAGGCCCATGGCTTAGGACCATTGTTTGGTCCCGCCGTGGGACCACCATCATTACCCGCAAAAGCGGTGAAATAAAAATACACATAATAATAATAATAATAATAATAATAATAATAATAATAATAATAATAATAATAATAATAATAATAATAAAAAATTAAATATTAAAAAAAATGTATGCTTACAACCTCCCCTTAAGTCAAACAACATAGTTTTTGCAAGTAAATATCAACACAACGATGTATTCAAAGTAAAAACCAACATAATTTTATGTCCGGAAACATCCATGCATCAATCCACTGTAAGGCCGGCGAGCAATAGCTCATCATCGCATCATTCGCATCATCTCCTCTCGTTTTCATTCTCGAATTTTCTTCCTCCATCTTTTTCCTCCTCTTCATATCCTCTCCGATCTCTTGTCTTTATCATCCTTGTTTTCCTCTTTTTTCCAATTCGTCTCATTCCAAGACTCCACACACTTTTCTGCTTCATTATCTCCGCCGCATGCAAATAATGTCAAGTGTCTAGCAAATGAAACGTTGCGAGAGGGAGAGAACGGGAAAAACGATAGTTCACCGCCCCCCCTTCACCCCCTTCAAAAGACACACCACCGCTCGCGCTAAGACGGATACAGGAATTCATCTCTCTCTCTCCCTCTCTCTCTCTCTCTCTCTCTCTCTCTCTCTCTCTCTCTCTCTCTCTCTCTCTCTCTCTCTCTCTGCCCTCTCTCTCTCCCTCTCTCTCTCTCCTCCCATTTGAACACGTGCGTTAGAAACGGAGACAATATATAATATCCTGCCCATGTTTGCGCGCGGTGGCGACTTTTTTTTTTTTTTTTTTTTTTTTTTTTTATATTTCGGGGTCTCAACAGAACACCGCAAACATGGACCATACGTTGATTAATGAGGAAAGTCGTTGAGATTTTTGTCGAGTGAAACTGAAGCACCGAAATTGCATCAGTCAACATATGGTCCATGTTGGATGATGCTCCTTCATGCTCCCTTCGTTAATTTCTGTTGAGCTCCGAAAAAAAAGGAATTTGCATTAGAGCCACATTTTAGCGCTACGGAAGTTGTCTACCCACGTTGAAATTCATAATAGGTTTTACTAACTTGTACGATTAATTGGAAAAAAGCGAGTAAACGTCGGTAGGATCTGTATCAACGTTATACTAACTTGTGCTAATTAACTTCTACTACTTAGTCATTTTTACCACGGTAGATACTTCTAAATAACTTCACAAAATAACGCGCATTTAACCCCTTATGGGCCAAGCCCGAGTATACTCATTTTTCTCCTCTAGTCTATTACACATTGATTCAGTCTTCATTTTGGATAAACAGAAATATACTCGAAAACACTACAATATATAAGGTAAGCCTTCAATTCGTAGGATAGGCAATTCCAACACCACCGAGTACGAACAGTTAACTACCTTCCCTATATATACAAACGGAGGAATGGAGTTCTCTTGAACTAACGCAGTCATTAAAGGGTTAACTTTGATGTGCACGCGGGTAGCATCTCCCCCCATTATATCAGTTTTGGAGGCAAAAACTATTTTGTTTCCACGGTTACTTTAATAGACATCAGTCAAAATGTTTGCAGTAAGCATTTTCAATTTTTCCGTAGATTTTTAACTGTCTTTGTTGTATTCGGTCAGTGAAAATTTAATTTCCATTTCGGTTCAGCTCTCGAAAAATAAATTTCAGTTGTTGCGCTCTACCGCAACGTGAAGTGAAAACCGCAGAGCAAATAAAAGTTTTTACTTTGCGTATTTATAGGGGGAAAAAACAAAAAATGCATTTTTAAGTAAAACTTCTAAAAATTGTGCATTATTTTTGTTCACAGGGTTTTTTTAGAAGAAGTATCCAGAAACAGATTGAATACCGTTGCCTTCGCGATGGGAAATGTCTGGTCATTAGACTTAATCGAAACAGGTGCCAGTATTGTCGATTTAAGAAATGTCTCGCCGTTGGTATGTCGAGGGATTGTAAGTTTATCAATTTAAACTTTTTATTATATATATGCACCTTATTACTTTTTACTTTTTTCCCCGCAGTATTCCATTCCAAAAAAATTACCGGAAAACAATGGGGCTTTTGCACACTTTTGCTTTAAGCGATTTAATAGTCGATTCTGGTGTAAAAACTTCCGAAATCCACTCCTAAACTCAATATAAGCTTTCATTTGCGCGAGCGTATAATGGTGGCTTAGGGTAGTAATAATGAGGTATTCCCATCTAAAAATACTGTAACTTACTCCATCAAGAAGTGGCCAATAAGAAACGGACTTTCATTTGACACCGCCGCGCCGTTGTCACTTGGCGTCACGGCCAGTACCATTCATTGGATGTGGATCACTACTCTGATGATTAATTACTATATGAATCATCGTTTTCAGCATAGAGAGAGTGACGAAATTAAGATAAAAATCTCCTATTATTACTGCCCTATGCTACCATTACACTCGCGCAAATGAAAGCGTTTATCGAGTTTAAGAGTGGACTACACAAATTGGAACTCCGAACTGTTAATATTTAAAAATATTTTGTAAAGAGCCTTCAATTTATAGTGTAGGCAAAAACGAGTACCGCAAGGTACGAATAGTTAACTACCATTTTAATTTGAGCGAGCGAACTCAGTGATTATTTTTCTTCGGTCTTACTTCGCCAGTAAAAAGTCAAAGTAAAAGTATGGTAAAGGATTAAACGCTAAAATAGCCTGCATCACGACTGAGAGGCTATAATTGATTAGTTTACCCATCGAAAATTTGGCTGTTTTCATAATATCTCTGCTTCGAAAACTATTGACTTGTCAAAAATACCGAGTCTTTCACGTCAAAGATCTTGATTAAACTAGAGAGAAAAAACGAAAATGGTAAAATTCAATTACCATTAATTGGCAAATCAGTCAAAACTTTTCACGAAAACGTATTGGTAATCTCGGCAATGTCCCCGTTGCAAGGGTCTGCTGAAACGTTGTGTTTTTTATAAAGAAAATGAAAATACTTCATGAGCTGAGAACAAAGATGCCTTTGGTTTTTAAATAAGTCGCATTACTGTTCCGGAGATGAGATTTTCGGCCAAAATACATTGTTTGAAGTACAAAATCCGCGTAGTGACGTCACTACGCACACGATTTTTTACAACTAAAGCACACTGTATCTCCAAACAGGGGCGGCGCGTGGGTCAGAAAAGTGGGGGGGGGCTTAAAATTGATGACCTTTTTTTTTTTTTTTTTTTTTGGTCTTCAAAAATTTCAATTACCTACAGCGCAAGGTGGCGTGTTTTCTGTCTTTTAAATTTATCAATTACACTATCGATGTTTATCTGAAAATCCTTTTCAATATTTATGATGGCCAAGGCACCAAGTCTTTGTTGGCCCATCGTCAAGTCTATATCAAATGAAAAAATAAAATGCCGCAAATAAAACTCCATGGCAACGTATTGCTCGAATAAAGCTTATTGAAAAACTAGCCGTTCCAAGCATCCTACGGGCGGCGTTCTCCACGGCCAGCATTCTAGGGTTACGGGCTAGTTGGTAGTTGGTAAAAAATGAACAAAATGAAACGGAGAATTGGTGCTGAGAATTAAAGAGATTAAAATGTAAAAATATGAGCGCAAAGCGCTTGCACTTTCTTGTATTAAATAAATAAAAAAAAAAAAAGTTATTGCCGGGCAATGCGTAAAAAGAACCAATAAGACGCGGAGGATACCAAAATAAAAGCGTTGAAAATCGAAGAGGAATTAAAAGAGAAGCGAGTGCTTAAAGGTTACTTATAACGGTGACAATCCACGGTAAAAATAAATGCACAATGCGCTAAGAATGTTTTCTTAAAAAAAAAAAAAAAAAAAAAAAAAAAAAAAAAAAAAAAAAAAAAATAATAAAATAAAAAAAAATTAAATCAAGAGCATACTGCAAAATATTAGGGACGTTATTCAACGATCCCGAGTGATGTAAGTCGAAATGATAAAAATTTAAATAATAAAATGAAAAGAGAGGAAAGAAGAAGAAAGGCAAAAGAATGGTTAATACGAAGAATGGGAGTGCGCTATAGTCGAGAAGGATGAGCGTCCGTAAGGAGTGATGGAGAAGGTTGCGGGTACGGGCGAGCGACAGAAAAATTTTGGAGAAAGAACGAAGTAATCAGTGCGCAAGAGATGAGCGAAGAACAACGAACCTCCCCCCTCCACCACTCTTGCTGCACTGACTGATCAACTGATAAGGTGAGACTCTGCCGAGCGTATAGTGGGGGGGGGGGGGGGGGAGGGGCAGATCAGAAAATGCAGCTCAGGCGATGGCGAGGAGCATCTCGTCACCTCGCTGTCCGTGCGTCGTGCGAAAATGAGTTTTCCCCTCTCATTTTAAAATTCAATTTGCGGCGCTCACAGGCAACTTTTTCGAAAACTAATTCCACAGATTTTTTCTAAATACCCTCAAGAATCATCATGCCAAATTTAAAGGAAATCGCTTCGGCCAATTTTCGGGAAATGGAAAAAAACATTTAGGAGGTACGTCAGCTTTATTTATATAAAATGAACCAAGCCCCTCCACTTTTTGGGAGAATCGGGCTCCAAAACCGGGACACTTAGAAAAAAATCAAAGGCACCATTGTTCTCAGCTCATCAAGTGCAATTATTTCCGTCTTAAAAAAACACAAAATTTCAGACCCTTCATGCAACTGCCCCATTGTAATTATAAGATAACAGCGACTTAGATGTGTTATTATATGAAATCGTTGCTGTTCAATGGGACTCCTGCAAAGATTTTCCACAGGCGATTGAAGAGTTGGATTCTTGCATAAAAACCAGTAAAAATGACGATGAGTACTCTAAAAAATCACAAAATTTACTCTCAGAATCGGGCTTGATGGCAGAGCTACGCAGGAACACAGGTATCATGGGAGATTCCTGTCTAATTTGAGACATATCTCTGTGTTTCCATCGAGGAAGTGACAAGTTAGACAGGAATCTCCCATGTTGCTCCGCTACTACGATCTTGCCGTCACAGCTGTTTTCTGAGTTTATCACTAAATTTTAGAATTTTTAGTGTGATTTCCGCTGGTTTTAACATTAGATTTAACTATTCATTTGTTGTAGCAAAAGTTTGCAAGAGCCGTCTTGCTGCGAATAATATCCTATTTTCACCCCTCTCATTCCGTCCTTTTGAGCCTGTAGTAAACAAATGATCAGGAACCAATTCAATACTACCCATCAGAGAAAAAAAAATTAGGTAATTTAACAGGCTATTGTTAAAAATGGTGAAGACAAACTCATTTGTTGATTTAACTTAACGATTTTGTTGATTTCACAATCCGATTTGTGAAATCAATAATTCAAAAAGGTAAACCAACAATCCGATTTGTTAAATCATCGATTTATAACAAATCGGACTGTTGATTTGCCTTTTTGGATTGTTGACTTAACAAGTAGAATTGTAACTTTTTGGATTGTTGACTTAACAAGTAGAATTGTAAAATCGAAAAAATGGTTAGTTAAATCAACAAATGAGTTTGTACTCACCATTTTTAAAAATAGACTGTTAAATTACCTAAATAATTTTCTTAGTGTATGTAGAGGTGGCTTCAGAGGTGTAGGCGCACCCAGACCAATAATCTTTGGAATTTTTCAACACTATTTCTCTCGTTTCAAAATGAAAATGAATGAAATTGAATAAGAGCGTAAGCTTTTCACTGAGGAACACTTTAAAATTAATCAAAGTTCGAAGACAAGTTTTATTTAGTTTTAAAGAAATGAAAATTGAAAAGTCGCCAAAGATTATGGTCTATACTCTGTTCACGATAAGAAGGCGGGTGAGAATTCAGGTAGTAATGCACTAGTGACGAAAATGCAGCAACAGTGCGGCTATACCGGCGACTCCAACCCTTCGCAGTGGCCGTTGTTCTTCCGACTTCTCTCTTGGCACGGAGGATTTCCAAGAACCGACACACTCAAAAAGTTACACACGTCCAGTAAAATTTGCGAACGGTCAAAAATACGAAAAAACATTTTCGCCCTAAAGGGCCAAAACTCGGCAAAAATAATCAAGTTTGGATATTGATGACTCTCATAAATTCGATAGTAAACGAAATATCCTGAATTTAATTCGGACTGAAAAATACGAATTTCTGAGAGTCATTAATATTGAAACTCGACTATATTCGCCGAGTTTTGGCTCTTTAGGGCGAAAATTTCGTCCGTTTTTACGTATTTATGACCGTTTTCAATTTTTACTGGACGTGTGTAAATTTTTGAGTCTGTCGGTTCTTGGAAATCCTCCGTGCCAAGAGAGAAGTTGGAAGAACAACGGCCACTGCGAAGGGTTGGAGTCGCCGGTATAGCCGCACTGTTGCTAAATAGTGCATTACTACCTGAATTCTCACCCGCCTTCTTATCGTGAACAGAGTATAGGTGCGCCTACACTTCTGAAACGAGCTCTAGTATAAAGATTACCGCCTGAATATGTGGTTTAATATTATTCTTTTGGTCATTGCAGCGGTAAGGTATGGTCGAGTGCCGAAAAGGTCCCGAGAACGGGGAGAAGGGAGTGATGTCACGAGAGTCGCGACATCCGATTCATCGTCGGATCAATCATGTGATATAGACAACAAGCAGTTGGCCGTCTATGACATCATTCTTACCGTATCGCAAGCACATCAAGCAAACTGTGATTACACCGAGGAGCAAACTAGGTCCCTAACACGGAAACCTCTCATTTCACACGTAAGTTAATCCATCTAAAGAACCATAACTTGCAACTATATATCTACACAAGCGTAATTATATCATCGCCCAATCCTCGCGCGCCGTTGCCACTGTTTACTCTAGGAGAGTCCCTATATGCTATATGAGAGTTGCGCCATTGTTGAATCCAATTCTGATTGGCTCTCAGATTTACGCTGTCACGCACGGAAAAAAAAGATTAGTGAAAATAACCATACGGATACCTGATTTTGGCACCTGCTAGTTGTTATGGTAAACTTGACCAGAAGTATGGTACGTTTACCGATACTTTGAGTAAATTCAACATGCAATCAGGTAACATCACCTAGTACCCAGTCAAAACATAGTATACTTCTGGTTAACATTACCATAACATCTAGCAGGTGCCAAAATCAGGTATCCGTATGGTTATTTTCACCGTAGTTTTTTTCCGTGCGAAAGCCCCAAGAGGCAAATGCAAATGGCAGAGGGTTGGTTTACTATTCACGTACTACCTTTCATTACACATTTGAAGTGACAGTGACCGCAGTAATTATTGTTAATTTTTCCTCTGCTTGAATGTTATTCTGGAGAACAATATCTCTTTCAATGGGTCTGTTGCAAACTTTTGCTACACCGATTAAGAAAGTTTAATCGAATGTAAAATCGCCTGAAAAGTCCATTGGTGGCATCAGAAAGTCATAAAATGCAATAATAAACTCACGAGAGAAGAGGCGTTTAATGAAATCCAAGATAGCGGAGAAATATCGAGCAATTTGCATGCATACACCACGAACATCCAAGGATAGCCAACCTCACAATATCGATCACCACCAATCACAACGTAAACAAACACATGACCTCTACCTCCAGTGAGGTTGTCAAGGTTGGCCAACCTTGGATGTTCGTGGTGCATGCATACAAATTGCTCGATATTTCTCCGCCACCTTGGATTTCATTAAACGCCTCTCGTGGGTTTATTATTGCTTTTTATGACTTTCTGATGCCTCCAATGGACTTTTCAGGCGATTTTACGTAAGATTAAACACTCTTAATCGTTGTAGCAAAAGTTTGCAACAGACCCATTACGACCGTTACTGTCGAGAATCGGAACCTAACCTATAAGAGATAGCGAAATAGCGGCAACAGTGCAGAGACAAATGGCCATCCGCCGTTTGCAATTTGCCTCTTAGGGGCTCCATTGATCCGCTTCTTCTTCTTCATTTTGAGAGATTTGGCGCAACTCTCATAGTATATAGTTACTCTATCTACTAGGAGAGAAGGAGTCATTTGGTTTCATTCATTCAACCATTCATTCATATGTTGTGGCATACTTATTTCGATAATTCCGTATCGTTACTCATATATCTAGCAACGTTGCATTGTGTACATTTCAGAGCTGCCGTTTTGTGTACCTACACTGTATAGGGTGTCCCAGAATTCCCGAACCTACCGTGCGAGGCCTCTTTCTCAACTACTCTTCGACATGAATAGCTGAAATTTGGTTTTCATGCGTATTTCAACGAGAAAAATTCAAATTTTGGGGTTTCAAAGCTCCCCGTCCATTGGGGGATCAATCATAATTAAATCATAAAGTGTAATAAATAAAATTATAATAAATATAGTTAGTAAATTAATGCGTAGTAATTAAGTATAGTTATGAAGGAATAATAAGAAGTGTACCTTCTGATTTTTTTCCCCAGCCCTCAACTGTATGTTCAAGTCCAGAAGTTGCGTCATCAACGGCTGATAGTAGTTCTAAGCAAAGGATATGGCTGTGGCAGCAGTTTGCAACGCACATGACACCCAGCGTCCAAAGAGTAGTCGAATTTGCTAAAAGGGTTCCAGGTATGATCCTTTCTCATTGTTGGTCCTTGTTTTTTATATATGTTTAACATATATGTAGGTGATCAGGACAGCAGAAGGCTAAAGGCCCAAAAGAAACTAAATCAATAGGATAGTTAAATATTATAGATCATATTCAGTTGTACCTGATCAAATATTAAGTGCATGATTTGCATAAGCGCAACTATTCCTACTTTAAGGAGCTGGATTTGCATAACGAGCAAATTGCAGGCGTTTTCCCCTTCTTTGTCAAGGCTCAGGTCTATTCTGTTCAAAAATAACGCCCGATTCTGCTTAATTTTTTTCTAATTGAGCTAGAAGGACACAGTTGGCGAAATTCCTATACCGAAAAGGCGCGTCTGAGAGAGCTATTTTTGATAACACCTTTCACCGAGCTGGATGTTCCTCTTTTTTGTTATAGAAACTCCCACCATGTGATACATTGTTTGAAAGAACATAAAATTCTAAGACTATTGACGCGAGAACCGAATGTCAATGTCGTTTTCCCTTTCCGATACATCAAAGGTCAAAGTTCGATTTGGGTCCATTTTCATCAGCACTTTTTTTTCGAAAAGTCTGGAATGAAAAAACTAGGAGTTTTAACATTTTAAACAGCACGCGCACGCTTTCTCAGAAAAAAATACGACCTTCACAAAATTGTGGCGAAACCTGGTTTTTAACGCCCTCATAATATGATTAACATTTTGAAAATAGGTCCAAATCCAGTTTTGATAAACGATATATCGAAAAGGAAAAACTATATTGTTCTTCGATTTGCGACAACAATCTTAAAATTTTATTTCTTTCAAACGATGTACCACAAGATAAAATATGATAAGAAACAATGAACTCGACCCTCTTCCCTCCAAAGGCGGATCCAGCAATCTGGCAACTGTGTATTCTTCCAATTTGAATGTATGAAAAACAATAGATCAGCAGAAGGGTCATGGCCCCGTCAAGAATCGATTGTTTCTCATTGTTCAAATGGGAAGAAGGCATGGTTGCCAAATTGCTGGATCCGCCTACCCCCAGCAGCTGCGTAAGGGGTGATTGATAACACCTCTCTCAAATAGCGAAATCGGCATGAATAAGAATGGCGCAAACCGCACAATTTTACTTCAAATGGAAAAAAGTGAATTGGGGGGGGGGGGAGGGAGGGAGGTTGCACGCGCTATTTTCAATTAACCCTGTATACCTAATGTATATTAAGCATCCTTTCCACAACTTTATCCAAGCACTTGGACTAGATTCTCTGCTCTCTTAAAAATGAGTGCCTCTGGTGAGTGAAATACCAGCAGGGCTGTCGTTTTGCGTATAATTAATGGCATTTTTCAATTCACCGACGAATTCACCGGTTGAGAAATCATTACATTTTATAAGATTACACAGTTCAGTTCATTACGACTGTAATGCACGAAAATGCTCGGCTCAGTAATCTTTTCTCAACCGGTATGGAGTCGTCGATGACATTAAAAAACTTGCGGATATTTTTATTAATTAACGGAGTTTCCAACGATTGCGAAAAGATTGTAGAACAGAATATTTTCGTGAATTTTAGTCATACACGGAACTGAGCTGTGTAATCTTTTCTCAACCGGTGGAATCATCGGTGAATTGGAAAATTCATTAAGTATACGCAAAGTGGCAGCCCTGTAATACCAGATACCTAGAATACCCATGCGCATATGTGAGAAATGAAAACATAAACAAAACAACTTTTTCTTTTTTTTTCATCATCGATGTTTAAACTATGTCACGTCCATTTACGAGTGGTTGTTTGATTTTGATTCCAGGATTTTGTGAATTAAGTCAAGATGATCAGCTAATTTTAATTAAGGTCGGTTTCTTCGAATTATGGCTGGGACACGTTGCGCGGCTAACATCCGACTCGTCGCTCACATTCTCCGATGGAACCTACGTAACTAGGCAGCAAATGGAACTTATGTATGATGTGAGTATTTAAGTAATTTTCTTCCTTCAGCCGTACAGCTGAGGCATGGGAGGGGGAGGTGGGAGGTGTCCCTGCCGTACCCCTCCCTCCATTTACTTTCGGTAGAGCTCGTTTCAGAAGTGTAGGCGCACCTAGACTATAATCTTTGGCGACTTTTCAATTTTCATTTCTTCAAAACAAAATGAAACTTGTCTTCGACTTTGAAATTTTAATTTTTAAGTGTTCCTCAGTGAAAAGCCAACGCTCTAATTCATTTTCATTTTGAAACAAGAGAAATAATGTTGAAAAATTCCGAAGATGATCGGTTTGGGTGCGCCTACACTTCTGAAACCACCTATACCTTCAAAAAGTGTAATACTATCGACTTACGCTTTACTGTTGAGTTTAGGGGACACCCCCCCCCCCCGGATCACGGCATCAGTTCCTCCTTCGGAAAATTTTTGACCTTAAGTATTGCTTGAACGCAATTTTTAGCCTATTCCAACGGGAAAAAAATTGTCCATTATTATTCCTAAGGAAAATACTGGACTTTTTAAATTTAAATTCCTTAAAACTTGAAAAATTCAGTTTAAACATGCAATGAAAGGGAAAGAAATTCAACTTCTGTAAAATTGGATACTCATAAAATAAGGGTTAACAAAATATGAGCCCAAAATATCCGTTCTTTAACCCTCTGACTTCGAATGGGGTTGAATTTTCACCCCACAGATAACGGTCGTGTTTCGAAGAAACTTACTGTGCTTTTAAAAGTTGACCGTTATCAAAGATTCTGGCAAACCTACACCTAGTCACAAACTTTATTTGCAAATTTTTGTCAAAATATAATTCTAGCATTGTCTTTCAAAACCATAGCGTCAAGTGTAGATAATCTGTCTTATTTAAACGTTTTTATATTTTTTTGTTTGTTTTTTTTTTCTTTCTTTCTTTTTTCTTTTTCCTCCTAATACATAAATCGGTGACCGATGTAATTGTTGTTCTTTTTCATGTTGGAGGAACTTATTCTGTTGGTAGTTGGAAAAATAATCGACGTCGTCAAAAAATGTCTAATTTTTAAATTCAGCTTTTCCTTCTGATTTCCAACCTCTTCCTCCGGAAAAATGACTGATTTTTTAATACATTTTCTCAAATCGAAAAAAAGCTGGAAAATTCGATCACATAGAATAAGGCAATCAGGAAACATCAGAATGGGTTCATTTTGAATTAGTCTTTTCTGGTCCGCCGCCTTCTTGAAAAAACTTGATGTAACCTCATTCAAAACAAAGATAGAGATAGAGATATACCTATGTTTGTCATTTTGAGAAACTTTATAAAGAGACTGAAAAATTGTTTCCACCGACTTTTACGGCAGTTCCCATTTTGATTGTGCCATTCTGTGATTTGATCGTTATGCCGAAAGTGCCGAGCAGCGGTGAAAGTGAGACTGTTATGGAGGCATGTGCTTTGCGGGGAGGAAGGTCGCACCAATCCGTCCCCCTACCTACCCCTAATCTTCCGCTCCCTACCTCTTCATTCACCCCTTTACTACTCCTTGGTGAGAACCCCCCCCCCCCATCTCCCCCCTCCACATTCCGAAATCTGTAGCAGCGTGGTAATCGCACTACATGTTCAGCTTTCCTTTTTTCTTCTTTTTCGAATTCATATTATCCCACGTTCAACACTATATAGCCGTATTTTGCTTTGCTTTCGCGATGGCGATCTTGACCATTTTTTTACGTAAATATGTTTTGTCGTATTTTAATGGGGGCACTTGCAAGGCTCTGAAAGGTTGTGTTTTTTATTAAGGAAATAAAAGTACTTGATGAGCTGAGAACAAAGATATGCCTCTGGTTTCTAATTAAGTCCCATTGTTCCGAAAATGAGATTTTGGCCCAAAACACATTTTTTTCAAATGGAAATTTCGCGCAGTGACGTCACTACGCTCATGATTTTTTACAACTTTACACGTGTGTATCACCAAAATTGGGACACTTATTGTTCGAAAAAAATCAAAGGCAACATAGTGCTCAGCTCATCAAGTACTATCATTTTCTTTATAAAAACACATAACTTCAGACCCTTGCAACTGCCCCATTCTGTTTGCACGCTCAAAATATCCTTACTTTGCTTCTGTATTGGGATCACTATGAGCTTTTCAGTCATTTAAACGGGGATTTTCCAAACTTCTTCGATGGCAAGTTTTGGCATTTTATGGTAATTGTGTTTGGGCTCATCAGGAGATGGTCAACCGCGATGACCATCAAACGCCAAAACTTAGCGTCGAAGAAATTCGACAGTTCCTGTTTAAATTATTAAAATGCTCAAAGTGGTTCAAAAACAGGATGAAAGTGAGCATTTTGAGCGTACAAACAGAATTAAAATACGACAAAACATATTTACGTAAAAAAAAAAGAAGAAAAAAAGAATGACACCTCGATAACAAAGCAAAATACGGCTACTGTCCTGTGTCGCTGATTGGTCCCGTTGCCCCCTCTCTCTTCTTGATATACTACTATTTCCTTTTATTCGCATCACTATGGTTGATTTGACAAGCTAACATTTGCGTCTTTCCATTTTTATTTCAGAGTGAATTCGTATTTTCAATATTTCATTTTGCTAATACATTCAACGCCTTAGCATTGAATGACACAGAATTAGGATTATTTTCGGCCGTCGTTCTTTTGACCTCTGACCGGCCTGGAGTGACGGATCTGAAAGCGGTCAAGCATCATCAAGACAGGCTTTTAGACGCTCTTAAACTTCAGGTATACCTATGACCAGACTTTAATTTTTAAAATCTAACCTATACATAAAGGGGTGATAAAAACAATAATTATTGCATACCGCAAATTTCACGTTATATATTCCTCGAGTTCAGGCAGTGGCGACCTAAAGCATTCAATGATTCAAACTGATGGAATGTGTTTTGTCCTTTTAAACTCACATCTGTTAAAAAAGGTAAATTTATTGGGTGAGTAGTGAAAACCCTCAAATTCTACCTTTACTGTGAGTTTAACTGGACAGATTGTGAGATTGCCAGCTGGGTCTATTGCAAACTTTTGCTGCAACGATTAAGAGTGTTTGATAAAAACTCGCCTGAAAAGTCCATTGGTGGCATCAGAAAGTCATAAAATGCAATAATAAACTCACAATAGAATAGGCGGTTAATGAAATCCAAGATGGCGGAGAAATATCGAGCAATTTGTATGCATGCACCACGAACATCCAAGGATAGCCAACCTCACAATATCGATCAGCACCATTCGCAACGTAAACAAACACATAACCTCTACCTCCAGTGAGGTTGTCAAAGTTGGCCATCCTTGGATGTTCACGGTGTATGCATACAAATTGCTCGATATTTCTCCGCCATCTAGGATTTCATTAAACGTCTCTTGTGGGTTTATTATTGCATTTTATGACTTCTGATGCCACCAATGGACTTTTCAGGCGATTTTACATTAGACTAAACACTCTTAATCGTTGTAGCAAAAGTTTGCAACAAACCCGCTGCCAGTGGCGTAGCGTGCAATTTGACAACTTTGCAGTTCGTTCATTTGAACCCACGAAAAAGATCGAAGTATTGGGTGTTCGGTGAACACCTTTGCATTCGACCTTTTCCATGGGTTTAAATGGACACAATATAACGTTGCCAAATGGCACGCTACGCGCCAACTGACCCGCTCGTTTCGACGCTTCTACACTGTTTTCAAATCTGTCCGCCGTCTGCATCGTCTTCGTCCAACAGTACATCAGTGCTGTAATCATTGTAACCAAATCAGGAAGCTGCCCAAATCGAATGAGATTTGAATTTCCAGATAACCCCGATCCAGGTGCTTTTACCATTGTGTAAATGGACCGAAGATATGCGATCACAGCGCTATCGGACTGACCTAGGGAACTTAAGCCTTGGATTTTACCAGAGCTGCAACTTTGTAATGTGTTTAATGACATTTTTCAATTCACCGATTATTCTACCATTTAACCAAAAGATTACACAGTTCAGTTCATTGCACGATTTTAATTGCCCCAAAGTACTCTAATTCCTAATCTTATCTCAATCGGTGGAATCATCTCCGTTAAATTATCAATATATCCGCATTTTTTTTTTTTTTTAATCACCTGAAGGAGACTTTATTGGTTGAGATAAGATTACTGATCAGAGTATTTGGGAGCAATTATAGTAATCTACTGAAGTAAACTGTGTAATCTTTTGGGCGACCGGTGGAATCATTGGTGAATTGAAAAATATGTCATTAAATATACACGCAAAGTGTAATTTTAAAGTAATTATTATTATTTTTTTTTTTTTTTCAAGTCTAATTTTTACCAGTAAGATAAATTTCAGTTAATCATCATTCATTTCCAGTCGACAAAATCAAATGTTGGCAAACTTGAATCAATTAATCGTCGTGCAATGATTTGTTTTTGTTACTTGACCGATATAGGTTTTGTCATTTTATTGTTTTAGAGAAGTTAAAGATAAAAAAAAAAAAAAGAAAAAAAATATACAAACCGCTTTTTGGGGGAAGGGGATATGTTTAAAGTCTCCTTGTTTTCTCCCCCTCATTTCTATTTTACAGCTCCGATTACAGTATCTCGGATACTAGCTTATAAATTATAAATATATAACGCTATTTATGTCTCATGGTTTTCACAGGTCGGAAGAAATCATGCGAGTGAACCACAAGTTCTTTCAAACGTTTTATTAAAACTACCAGAGCTACGAAATTTAGGAGCAAAACATTCAGCGCATTTAGACTGGTTTAGGTTGAATTGGGATAAACTGAGGTTGCCTCCGTTGTTTGCTGAGATTTTCGACATTCCAAAATGTGAAGAGGATCTTCAGTAAAAAAAGAAAAGGTAAAATCAATAAATTAACTCGTTTAGATCTTTTGTTCTTCTTCGACGTAAAGTCAGTTACTTACTGTTGAATGGTTTCATTCTAGTAGAACCTTATCAAGGTTTTACCATGGTAGCATTCTAAAATTCACCCCTTTACTACTGTCCCGGTGCAGAAAAGATTATGCGAATAGCTGTACTCTTTTAAATATTTTTGGATATTCCGTATCACAGGAGAATGTAATCTTTTTTGCAAGGATGCATTAAATGCGATGAATTCTTGAACGCTATCCAATACCCATGGGTGCACTCAAGGGAGGAGGGAGAAGGCCAGGTGGCTCAAGCCCCTCCCTACGTAGCAAGAGAAAAAGGAAAAGAGGGAATTGAGACAAATGAGGAAAATGAGAGCTGAGGCGGAAAGGGAAGAAAAACTGATGAGTTCGTTCAAATATGCAAAGGTAGAAAAGAAAAGCAAATTCGAAGGGAAGGGGTGGTGAGGGGGTGTTTGTAGGGGTGAGGAGGGGAGGGCAGACCAGTGATGAGGAGGGAGTGGTTGTGAGGGGATGGGGATGGGGTGTGAGAGGGAGAATGGAAAGGGTGAATGGATAGGGGAAAAGGGACAGGTTCAAGACATGATATAATACCACCACTTTTCCTCACATGTAGGAGAAACTGCGGGGTTATTTGGATTACTTTCTTTGAAACCCCCGTCTAATTACTTGATGTTACATAAGTTTGTTTCGTACTTTAGAGGATGAAAACCAAACAAGTTCACTCTGATTCACTGCTTTCATTATGAAAAAAAAAAAAAAAAAAGTTTTCAAAAAATGAATTTCACGACGAATCCGACGACAGCTTTCCCAGTGATGGATTTTGATCCACTCAACTCCAGGCTCGGGGTCGCATTGATCACAACTTCTGAATTTGAATTGAGCTAGATTATATGTATACCCTCGTAAAAATGGGCTATGTATGGCCGTAACCAAATACCCCATACAGTATGGATATATTATGTATTTGTACGTACGGATATGAGTTTTGATATCCACACAGATCCATACGATATCCATACATATCCATATAGTTTATCCATACTGTATAGAAAATTAGTGTTATGGACCTGTATGGACCATTTTTGCCAGTGTACTACTACCTACGTCCTACATCTATGTATATTATTAAAAAACAACAGCAACAAGAACTAAAGGAGCGTATACAAACTGCAGCACACAAATATTTTCTCGTTGTTCGACAATGGGGCTGTTGCACACTTTTGCTATAAGCGATTTAACAGTCGATTCTGGTTTAAAAACCTCGAAAAATAACAATGGGAAGCACTAAAAACTTCCGAAATCCACTCTTAAACTCAATAAACGCTTTTATTTGCGAGGGCGCAATGGTGGCCGAGGGCAGTAACAATGGGAGATTCTATCTTAATTTCGTCACTCTTTCTATATGCTGACATGGATGATTCACAGAGTAATGAGTCATCAGAGTGATGATCCACATCCGATGAATGGTACCGCAACACCTAGTGACACCTATTGGTCATTTCTTGATGGAGTTACAGTATTGTTAGATGAGAATCTCCCATTGTTACTACCCTCAGCCACCATTACGCCCGCGCAAATCAAAGCTTTTATCAAGTTTAGGAGTGGGTTTCGGAAGTTTTTAGTGCTGCCATCGTTATTTTTGGAGGTTTTTACACCAATATCGAATATTAAATCAATTATAGCAAAATTGTGCAACAGCCCCATTTTCGTGATAATAAAGTAATTAATGGCGTAGCTCCTTCTATTTTACGCGTGGGAAGATTGAAGAACCGGCTGAATTAATTTTGGCCAGGTTTTCAAGAGGGCCAAAAATTTGATTTCAGGAGTCGATACCGTGGTTACCTCGAAGATTTCAGGAGCGAATTTTGAAACGAATGTATGCTCCCTCGTTTTTCTTCCATAGTGTTCGTTACTGCTTTATTTGTTAATGGGAAAAGCTTGCAACAGACCCTTTGACACAGAGCTGCCGTTTTGGGTATATTTCATGACATTTTTCAATTCATTGATGATTCCTTTGGAGTTTGGTTGGCCAAAATATCGCGCAGCTCAGTTCAGAAGACGACTGTTATGCACAAAAAAACGTGCTTGTATAATTATTTCCTCAAAAGGTGGAATCAACGTTAAATAATCAAATATTCGCAAAGTCAAAGTTTGTGATGGAGACTTCACCGCACTGACGACACTGACGTCATTTGAGTAAGGCAGGGGACAATGCCCCCTCGTGGTTTGGCCCGTCCAGAAAGTTTGGCTCACACAGAAAATTCAAGAAGCAAAAAAATGGTTGCCAAATTTAGTGAGTAGAGGTATAAAGGTTAAAGGTTTTGAAAGTGAATACGATCTTTAGGGCCATCAAAGGCCTCGAAGGTCAAAGTTTCAGGGAACAAATGCATGAAAAGCAAAACAAACAAAAAATTATGAAAATAAAAATAAAAAAAGGTCATCAGATTTTTTTGACCCCCCCCCCCCGGGAATATCTGAAATGACATCATTGCTCCACCGGTTGAGAAAAGATTACAGAACAGACATGCGAGTATCATTCTGTGAACTGAAATGTGTGATCCTCTGGGCAAGCGGTGGAATAATCGGTGAAAGGAAAAATGCCATTGTATCATTGTATGTATGTACGTTTGTGTTTAGAAATAATAGAAAATTTCTGTGAAAAAGAAAACTGTATTAGAAATAATAATGTCATTTACAACTCGTTTGTTACTGTGCGACTCGACCGTTTCCAAAGTAATCCCTTCATTATTCATCAACATGCGATTAATTTTAATTTCATTTTTCGTTCTTTTTCAGGGGCAGTCGTAATTTTTTTCTTATAATATTTTCTTCTCTTGCTCAACTTTGAGGTAGGTATTTATCTCTGCAATATTAATTTCTATCTTTTTCCTCAATGTATAATATTTTATATACTGTTGTTCAGTATATTATTATGTTCATCGCATTGTAAACATATCATTACCGTTAGTAAATGCTCTTTTATTACTTGTTATTGGTAATACAATCAATCAATTCTTTTAATCAAACTCAACAATCATTCGCAGTTATTCTTGTTTTAAATTATTGTTCGTTTATTCGTTTGACTCTTTTGTTAATCTGTTTGTTCATAGTTTAATGTTTCATTTTATTTCCTTCTTTTTTTACTTAGATAATTATTATTGTAATTATAATAAAAAATTTGAATCAGAATTTCAGATTTGATGTTATTTGTAAAAATGAAATTTTAAAAAGTTTATTTTCATGTTTAATTATTTATAAGATGTTGTCTTTTTTGATTGATTTTTTTTCTGAATTTTCTTTACCTATTTTAATTTTTAACTTTTTGTACTTCTTTTATTTCATTATACTTAATCTAATGATTGGATGCATATGTTATGTATAAAAGTGTTTTAATTGCAATTCTCGTGTTAAATACTGTCCAAGAATTAAGTTTCCATATTTTAGATCGATAGGTCTCTCTATTATTCTTTAAGAATAAAATTCGCTGATTTCTCAATTTTTGGCCCTAAAATATACACCTCGCAAGTTGGGGTTATTACGAAAAGTATCTCTCACACGTATTCTCCAATTTTGTTCTTTTTGAATTCCTCTTTAATAAACAGGCGAGGTCAAGACGCGCAATAATCAGTGGCGTAGCGGTCGCACTTTGGCAACGTTTTACTGTGTCCATTTAAACCAATGTAAAAGGTCGAATGCGAAGGTGTTCACCGAACACCCAATAGTTCGATCTTTTCCATGGATTTAAATGGACACAACACAACGTTGCCAAATTTCACGCTACGCCACTGGCGATAGTAGCGTAGGTAACGCTTTTGTTGCTTTCTTATTTTCTCTGAATCGGTCTTTTTAAATCACCCGCTCTTAATTAACTAAAACAGTTCTATTTCCGCGGCGAGTGACAATGGAAAAGCGTGCAATTCGGCAACGTTGCATTTTGTCCGAGTAACTGATGCAAAAAGTCGAATCAGAGGGTGTTAATGGTTCGATCTTTACCATGGGTTTAAATGGGCCGGGTGGCGAATGTTGCTGACTTTGAAACTGCACCGATCTGCGCACCATGGTTGCCATATAGACCATAAAAATCTTCAAATTTAATTTTACATTATTCATCAGACATTTCAGACGTTGCAGACATATTTCAGAAATTGCAGACATTGATTAATTGCATTTCACGAGCCATAGGCGGACCCAGAAATCTGGCAACTGCGCATTCCTCTCATTTGAATGTATGATTAACAATCGATTCTTGGAGGGGCTACAGCCCCATGACAAATCGCGATTTACGCACGAGAAATGAAAAAAAAATTTATGCATGAGAAATAATCGCGATTATTTCTCATGCAATCAAATGCAATCAAATACGCTGTTGTCAGATTGCTGGATCCGCCAATGCATGAGCCACCGCCACATGTCATGTAGATCTAATCTGAGGAGGCGTAGATTCGCAACTTATAGTTCAGAGGGTTAATTCATTTCTCATTGGTAGTTCTTGTAATTTGGTATGTAATCATGATTTTTGCCATTTAAACCTGTGTAAAAGTATCGTTATTTTGTGGGTTCAATCAACCTCCTAAAGATAGATTGTTTTATGTAGGTTTAAATGGATTTAGAAACCGAGGTCGTCAAATCGCAAGGGTCGCCACTAATAAGAAGGTGATTGATGTCCATCAGAATCGTATTGAGACCAGAGAAACCTTTAAAGCAGATTCAGAAAATACAGAAGCGAGGTAGGCAATGTGTCAACAGTGAATTTAACTCGATGTAAAATAATCGATACTTGTGGAAATTATTGCGCTCGAAAAAATCGATTATTTTATGAAGGTTTAAAAGGAGTAAATCCACTGCATGTTGCCAAATTTCACGCGTCGCCTCTGTATTAAATTTAATAAGAGCCGCAGAGCAAACTTCGTGAGGAAAAGCTTACATCTCGCGGAGTGGCAGCTTAAACTTTCGACCTGATGTTACTCACACCGTTCCCGCGAACCGTTTTTTGACTGAAAAAATGATTAATGGTAATATTTGAGGTTGATTTTGGCCGCGAAGGTCCTGACGAACCTCGCCCCAAAGTCTGGTAACTTCTAAAAACGTCTCCATTCGTGTGAAACATGAACACCAGGTCTGAAAGGATTTAAGTCAATCAGTTGTTTCGTGGAGTTTACCGTACCGTTTGGTTCAGGCTAAAATCAACCGCAAGTAAGGCTTTCATCAATAATTTTTTCCGTCATATCTTTGCGGACGGATTAACAATACTTACCGCTAAATATGTCATTGTCGGTTCTGTTTCCATGTTCCCACGTATCCTCTAGTCGTTAATTTGGACCTAACTGATGACCTCTAAAAAGTTTTAATGGTTGCAAAATTTAACAATTAAACAAAAAACCAAAAGCTTAGCAGTGCAACTGTGCCTTTTGGTGAATGAGAAAAGACAATAATAACTGTTGTAGCCTTTGATCGGGTAAAAAAGGTCTTTTAAAAGTCTTTAATATCTTCAATGACTGTAAGTGGCGGCTCGTGTAATTTGGCGACAGCATCGTTTTTGCTACATTTAAATCTATGTAAAATAATCGATCTTCTGCAGGTTTATTGAACCCCCAAGGAATCGGTACTTTTGCATAGGTTTAAATTGCAAAAAGTATGGTTGCGAAACTACAAGAGCCACCACTAATGTGTGTTTTGTAAGTTATTGCCACATCAATTCAGAGGTATAACTAAAGATAGAGGTAAACTTTTCAAGGACGTGCCTAGAAATAAATTGAAAAGAGGACAGCGCCTGTTTTTGGGGAGTATGAGGGTAAAACCGATACTCTACCAATTTTTTCACATCATTTGTTGAGCTTTTAATGTTTGTTAGCTTTGGTATTAATGTCGAGTTTTTTCATTAGCCGGGAAGGGGATACCGACCCAGAGGAACCCCTCCACACTGAAACATACCGCTTTATTTTTCGAAAAACATTGACTTTCAAACATTTCCTCTCTGTGTTCATCATTCATCAAAACTCCACATTCTGGTGTTTTTCGGACACTTCTTTGTCTTAAAGGGTGCCTATATTTCTTCCTTCTTGGATACATTTCTCTGGAAATTTAATTATGTTCGGGAAAACGACTCAACCATTATTTATCCACCTTATTTCTCCTTGCCGCAGAAGCGTCTCGTACAATTTGGCAACATCATATTTCGTCCAATTAAACTAACAAAAAAGGTCGAACTAATGGTGCACTCCTTTGAATCGATACTTTACACGGGTTTAAATGAACGAAACGCACCGTTGCCGGGCTGCAAGCTGTCTTCACCACTGATACGGAGCAAAACTAATACCTGCTAACTACTTTACATAGTTTTTGAATTATCTATCATTATAAAATGCTCATTGCTAAGCTTCACTATTTTATATCGTCTATATAGAGTGTCTAAATACGCTTTTTGTTAAAATTTGCGTTTGGATTTTTATGAGTCTTTATCACCTTGAATCACCGTACCGATGCGCACAAACATTATCCAATCTAAATTATCCATAATTCTCAGCAAAGATATTCAAATAATTCTTGAACCTTCATACGTGCTCTTTTAATGGAATGACAATTACAGTTTGTAAGTCAGAAATCTTGTGTACTTTACATTAACTGTCTAGTGAGGTGCTTATAAATATTATATTATATTGTTTCTGTTTTTAATTTCTTTAGTCTCTTAAGCCGAGGTAAGTACCTACAGTACCTGTGTATCTTCCCCTCCCCCCTTTCCTCCGAAAATAAGGAAGGCTCTTCAAATTTAGTCCGTGTGCAGATGAGGGACCACTTACAATTTTTATCCTTTTTCCCCCATCAGTTTTTTATTTTAAGGTTGTTCGGGTGATCCTTGGGAAAATGGATGAATGAAAACCATAAGGCTATTTTTTTTTATGCATGGAACACGATGGTTCAAGACGGAACCGGCCACTCTTCGTTGAGTGTGGTTTCGTTTAGTGTTACAATATAAGTATGAAAACAAAAAAGCAAAACAAAACGGGCCTTATCCAAATTCGCGTGCGTTCCAGCTTCATGCATGTTTACTTTTTTGATCTCCATTATCAATTTGTTTTTACACTCTCATTTTTTCCGGAGAAGCCCTTTTCATTTGTTTTTCGAAATGGAACTTAATGAAACCGTAAAAAATACATTAGGTCAATGAACTTGAGAACTAAATGGAATGAACGTGTATTTGAGGTTACATCTCACAAGTAAACCAAGTTCGTTGGACCGACTCGTCGCACGGTTCAAAAGCGGCTTGTGCAATGTGACAACAATGTTTTCCCTCCATTTGATTCAATGTCAAACAATCGATTCGATAGTGAAGCGCTGCTTCATCAACAATCGGTAGTTTTACGTAGATTCAAATGGCGGAAAAACATTGTTGCCAAACTGCGGTGGATCGAGACTTGGAATTTCCCGGACACAATTTTACGAATTAAAATAAAGATTATGGATGATTTCACGATCGCGGGAATTGCATGTCACCAGACCGGTCAGGAGCTTTGAACCATTATGTGAAGAATAACAAGTTAAACAGGGGGAAAAAAATAACAAGGGCAAAAAGTTGTCATTGCCGTGGAATATATCAAACTTTTTCAGGCAGACTTTGTACACATGGTTCCTATCACTAAACAGTAACAAAGTATACAATTCTGCCTGAAAAAGTGTGATATGCTCCAAAACAATGATAATTTTTTCCCCTGTCATTTTTTCCCCTCCCTCAGACAGTAAGTTTCGACGAAACACCACTGCTGTTTAACTTTGATATTTTTCAAATAATGGTTCAAAGCCCCTAACCGGCAAGGCGACTTGTCATTCCCGTTATCGTGAAACCGCCCTTATGAACAATACAAGTAAGTAGCAAGATAACTTAAAAATATGTAGAACCATTCATTGCATAGCTCTTAATGACAGTGGCGTATAGCGTGCAATTTTGCAACGTTGTAGGTATTTGGTCCATTCAAACCCATGAAAAAGATCGAACTATTGGGTGTTCGGTGAACACCTTCGCATTAGACTTTTCACATTAGTTTAAATGGACCAAATACAACGCTGCCAAATTGCACGCCTCGCCACTACTTAATGAGTCAAACAACAAGGTTTTCATAAGAAAATATTAATAAAAAACTGTTTTTAAAGCAAAAAAAAAAACTGTCCGAAAAAATCTACAATTGAATCCGGTGTGAGTCGCAGTGGTTAGTGGAACACTAGGTGGAATCTTCCTGGCAAAGCACTGTAAAAAAAAAAAAAAAAAAAAAAAAAAAAAAAAAAAAAAGAAGTACCCATTACATTGTGTTCCATTGTGTTCCGATTAAAAAAAATAGCCTTTAGTTCGTATTTGAGCTATATTTTAGCTAATTGTAAGTATTATTTTTGCCCCTCGTTGAATACTCATTAGTCGTTACATTTTGAACGGTGTTACATGCATCAGAACAAATTAATCCTCTTTCTAATTTGTTTGAATGTAAAATTTATCATCTTTACTTTAATCATGGGCGGATCCAGAAATTTGGCAACCATGAATTCATCCCAATTAAACGTATGAGAAACAATCGATTCTTGAGGGGGCCATTGCCCTGTTACCAATCGAATATTTCTCATGAATTCAAATGGAAATAATGCACAGTTGCCAGATTGCTCGATCCATCTTTAACTTTAATCCTTGTGAGACCAACGTAAGACACCAGGAGAGGGTCAAAACAGACCCCAAGCTGTTTTCACTGGTAGGGGTTTATTTTTTATTTTTATTTTTTCAACTTTAACTTTAAGTGTATTTTCATAGTGATTGAGTGCACCCATCAAATGAACATTTCAAGGCCATATTTCATAATATGTCACCTATTTTTGGGTATATTTATGGCTATTTTTTGAGGGGAAATGCAACAACTTGGAAAAACATTCTTTAGTTTTTTGCTTGTTTATTTTATTTGCCATTATCAGAAAAAGACAAACAAATTCCTTAAAAATGATGCACTGAACCGATTTCTATTTATAGCTTAAAATCCTACAATAGCATTAACAATTAAATTCCACAGAAACCGTGAAAATTGGCCTGAAGGGCGGCTGTATACCTTGGATGTCATGAAGTCCGAAAATTTAATTTAAAAGAAGAAAAAACTGAGAGTTTTCCGCAACTGAAATATACCTCGGGTCGTTTTGGACCCTCGCTTGGACTCACGAGGGTTGAAAAAGACGCATAAATACCACGACGGATAAGACAGTGAGATGCTTTATGATTAATTTTCGTCTGTAAAATAACATGTCAAAAAGAGAGGAAGTCTTCGCCTCACATGCTCCGACTAGTAGTAAAAAAAAACAATAAGGCATTCGTTTTTCTCTCCTTTTCACAATTTTCTCTTCTGTTTTATCTTTAGTCCTTTTATGTGACGCAAAAATTACGATGCGCTCTCAAAATTGTTATGTATTTATATATTTTGTTTTACCTTGTTAATGTTGGCTGACCTAACCCCCCCCCCTCCCTATATGCTGTACCTTTGCCCATTATATTAATATTCCTGAATCAGGAACAAAAAAAAAAAAAAAAAAATGATGTTAAAGGATGTCGTTTTCTTGAAGCTGACTAGCGTGATAAAAAATCAATTGCGCAGAATGTCCAATACATTACATGGAACGTATTTCAAGCGAATGTGTTTTTACAAGTAGCTTTCTTAAAAATTGTCGTTTTGAGAATGTTTTTCCTCAATACCTCGCCCCCTCTGAACGGTACCGAAAATGAAATCTAATATTAAAAATGAAGGGGGACGAAAAGAAATTAAGATAGAAAGGAAATTAACCATTACTTATGGTTAAGGTTAGCCAAAGAAATCCAATCTAATTTTACTTGTTCGTGGATTTGACAGTACCACAATACCACACGTCTCAGTGAGATAAACTCTAATCTATTGTGAGTCCCTCTATCCCTCTATGTGGACCCCCCCCCCCCCCTTCAATTTTCTATAATGCCTTTTAAAAAAGAGCTATTCGTTGACAAATTGAACTATTTTCGTATTTCATTCACCAACTAAAACTCAAATCATTCAAACTTGAACTACATACATACCTACACAAGAGGATCCCCAAACGAGGAGGGGGCTCTCAGCTCTCGGGGTTTTTTGGAAGAGGTTGGACAGACTGTTTTTGCAAGAAGCGGGAAATTCAAAATTGACCAATGAGATGTCGGTTTCACGTTTAAACAAGTGTCTCAGCCAATCGAATTCCTGGATTTCCTATTTCCTGCTCGACGCACACTAGAAAATAGTCTATTAGGTCCTCTAGTTTCAAACAAGCATAAATCCAATGTGACATTTCGAAATTTATTTCCCGCATTTTGATTATTTGATCCTTTTGTGGGCCCAAGGACCCCAAGGTACTCGACCAACGTATAGTCACCGAGGGGGGGGGGCAAAAAAGACGCCACATTGTTTTCCAGTACAGAGGCTTCTTTTATTCTATTCTTTTTCTTTTAACTTTAGGTATAATTAAGAGTATATCTTACCATGTTTCAAATCTATCATTTTCCATCATACGTTACCTTTTTCTGTATAGACTACCTATCATAGAAATGACAATTCCAAAAAAAAAAAAAAAAAAAAATTCAGGCAAGTTGGGAAAACATGTATTAGTTTTTTGCATTTTTATGTTGTTTGCCATTTAAATATGAAGAATTGCGAATCCTTGACCTAAAAACATATAAGATTTATTGAAAAATCGTGTATTCGACCGGTTTTTACCTACAACCTAAATATCTAAAAAGCCTAAAAGGCCTAATAAAAGCACGTACTAAAATCCCAATAACATCTACAATTGTTGTCTAAAAAACTTGAAAACTGTTATGAAGGTCGGCCGTGCTACATGAGTACCTTGTATGACATATATTCTTAAAAGTTAGTTGGGAAAAAATGAACAATTTAATCAAATATAAATTGGCGTTGGGCTATTTTGGACCCCCCCCCCTTTGGACTCACAAAGGTTAACGAAGAGCCAAATGGATACAGTTTCGTAAAAAAAAAAAAATTTAAAGGTATAATAATTTGACAACTTTATACTAATTTATTTCTTCGATTCTCTTTTAAAGAAATAAAAACACGAAGAGAAATTTTAAAACGTCACAATGAAGTTAAGCCAGTTTAAAACTAGAGGAAGGACTCAAATATGTAAGTTGCATGGAGCATGCCATGAAGTATGGAAATTTTATACGTTCAATAGATGCCAGAGTAACATCCTTCCGAAAGCATCAGCTATACACTTGTAATTATTTGTAAATGTAATCTCCCGAGTGAAAGTGAGTCCGTTAAATGGCTTCAAAAGCCAATATGTCAGTATAAATTATACTCACATAAAATTGAGTATAGGTTGACCTCAACATAATGGCAATTTGATGTCTTACAGTACATTATACTGACATGATATATATAGACCATAGACGCACGCATAGGCTTTTGGAACCATCATAACAGACCCACTTTAACTATAGGGCTAAGATGTAATTTGTAATTAGACGAACTGAGTAAAGGACTCCACTGATAATTAGTTGCGTAGTCGCAGTGGCGGCTCGTGCAATCTGACAACTATGCTTTTTGCCATTTAAATCTATGCAAAAGTATCGATATCTTGGGGGTGCAATGGCACCTCCTGAAGATCGATTGTTTTACCTAGGTTTAAATGGAGATAGTACATTGTTACAAGATCGCACGAGCCACCACATCGTAGTCGTGTATTCTGTAACGTTGCGTTTTGTCCAGTCGACGAAGGTAATGTCAACTATTTGGATTTTGGTTCAGCTAGGCTATACCTGCCAATCCTTATCACGCTGAATTTGAGGCGTAGGCGAGTGTAGCGTGAAATTTGGCGACGTTGCAGTTTGTCTATTTAAAACCATGAAAAAGATCGACGAATCGGGTATTCGGTGAAAACCTTTTTAACATGGGTTTAAATAGACAAAAGACAACGTTGTCCAATTGCACGCTCTCCCACTGCGAATCTACAGGCTTACCTGAGCCAAGATCTAAGTATCTAGTCGACTGACATTATTTAATTCACCAACTGTCCCTAAAATAATATAGACTCATGAGGAAAAAGAAAAAAAAACCAAACCGTTGTGAGTGTGGACTCTATTCAGTGTTCTGTGAGGACGCTTGATAGATCTATTGCATTGGAATTGCTCTAGAATTGATGGAGCTCGTGAGCCGGTGAAACAGATTAAATGTATAAAGATGGAAAGACAAGTTTTAAAATTAATAGATAGAATCACGATTTCTACACAGCATTCATCACCAAAACAATGAAGATTCAGTCAAATACTTGCTTTCTACGCAAAAATGAAAGTACAAATCCAGTAACCCGGTGTAAGTACCTACACCAATTCAATTTCAGAGCTCTACTCTCCGATGCAGCCAGTGTGTAAACCGGTTTACGGGAGATGTAAGTACTTTCATTTTCGCTTGGAAAGAACGTATTTTACTTATTGAATCTTCATTAGTTTGGTAAGAAATGTTGAAGAAACAGTTGATCTATCTATCGATTAATATTGGAGCTCGACGCTTGCCTTCCATCCTATATATGTAATGTCAGTTTCACAAGATCGCTGGACCGATGAATTCTAGAGCACTTGCCATTGATTCAAGTGGATAAAATGCTACGTTGCCACATGCGCCACAACCTACGCAGCTGTTGTTAATCGTTGTCGCATGTGTTCAAACATTTTTAATGATAATTTTAGATTCAACAGAATATTGTTCAAAGATACGCACTGCTTACAAGTTTGGTTGTGACAAATTGTATCATAATATTATGCCCAATGCTCTTTTTACTTTATAGGGTTTCTTCATTTATTTTCTACCATTGTATCATATCTTTTATACTTCGTTTTATTAGCTAATTTGAAATATTGAGAAAGAAAATGAAAACTAGAAAAATAAAAAGAATTGTCTCTGCAACTTGAGTTTTAGCTTATTTTAGTCCCTATCGCGTACTTATACCTTTGATAAAGTCAATTAGATGAAATTCAATGCTTGATTCCCAAATGAAATCAGAGTTGGGCAATAAATAGAGGTGTAATCGGTTACACGATTACTGGGTAATCGGTAATCGTCAAACCTTTGGATGGTAATTAAATGTACCCTTCACAGATAAATAGTAAACTTTGGGATCGACTAGATCCAATTCTTCTGCAACTAATATGATGGGTGGCTTGTAAAAAATCAACCCTGATTACCATAAAATCACCCTCCGGAAAAACGATGATTACGATTACTCGGTAATCGTGTAATAATCAATTACTACCTCAATTGGCCCAACTCTGAATGAAATACATTGCGGAAGAAATTCCGTTGTTAAGGTGATCCCAGGCAAACTTTCAGCATCATTCAATCACTTTAGATATTGCCACCAGTCTCTTTCCAAATTTCGCTTTCTTTGGGGTTAATTTGAATAAAATAGCCGTTATGGTTATGTTAATTATAGTAGCAATTTGCGGTGTTTTTCAATTTTTGTGGATTTTGTTATCTAAATTAGTCCTAGTTATCTAAATTAGTTGGAAAATGAAGTCGTATAATTTTGAGGATGAATTTCAGATATATTTACAATGGGTTCGAGTAAAATATATACTCTGACTCATAGCCGTATCCAGGATATTGTCTTTCTCTCTTTTTGCCTATTTGACTGCATGTGTTAGAAAAGGACAGAAACAGGGGCTGATGTCACTTGACAGCCCCTATATCCATCCTTTTCTAACACATGCGTTTAAATGAGCTAAGAGAGAGACAGACAATATCCTGGCTACGGCTATGCTCTGACTCACTCGCATTCATCAAAATGACGGCCGAAACCCTTTCTCAAACTTACGTTTTTATTTCTCATCCACTTCAGAAGTTTTATGGACTGAAAATTCATAAAAACTGGAAAACCGACGTTCCGCTTATTACTAGAATAATATTTTAATACATTCATATCACAGCCTAAAAATTCGAATATTCGGAAAGGGACTGGTGGCGCCATCTGGTGGATTGAAATATCCCAACCTTTCGCCTTGAATCGCCGTAAAAAAGGGTTAATCAATGGATCATAAAAAAGGACATGGCTACTGCGCTGTTTATAGTTTGGTGTAATTGGAAGAGATGGGAGTGACGGGGACTGGAGGGATGGCAAGTGAATGCTGGTGGGGGGAGAGGGAGGTGAAAAGAAAAGGATCGGCAAAATATTTATTTATTTATTTATTTATTTATTTATTTATTTATTTATTTATTTATTTATTTATTTATTTATTTATTTATTTATTTATTTATTTATTTATTTATTTATTTATTTATTTATTTATTTATTTATTTATTTATTTATTTATTTATTTATTTATTTATTTATTTATTTATTTATTTATTTATTTATTTATTTGTTTATTTATCTATTTAACAATCAAAATAAAATTTCGACTCGCCAAAGTTTTGACGTTCATATAGTGACCATCCTTAGGTGGAAAATATGATAAAAGTAAAAAACTATCATGTAAAACCATAATTGGTACTGAGTATGATTAAAACGATATCAAAAAAATTGAGTCAACAATCCCGAGTTTCACAAAATTCACCATTGACGGGTGCGGGGGGGGGGGTTGCCCCGTTTGGCCAAGAGAATGAGAAAAAGAGGGGAAAGGACGCGAAATAGAATGATTCAGTTGCGTATTTTTGCTACAATAATAATTCTTAAGCAAAATTGGGCTAAATTAACGATGCGCATACTAAAAACGTTCAAAAACCACTCATTGACTCAGAAAATTACTTCAATTTCAAACAGTTCGCGCTACACTTGACACTATTTGCACGGGCATGCATACTACTACACTGACGGAACCACCGGGCACTGTGTTTATGTAAACGACGTAAACACAAAATGATGGAACTTCCTTCTAAATACATGAAATATTATTGGCTGCATTTTCTGTCTGGTCTTTTCTGGCTTATCAAAGATAACAAAATAATACAAGAAATGTACGCATCTAAACGAAACATTCATTAATATTTGTAAGTTCTGTTGATGTTTACATAAACGCGATTGTTCCGTCTAACGTAAGCATGTAGTTGTATGATGGTGATAATAGTATGTCTAGTGTAGCACGGGTTGTTTGAAATGGAAGTGATTTCCTGAGTTGATGAGTGGGTTTTGAAAAATTTTCATGTGCGCATCGCTGTTTTTGCCGTATTTACCTTAGAATCCATGTGTCATATTACTGTAGCAAAAGTACGCAAGAGACCCACTGAGAGAAAAAAGGAAAAAGTGGTTGTCGGGGGGTGTAAAATCCCAAGTTCGTCCCCCTCCCCCGTTCGCGGGGGCTGGGTCCACCAATGACACTCACCCTTTTGCATGCATGTGAAAACGTCAAAGTGCGATAAGTACAGTAAAGATACAAAAAGATGAGTGGGTTGGGTAAACGGGAATTGTTGGCCCTGGAACCTGCGATAGGGCCGTATAATGACCGCATGAGTAGAAATCTAGAGGGTGCATGCAATACTCCCGGAAGGGATGGTTCCCATCCTGGAAGGATAGTAAAATGTATCAAAAAATACGACTCATTTAGTGGCTTCGTCAGAGGTAATTATCTTGCACCTTCAATTCGCGGTATATGCAAAAACAGTGCCGTCGTGTAGGAACAGTTATCTCCGTCAAAACAACTCCAGTTTTTCCCGGCGCTTTTGTGAGCAGGAGCGCTGAAGGTTAGCCAACGATACACCATGCTTGTCTCATTGACACGGTGTGACTCTTTAAATGTGGCTTCGTCATCGGTAATTAATTCTCGAGTGCCTTCAATTCACGGTAATGAGTCTGCTGCAAACTTATACTATAGCGTAATGGAAGGTCGGTTGCTGGGTAAATTAACTTGAAAATAACTTTGAGAGCATCAAAAAGTTTCAAAATCCCCTCACAAACTCAATAAATGTGTTCAACAAAATTACATGACGGTGGTCGAATGGTCGGGTGACAATGAGGCAGTGGCGTAGCGTGCAATTTGGCAACGTTGTATCGTGTCCATTTAAATCCATTTAAAAGGTCGAATGCAAAGGTGTTCACCGAACACCCAATAGTTCAATCTTTTTCACAGGTTTAAATGGACAGACTGCAATGTTGCCAAATTGCACGCTACGCCACTGCGAATGAGGGAGCCCCATCTAATTGCAACTTTCTACTTATATATGCTGAGAAAATTGATTCGTCATAGAGAAAGCTACAATTAGATGAGAAACCCTTATCATCACCAGCTCTCGACCACCATATTGTAATTTTGTTAACCGCATTTATTAAATTTGTTGGTATATTTTTGAACTTTCTGACGCTCTCAACGTTATTTTGAAGTTACTTTTATACAGGAAACAACCCTCCATGACGCTGTTGCAAAAGTTTACAAAAAGACCCATTTTGTGTGAAGATTGACTTACAAATACGTTTTTTTTTTCTTCTTCTTTTTTTTTTTTCTTTGTGACTTTAGAGAAAATCGTTCATCGCGCGGATTCATCCACTTTTTCCAGTAATATTGTGCACTGTGGAAAAAATGTGTGGAGCTAGGTGAGAAGTTGGTTGACCTTTTGGTTTTTTGGACAAATAAATTTTAAACAGTTTGACCCTCTGGACCCAAATAGAGTAGCGTTCAAATGGTCTGATGGATGTTGATGACTACACCACGTTATGAGTAGACGTAAGTCCTCAACATCCATCAGAGGAGAGGACTGTATGTTTTTATGGACGATCCTTCTATTAAAGTAAAATCGGATGTAAATTATGTCTCCTCTAATAAAGTGTGAGAATTCTCGACTTAAAAATGGCGTCTTGAACTATTTATGTTTTTCAGTGGGGCATCGAATTCAATTTAGCAACTATGTGTTTCCTCCATTTGATTCTGTATAAAACAATCGATTCGATAGTGCAGCAGTGCTTCATTAACAATCGATTGTTTCACATATAATCAAACGAAGGAAGAACATTGTTGCCAAACTACACGAGCCGCCAATGAGTACCGTTTACTTTATTTGACCCCTGGGCTCGGATTTGCGGAACGTATACTACAGCACAAATTCAGCGCTAAACTTTTGCCACAGTTTTGAATCTGCTGCATTGTGGCCAAGCACGTAGAAACCCGGGTACTATGAAACCCTACTATTGCAGAGGGTGCCAAGGACAAGGACCTCCACGTTAGGATTTCATTCGGCGTTTGGCATCTTTCTCTTGCAAACCGACCGAAAATCAACCTGCAATTTGGAGTCGTTCCCGTAACTGTGCAGCGCGGAAGACCGATGTATACTTGCTCTTGGCTCTGAAGTGAATAAGAACTCACTTCAGAATCTATTCTCAGATGAACCGTTGCGCTGGAGTGGGATAAAATTCTTAAAAAAAAAAAAAAAAAAAAAAAAAAAAAAAAAAAAAAAAAAAAAAAAAATGTTTATTGCGTATCTAGTTGCTATAAAGAAATTGGATAAAAACTTGGACTTCAGACTCCAGAGACTTGAGAAACATTGGACGAATTGGTAAGTTGCACTCATTTAAATCATATGTGGGCTGATCCATCGCGAGAGACCGAGGAATCACAAATTGTGGACCCAAATTGGGCCACAGCATAGTTTGGGTCGGTCGTCATGTCTTACTTTTGTGGATGCGCCTTCATTTTTAAAGGTAGACAAAAACGGCACCGTTGCGTACGAATAGTTAACTAATTTCCAGCACATTGATACAACTAAATTGAAACCGTGTCTTACTTTCATGGGTTATGCGCCTTCTTTTTCTAGGGTAGACTAAAACGATACAGTCGCGTACGAATAGTTAACTACTTGCCAACGCACAGCAGACTATACCTCATTTGAAAACAGAGTCCTATTTTAATTGATGCGCCTTCATTTTCTAGTTTAGACTAAAACGATACAGTCGCGTAGGAATAGTTAATTAATTTTCAACTTTGAGACACCGCCACACCGCACCGCAGCTCCATGGTCTGAGATCGCCAAAAATTGGCAAAACATCGGTGGAAAAAAAGTCATAAAAATCATCGTTTTCAATCTTTTATGCATAGTTGGAAACTTTCGTGTGGCATTTCTTGGTTTAAATTACTTGCTAAAAGTGTTCTCTATGATTAAAATTGGTCTGGAAAGTTTATAAATGATAAATTATTGATGAAAAATTTACCGTCTGATTTTTTGGCCATTATTATTTAACGGTCTCAGACCATAGAGCGCCGTCCGATTTAAGAACGGCATATTTAACCGCAGAGTCGTCATTGTTTTAATGAGGGGAAGGGGGGGGGGGGCTTTTTTCCGATTCCTTTGGGGTTGGGGGATGTCTCCGCCCACCCTCCATCGCGGCCGCTTCCAAGTGTGCGTCCCAGTTCAAATTTTGGAACCAGTCCGACTCTGATTTAAATATGTACTTACACGTGTATTGAAACCTCCCATTCTGTGACGGTCCGTGGGTTCAAAAATGGGGAGGGGGCTTGAAAATGTGATTATTATTATTATTTTTTTTTCTTTGCTCCTCACTTTGCCTGAGCTATTCTTTGTAAGAGTGGAGGGGGAGGGGGGTATTAAGGTGTTATGAAGTCATAACTTATGACTCCCCCCCCCTTTTCTTGTTCCCTTTCCCAAAATAGTGGGGGGAGTGGCTTGAGCGTCCAAAGCCTCCTCCTCCACATGGACCACCACTAGTCCCACTTTGACGAGGAAAAGTGTCCAAAGTGCCTAGATTTCCCTAAAGACCCCACATCGAGTTAGGGGCCGGCCCCAAAAAAATGTTCGGCACGGACGAACGATAGCGGATCGGTCCCTAGTTCTTGATACTAAGTTGCGAATGCTCGCTTCTGATCCGA
The DNA here is from genome assembly GCA_011764245.1 of Trialeurodes vaporariorum. Taxonomy (NCBI): domain Eukaryota; kingdom Metazoa; phylum Arthropoda; class Insecta; order Hemiptera; family Aleyrodidae; genus Trialeurodes; species Trialeurodes vaporariorum. The sequence continues at coordinate 44,097,945 of VMOF01000002.1, forward strand.
ACATTTTTTATGGTCTAGGGTCCCACTAAAAAAACTTCATAGAGCTTCATAGAGCATTACCAGCTCAGGTGAAAACTCGCGGTTTGGTTTCTCTTAGGAGGAAGCGTGGAGAAAGAGTGGAGAAAGAGTGTACCCTAACCTCAAACCAAGTAGTTGACGCCTTCACAGTATGTAGGAGGCAGTATTGGTTTCATCATGGAGCAACCATGATGTATTATTGATGTATCACAGTAGTCTTTCTTGGTAGCAGTCTTTGGGTGAAATCGTGACCCTCCGTCCTCCGACGGGCATCTGTTTATGTACTTTTGTGTTTTGATGGTATTTTCGTGGTGTTTGTGCCCATACTTTTGCTGAAAAAATTAGCTCCATCACCCGTTATCTCTTCCAAGATTGTTGGATCGTTTCCATCTTCCGCGCTTGATAATCAATTTCAGTATTTTCTGCATCATCTGTTCGGTGGATTATCAATTTCAATCTTCTTCCACAGCTTCCTTGACGCTATCACTGCAATAGTATCGCTATAGTAATACATGAGTAATTTAGTATACTCTCTGTAGTGTTTTTTGAATAGTTCGTTTCTTATAGATTTTCTTAAATACGGTTGTTTTTTTATATTTTTATTCGATTGCTCAATTGGTCTTCCCTTTTCAGTGTGCTCCAAACAAGGTCCATTGCTCCAGTTTCCATATCTAGTGGAGGGTGGCACCCAATCTGTGTAACAAAGTCCTCTTCACCTGTTCTCATTCATATTGTGTCATCGTTTAATGTGTTTTTTTATCAATCACTAAATTCTTCAAAGTTTCAACTTTCTCAACTTCACTGCCTGTGTGCTATCTAGTAACATGGATTTTTCCCATCAAGCGAATACCTACGCACTTTTCAGAATTAAAGAAGGTAAGTTCCTTCCCTCAGCGCTTGATTTAGCATGCCTTTGTATTTTTACAGCCAGCTGTGCTATGTGGTATTCTAAGAAGATGTTTACTTTGAAACACCTTTGCGTTCCGATATTTTTCTTACTGAGCAGCACAGTGATTGAATTCTGATAGTGGTACACTGTTTAGCCTGCCCCCCCCCCCTCAGACGTAACCAGCGCCTTTAAAAGCATGAAAAATTAAGGCAGTACCTATCATAATTTAGAATTTCCAGTTACATCTACAAAAAAAATCTCTACACGGAGCCCCAATCAGCAATGCTAGGCACTATATTTCGAATCAGGAAAGATTGGCGCTGACAATATTTCGTTTACTTGCGCAAACGGACATAGTTTTGTGTTCTGCTTTAAGTAATCTACATGAACACTACGACCCAATTGTAAACATAAGTGTGGCTTGCAATGCTTTGACTCTCAGAATGTCAACAACAAGCTTCGAAGCACTAGAAATTATTTGAACAAATGTTTTTGAGATCGCGTCAAGAATTTCATTTCAATTAAAAATAATAACTTGAAATCATTACTATTGACGTGCTGAACAAGTCTTTGCGTTGCACTGAAGTTTTCATGTGGGTCGTTGCGTTCCGGATGATGGGCGCAGAAGACGGACTAAATATGTTCGTTCGGGGTTTGTAAACAAAGAGCTGTCATTGGCAATCTTTTCTGGTATGACCTGGCTACTTCTGAAGAATTCACCTAATGACCAGGCCTGAAGAAAAGCAAGTGACGTCTGGTTAACCAAAAAGATGAATTTTACTTGGTGATCAACTGGTTAATTCAGTCAAAACTGCGTCTGAGGAATTTCCTTATCTTTCCAGCCACTGGAAAGTAAGTGGCATGTTGTCATCAACCGTGCGACAGGTTTCAAAGGGAAGGAGCCTTAGTTTACCTCTTGCGAAACAAAGAGCGTCTTCTTTTATCCACCGGTTGTTCTATAATTTGCTATTATTTCAACCAACTTTCAACCAACCCGTTCTTTTATCCACCGGTGGTTTCATAACAGAAACCGTGTTTGTCAACCAACTCGTTCTTTTATCCACCTAGTGACAACCGGTAACTACCGAATGTAAAGTGTGTGTTCTATTTGATAAGCTGTCATTGATCGAATCGTGAATCTCGAGTCTCAACAGTGATCGAACGTGTGTTTTCCGCACAATACAACAATTTTTACTAAAAATAATTAGTTATTTCATTTATTAATTATTGTTTCATTTGAACAAAAACAAAACCCAACGGAACCAACAACCAACTGCAACCAACCCGTTCTTTTATCCACCGGTGGTTCATGGTTGATGACGTCATATAATAGAACGGAGACTTACCGGTGGAAAAACAACCGGTGGATAAAAGAAAACGCTCAGAGGGTAGCCTCCAATGACTGGAAAACCAGTAGCACCTAGGTGACAATATGCCAATGTTAAATGAATCTAATGAAAAGTTGACTGATAGATTTAAACTTTTTATGGTTTTATTTCTTTTGCTGTTGGGGTAAACTGCAAGAATATAAACTGTAATAATGTTAACAAAAGTACCTAGAGCAGACGTATTTAGTGTAGGTATTGGCAGTGGTGGCGTGTGCAATCTGGCAACATTAGATCTCGTTCATTTAAAGTCATGAAAAAATTTGAAATATTAGGGGTGCACAGTGCCTTCCCTCTAATCAATACTATACATGAGTTTAAATGGACGAAATGCAACGTTACCAGATTACGCTGCTGCCACTGTGTATTGGATCCTGACAAATAGCGTTGGGCGACTGAAAAAGCATCAAAATTCATCAATGAGCCGTCTCCCTTGATGTAAACCAAAGGGCTGCTTTTGTTGCCATTTTAACATTTACCTTGTCAAGTCCATTTTGTGTGAAATGGATATACGTGTGTAGCAAAATACCAACTACTCCACCAATACAGTAATTTATGCCATCAATTGTAAACGCCTCTGTTGTGATATTTATCCCTATCATGAGAGAAGAGTGTTTCCGCAACAGTAGTTATATAGTTAACCATCTCATTATTCATATTTACCGTTAAAGCAAAAGTCTCTGATATGAACCAGCAGGCCGATCTTTGAAATCAGTGGATAAAACTGGTCGACTGGATGAATGAAGGATTGCTAATGGTTCCTCTGAAGTGTTCATAGAAAAATATACCTCTGTAACCAAGTATCCTTCTGCTACATTCGATAAGTTATTGGATTGTCTCAAGCAGCCTGTAGCTTATTGAATGCAGCGGAGGAAAAATTGGTTTCAGAAGTTTGTTTTTTGATCAACACTTTAGTGGGACCAATCGCAATCCTTCATTTTTCCAGTCTACCAGTTTTAACCACTGATTTCAGAGATCGGCCCGCAGGTTAGGTATGTGAACCACCATGAGCAAAGTAATTGTTGAAGTTATTATCATGTTTTCCTCTCATTGTAAGAAGCACTCCTAATATTCATTAATTTTTCAGGTGTCTGAGCAGGATGGCCCGGGCTGGAATGACCAGATGGCGGACCAGAAATACAACTTCAAACATGCAAGGGCAAGTTCTCCGCTCAATTTAAAAATACTTAAGTAGTGGGATGATAAGAATCTTAGCTTAATTTTATTTATTGCAGGTAGGGGGTAGCTGGGTAGCACATCGAAAGGGCAAGATGAATTTACTCACTGGTTGCATGTACAAAAAAGGACCTCAAAATGCTTTTGTATGTTTATTCTGATGTCCTGAGTGTTCATTCAAACCCTTCTTTTGCACTTTAGCACCCTTCCTCACTCAAAATCCCCCCCTGCTCCCCCCCCCTGATTTATTCTTGCTCCTCCTATATGCCCTTTTTCTTTAATTTGATCCTCTTGCTCTTCTTTGCCACATTCCACCCTTTTTCCGGTCTCCGTTCTTACCCTCCTTCCGATCTTCCTCTTCAGGGCTGCAATAGTCTGAAAACTTTGAAAACTTGAAAGAGTCTGGACTTTGAGAAAAGTCAGGGAACTAAGCAAGTGAACAGGGCTCTTGTTTTTCCTGTAGATGTACTGAGAGTTGTCGTCTTAAAGCCATTGATGTATTTTGCATCGGTTATTATGATTTTTTACTTCATTGTAAGATGTTAAGACTTTGAGAAGGACTCCATGCATTGAACTTTGCCTCTGTATTAGGTACATTTTGCGTAAAATTAGTTTGAATAAAAATTTGATTAGAAAAAGTCAATTGTTTCATTATGAGCAATAAAATTCTGAACTGAGATCAAAAAAAGAGTTATTTAAAAAAAAAAAAAAAAAAAAAAAAAAAAATGTAAGATTTTGCTGGTTATTTTCTTGGGCCCCCAAAAATCCCTCTTAGACATATTTTATAAACTCTTCAAGGCTGCAAATAAATTTGAATAGCTATTTTGAGCTATGTTGTAAGGTAATGTTGTTTATCAGTATCACTAAATTATTATTATTATTATTTGAGTAAGTTAAAAAGAATTCAAGAAATAAAAAACTAAAAAAAATAATCATGGCTGCTGTATCTAAGAACGTATTGCGTAAAAGTCTGTTTGAAATTGAACTACTGTGTATTTAAGTCATTTTAAAAGTTTACAATCGATATAACTCCAGTTTTTTGGTATCCAGGGGCTCTAAGGGGAGGGGTTAGGCGTGGGTTACTTTAACTTATAGGTACCTGTGAATTGTGTCTGAAACAAATGCAAAGCCTCTCTTAGTTTTGATTGGTGCATGAGCAATTATTTCAAAAATTGGTGCAAACATGACTTTTGAAATGCGATTGACTCATATCCAAAGTAGATTAACTCATCAATCATGTACATGATGATTGCAGCATGAATAAACTAAATGGGGCTCTTGCAAATTTTTGCTGTGAGCAAAGGTGATGTCAGAACCAGCGAAAACCATGAAAATCACGCTGAAAGTCTAAAATTCAGTAATAAACTCACATAACTGCTGTAATGGCAAGTTCATAATGGCAGTTCAATGCAGGTATCATGGGAGATTCCTGTCTAATATGTCACTTTCTCTACGAAATCACAGCAATATGTCTCAATATAGATGGAAATCTCCCATGATACCTGCGTCTCTCTGCCATTAAGCCCAATTTTGAGAGTGAATTTCATGATTTTTCAGTGTACCCTTCGTCATTTGTACAGGTTTTTATGCAAGAATTGACTCGCCTCAATCTCCTGTAGCGAAAGTTTGCAAGAGCCCCATTCATTTAGTTTGATTTGGAACATTTAATGACAGTAATTTCAAAAATAGATGCCGTCTGTTTTATCATTACCCTCTGTCTGATTATAGGAATGATGAAGTACAGAGATCGCTGGAGCTCCTTGACCACGTCTTATCGGAGTTTGACAATTTTGAAAATGGCAACTCAAGTGCCGATGATGCCGATGTTGAAAAGACATCGACGGCCGAGACAGTCAGGTCTCAGTCGGCGCCAGCTTGGGCCACAACGACTACAAGGCAGAAAGTTGCGGAAGGGAGTCAGAGTTGGAACAGAGGTGCTGTTGGGGGAAGTGGAGGAAGTAGGGGGTTCACCCCCATCTCTCCGGAATATGGTAGCCCCTCTCTGGGTCATCAATCTGAGGATGATGGGTACATGAGCATGAATGGAAAGCGGACAAAATTTGTGCTCAATTTTTGCGCGCTTCCGGATGCCGATGACACTGATAACAATAGTGATGCCAATATGATGCTGTCGCCGCCCTCTAAACCTTTGCCTGCTCATGATTCGAATACGGAATCTCTTGATTGCCCGCCTGCACCGGAGGAAGCCGAACGGATCATCTCAACTTTATTACCTCGGTAAATTCAGAGACAATATATAATAGAGACCACGCACTATGCCCATGTCTGTGCGTGGTGGCAACTTTTTTTTTTTGGGGTCTCAATAGAACACCGCAAACATGGTCCAACGTTCACTGATGAGAAAAGTTGTTGAGATTTTTGCCTAGTGAAACCGAGGCACCGAAATTGCATCAGTCAATGTCAGAGAGAAATAGAGACAGAGCATTAACTGGCTGCAGCAGAGTGCAGAATTCTCGCGAATTCAACAAAACAACAGTCAACACCCTTCTGATGTCGCATGGTGTTGAATGGTGAGCACTCTCCTCTACTTTTCCCAGCCTATCCCCCTGTGTCTACCGAATGTCACCGTTCAACACAATGCGACATCAAAAGGTGTTGACTGTTGTTTTACATGTTATTTTGTTGAATCCCCAAAAATTCTGTGTGCCTCAAATCTTCCCTATGTATTTTAGCGTAGTGCTCCGTCTCTATTTTTCTCTGGTCAATGTATTGACCATGTTGGATGGTGCTCCCTCATGTTCTGGGTGTTAATTCCTGTTGAGTTCGGAAAAATAAGGTAGCCACTGCGCGCAAGGCTAGTGCGTGGTCTCTATTATATATTGTCTCTGGTCAACTCACTTTTTTCATATTCATGTGACGGCTTGTCACACAATCTATTTGGATTCGTAACTTCTTCTAAGACACTTACTACTAATTTAATAGAATACAAAATACTTATTGAATGCTTTGGCCATGTCCTTGCTATGAATGTTCACAATCCATAGAGCATTGATGGTGAAGCTGGAGCAATCGTAGGTCCCACTTTGATACTTTTACATGCGGTTTTTCAAAAGTGAAGATTGACATTCAGAAGAAATGAACTTGTATTCATCAAGTTGAAGTGCCCTTAGTGTAAACCTTATAAACTTTGCGTACGTTTCTTGGTATCTACAAATGAGGGCCTCTCCAACCTAACAGCATCTTTCGAAAAATGCAGTCATGAGAAAAAAGTGTTTTAAATTTTTGATTTGTGTTTTGCAGCCAAAGTGGTTTCTCTATCAGAAGAAATTCATTATTTTCCCCCGATGAGCCATGTTTATCTCAGCTGATAACCATCAATCAGTGGCGGCTTGCCAGGTGAGGCAAGCAAGGCGACAGGGAGTCATCGTCTTACATTTTTTGATGGAGGAGAAAGAAAAAAAATTAAAAAAATAACGTAAAAAGGTTATTTTATTCCATCTTTCTTTGTTTCAATAGCCAAATAGAGTGAGTGGAACTTAGAATTTTTAAAAAAGTTTAGGTGAAAAGCGTTTAAAAAAAATCCTGTGCACCTCTCATTTTCGTCGCCTCACCTCCACGAGCCGCCAGTGCCATCAATGCGGGGACAAACATATGTTGTCTTGTTTGATCCTAACTAATGTATTCCATCGGGTGTGCCATTTATTGTTTGCAGGAGAAAAACTGATAAGATCAACCTCACATGAATAATAGTGATACTTTTACTAAATCATGGGGGGAAAAAAATGTTACCCCACTGCTGTGAAATAAAGAAAATTGGTGAACATTGAACTTTGATTTTTGTTACCACAAGAACTTAAAACGATATCAACCGATAGTTTGCGCAAAAGTGCTTCATTTGTTATGCTTTTCAAAATGATGTATCACAAAGGGTACTTTGATCCTGTGTCTTTGATGAATTTGAATTTTTGACTTTTGACTTTTTGAAGTTGGAGACATCTGTGTTTTGACACCTCTCAGGTGGAGAGAAAAAGTTCTATCTAACGGTTTTGTCGAGGTACTGGCTTGAAACTTTAGGGGAACACCCCTGAGAGTATGAGGAATCGATTTCACAGATTACTGTGCCAACTGCATTTACTTTACTTTACTGTTGCCACCTAAGCCATTATTTTATTTTTATTTGATTTGATTTGTTTTTCAGAGTTTCACCGGGTACTTTTTATCCTAGAAGCAACTGGGAACAAGAACGTGCAATATTAGATCTTAGAAATTGTAGTTTTCAAGGTTCTATTTCAAATGATACAAGAGTTAGTTCAGCCACGCAGACAACCCTGGTAATTCCCAGTTTCATTCTTACTGTAGTAATTTAAGAGTGATTAGTGTTGCAGTTTTTTGCACTGTCTCCGGGATTCTGTTATCAATTTTATCAGCATTTCGTTAACCTCTTAGACTGAATCCAGTTCTCTTCCTTCTCAAGAGCAAAGAAAGTTTGTTCAATTTTTTCAGAGTCCCTGTTTACGAAAGAGTCTAGTCATACTGAGTCATAGCTAGGAATGGGGCTGTTACACACTCTTTTGATGTAAAAACCTCCAAAAATGAAGATGGCTAGTAGCTTCTAAAATCCAATCCTAAACTCAATAAATTATTTTATTTGCGATTGCGATAATTACAATGAGCACATTAAAAAAGTATGAAACTCATTTATAGACTCACAAAATGACTTTAAAGTCTAAGGCATAATGGCAGAGCTCCGCTAGTACTATGAGAGATTCCTATCTAATTTGAGACCTTCCTCTGTTTGTTTCTTCAGAGAGAGTGACAAATTAGGCAGAAATCCCTTGTGACAATGGTTCTGTTGCACACTTTTGCCACAGCGACGTGGAGGGTTGATTCTAGTGTAAAATCACGTAAAAATCACATTGGAAGTATCCAATAGTCATAAAATCCACTCATAAACCCGCAAAAGGCATTGAGGGAAAGCCTAAGATGGCGGGTGAAGGGGTGAGCCAGCCTTGCACGCATCCACCACAAGCAGCAAAGATGGCCGACAACGGCATTCGACAACAAAGACTTTTGACGAAGTAGGTACTTGCCCGGCGTTTTTGTTTCAAGATTCCGGCAAATCGACATAGAACGTAATTTAACAACATATTAATCACTAGCAATAACGAGAAAGTCAAATTTACCGGATGAAAACACGCAGAATGGCAGAAAATGTAACTACTACGAGGAAGTAAGACGTTTGTTTACATTCTAACCAACATTATAAATTTCTGTCGTCGGCCATCTTTAGGTGTTCGTGGTGCATGGCATCTTAGGCTTTCCTTAAAAAGCCTTTTGCGGGTTTATGAATGGATTTTATGACTGTTTGATGCTTCCAATGTGATTTTTATGTAATTTTACACTAGAATCAACCGTCCATTTTGCTGTAGCAAAAGTGTGCAACAGACCCATTCTGTAGCTCTGCCATTCGAGAGCAAAGATAGTGGAGCTGTGCAAGTGTCATAGGAGATTCCTATCTAATTTTTCTCTCTCTCTATAGAAATACATACACAGAAGAAATCAAGTGAGATAGAATCTCCCATGATACCTGCGTAGCTCCGCAATTATGCCTCAAACGTTGAAGTCATTTGTGAGTCTCTGAGTGAATTTCGTAATGTTTTAATGGGTTTTATTGTAACTTCTATTTGTTTTTACGCTATTATGGACGATTCAATCGCATATAGCAAATGTTAGCAAGAGCTCCATCATTGGATTTGTATTTGGTTTGTGAATGTGGTGTGGGGGGGGGGGGGGTAGAAAACTCAACAGCTCTAATCTCTACTGTTTCACAATAACTCACGTATTGTTGGCCTCTCAAAAATATAACTATTTGAGATTAACTCATATCAAAATAAAAAAATCACATCATATCAAAATCAGAAGCATGTAATCCATTGCGTCCTCTGAAAAATTAAAACATCAATCGAGCACTGTTTTGCTTAAGCACCCACTGACTGTTGATCAGAATATTCACGATTATGTCTTGTTTAATTTCAGCCCAAGACCAGACATCGGAGACCGTATGGATGGGAGACTGATAATACATCAATACCTCAAATCGAGATGCATGAGCGATACGTCAATGGAGGGAAAAAGTTTGGTAGTTTGCCCTACGATGGGATTGTCCATTTTCCTCCGGTGCTACCCGGTTCGTTTTTGAGACAGGGTCAGGGTTCGTTGTCACCTTGGACTGTTTCATCCTCAGGCGTCAGGCACAGAGAGGTGAGAAGATGTGACTCCACTGATTGTGATATAACTCAGTCCTCGTCTTGTGGTGTTCTGAAACCGCTCTCGGAGTTGACGGACGATGAGCTAGTGACATTCTCTGATGACTCTCTTGAAGAGATGACGTCCACTCATCATACCCCATCAATCAAAAAAAGCAGCGTAGCCTGGGAAGTGCCATTAAACGACGCCGAAGAGGAGGCCCTTTACGTACCTGGCAGTACGAAAGTGATCGGAAGAAGGCGAAGGAAGTCGTCAGACCGATCTAGTAGTTACAGTAAGTATCCGAGCAATCATCATAGTTAGTTTTACCAGCCTACGGGCACACCCAAGGAGGGGAATAAGGGGGGTGAACGACCCCCCCCCCACCAAAGGAGGAGAATAGAGGAGAAGGGGAGGAGATGAAAAGGAGAAAGAGGAACAAATAGGAATGAAAGTTGAACACGATGTAACTGTCACAAAATGAATTTGGTATTCACCAAGGTTGAGAGTACTTGGCTCCGCCCTACTCTCACCAGAAACAGTTGAAATTCTCAGCATGGTCGCAAAAAATTCTAGTTTTCCTGGGACCTCATTCTTCGAAAAATACAATTTTGTTGAAAGACAACTGAAAGTTATTTACGAAGTACATATTGATTCTAGTCTAGAGCTCTCAAAACTCTTTTAAATCGCCAATTTTACTATTCAGATACAACCAACAACTGTTTATGAAGTAAATACTCCCAAAGATTCTTAAAATTCCATTAAGTCATGAAATCAATTTTTAAAACTAGGAAAATAATTTCTGTATCACATTTTTCAGAATTTTGAAATTTTATGAAAAATGTTGGCCCCAACATCAATTTTTAATTGATTTGATGACATCACTTTTTTTTAAAGATGTTTTCTCTTGAGTTTAGAATTTTTTAGGCTTTTGGTTGTAAGTAAAATTCTGCCAGATCCAATTATGAATTTTACATTTTAACACCTGAATTTGAATCGTCCATTTTACTGGAATTAATTATCATATTTCCAGTTTCCAGTTGGTCATACCACTGTTACTATTAAAGTTTTTGGTTTTCTCATGTTCTTGGTAATCTTTTTTTTTCAGACTCCGGATCTGTGTCGAGTATGCGTGATATCGAAAGCTGGTCAGGCCTCCCTATTTCTCCATCTCTTCGATCTGATAGCTGCTCTGAGAATATCCACGCCCATACAGGGGGACGATCTTCTTCTGATCATACTCCTTGCGGAACGTATGTCATTCGCCGCGGACGTAGGAAAGAAACTATAGCGCCTTTGGCTGTCAAACAGAAAGAGGAAACATCCAACCACTTGTTGGTAAATAATGTAGACTTGAAAAGATGCAGTTCGACTTTTGATAACATCAAATGTTTACTTAAAGAAGGATTAGTCGATGGGTTGGACGAAACGCCTCCGGATTTCGCTCCGCCTTTGCCTCCAAACATGACCAGAGTTGTATCCTTGCCGATTTTAGCTATCGATGAGAAAGATGAAGAAACATTGTCGGCCGTCCTTGATAAAAATAATCAAATAACAGATCTAGATCTAAGTTCATCCTCATCCAATTGTTGTAGTGATTCGGGAGATAAATTGAATGACGACTTTCATGAAAACCTTGACTGTGAATCTTTGGAAAATGAATTTGACATCACACATCTAGCACATCCTCCGACTGCGGAGAAAATTGTCTCAAAATCAAATGAGTTTCTTAGTGAACCTGCAATTGAAATGCCCTGCCCAGTGAATGACGATACACACGAAGATACTGAAACGGATAAATCTGACGTGATTGAAGTGCCTACTGAGGAAACTGTAAAATCCAAGGTGGTAGATAGAGAATCTCAGTTTGAAAGTGCAGGTAAAAAAACCTGCGATCATCTGTGTTGTCGAACGTTGGAAATTAGTCAAGTTCAAGTCACACCCGTACTTGAGAGGAGAGAGCTTGCCAAAAAAGTGACCAGAGAAGATCCATCCTCGATAGCTTTGAATATTAATGTGCATGTTGAAGTCGTTCAGCATAACTTTGGCCCTTTACCCCCATCACCTGTAGTGGAGGAAGACGATGAATATTCAGATATCTTACATCTCACAGCAAATAAGAGCCCGAGTAAAAGGAAACCTCATAAGCCCGACATTTCACCGGAGCCCAGTCAGTTTTATAATCGTTTGGATTCTCCAAGTAGTACTCATGTTAGTTCAAGGTACTCGGAGAGACCACCTAATCCACCCCCTCATCGGGATTCATCTTTTAGTAGTTTAAAAACACGATCGATGGACGCAGGAAGCAGTAGGAGCTACAGAAATCAATTTGCCGAAATCAAACACCGAAGAGATGTAAGTATCAACCTTTATCACCGAACTTTTGTTTGTGATTGTCTTTCCTACCCCTTCTTTTTTTATGCAGTCCAGTCGTTCGCTGTGAAATGTCAGCATAACGAGGCAGGTGTTTGAGCGGCTGGACTTTACTACTACTACTACTACTACTTATTTATTTATTTATTTATTTATTTATTTATTTATTCGTTAGCTGTGAAATACAAACAAAATGTATCATGGTTTGGGCAACTCATTGGCGAATACAGGGAGTTATTCTTCTCTCTCTCCTTCCATTTGAACTTATGTGTTAGAAAAGCATAGCAGAGAGGGCCATCACGTGACTTTGGCCCCCTCTTCCGACCTTTTCTGTCGCACGTTTTCAAATGGAAGGAGAGAGAGAAAGACAGTTGCCTGTATCCGCTCATGGGGCAGTTGGACTTTACTGCTACTGCTACGCTCTATTTATTTATGAAAATACACGGACAGTGCGTCCCAAAAAATTACAGAAATATAAGAAAAGAGACAACAAGATAAGAAAAAGTAAAGTTACAGCAACAGCGCAGAATCATCACAAGCAATAAAAGCGTGCAAAACATAACACAGTTAAACCAAATCCTAGAAGTTAAATTGAGACAAAAATCAATACTAAATAATTCCAAGTAAATGAGCAGTAAAGATGAACTAATAGTTGGGATAAAAAGTTAAGAACATAATTTTCGGCCATGTGCTTTAAGGAATCTGTTACATCACAACTGCGCAGCTCAAAAGGAAGGGAATTAAAATAGCCAACGGATTGTTTCGCATTTGTGCTTTCATCAAAATTTAAGTATTTTCCTTTGCAGAAAAGCTAATCTTTCCTTAAAATTATGCTGTGAAGGAAGTTCTAAATAATTAAAAGGATTGTGAGAAATACAAAAAAAGATCTGGATTAAAATTCAGGCATTTAACAGAAAGAGTTAAAATGGGATTTAAATGGAATTAGAGAGAGATAGAAAGAGATGAAGGAAACATGATCTGAAGAAATTCATTTAAAATGTTTTGTTAAAATGTTAAGTATCAAAAAGTTTGTTGAGGATTCCAAACTATCTCTCTCGATTTCTTGTACTGCCATCTCCTTCTCATCTCTAAAATTGTTTACAGAGACATTTTCAATTTTTTTTTTTGGCAAAAATGAATTTTGTTGAAACAAGTGCAACATTTGACACTAGAAACAGGTAGCTCAAGAGTTGCGTGAGTAATAGAGATGGTTTGGAACGCTACACAAGTTTTGTTCCTGCTGATTTCAACCATTGAAACTAATTGAAAGCATTTTTTGCAAGCCAAACCAGTTATCAAGTAGCAGGCAACGTATTGTACTCTTTGGATTTAAAAAAGGTTACAGTAAAAATATTGTAATTTGGTCATAAATATGTTTGAGCAAATGTATTTGAATTTTTTAAACATCCAAGTTTAACCCATGTTAAATCTACTGGGGATGTTTGGCCCCAGAAACTTGATAAATGTATTTTAATCTTTTTTGGTTCAGAGCTATTCAACAGTAATGATCAGCAATGCAGCAAGAAATTCTCTATTTCTATCTTTTTCTGTTGAAACACGTACTATGACTTGCAAAAGAATGTCCCCTGGTCTAAATTTTTACTCTTTTAAACCTTGGGAATCTTTAAACAATTTTACGGCTTTCAGGACTAATAAACGGTTTTAGTGATGACTGGCGATGAGCGTTTTAAAGAAAGACAAACTGTCTCTTTTGCTCTCATAACCCCTATGTACCTTCTGCCATCTCACTCTAATTTCAAAAATTGTATATAGAGACATCTTTTGTAAAAATTTTTGGCACGAATGAATTTCTCGAGACATCTTAATGCAATTTTGATACTATTATGTCGTAAAACAAGGCACTGTATACAAATTTTGAATCTAGAAAGAGATCAGTTTACATGGGGATCACGGGAAAGTGAGTGAGATAGTTTGGAACGCTACGTTAGTTTTGTCACAACCGATTGCGACCGATGAGTGCATTGTTGTGATTGTTGGCTAACCGTTGACTTGGCACCAAAACTGTCTATTAGAATGCTCCTTCTAACGCATGTCTTGACAAATCGAAAATTTCATGGAAAATAAAAAAATTAAATAGTAAGAATTTGGATCGGGTTACTTTCTTTTGAAAGTCATAGTATATCAGACAAAGAAAGACAAGGGGATGAAACCCTCTCTTTCTATCCTTTTTCTGCTCATACATTCAAAGGGAAAATGAGAGGGATGGAAAAGATCCTGGTTGAGCTGATGATAATGTTAGTTCATTATTATGAGTATACATGATAGTGAATAAATTCTTGTTTCAGATACCTTCGGAAAGACAAACATTACCGACAGACATGCCCGGCCCCTCTCAGAGAAAAACGTCCCAGAAACGAAACGGACATTGTTCTCGAGAAGAAAGTCATATGCAGAACTCTTGCTCTTTACCAGAGACGCCAATTTTCTCTCGGGGCTGTGATATTCCACGTACTTCCCACAGAAGAGCTCCAGACATTCCCAGTGTGGCACGAACTACACACAGATGTGGAATGCAAACGACTGGATACTTGCAGCAGAGCATGAGTGCTGGTCGTAGTGGCGGAGTCAATTTGGGACAAGTAATGACAGGAGGAGAGCTTCTGCGGTTAGCGGGTGGTCCCGGCAGAGGGTGGTATCCGAGACAACGACAGTCACGGCCAGCATCAGTGGAACATCTTGATAGATTAGTTCATTATCCTCATCCGGCGGCACCTTGGGAATCAAACACTGCGCGGAAACCTCTCACTCTACCACCTAATCTCACACCCAAATTCTTTCACCGCTCACCTCGAGAGGCTTTACGGAGAGTTACGAGCCTACTAATCAGAAATAAAGGTAAAAGTTAGCTGGCAATTCCTTAAATAAGTATAGTTCTCTGTACACTTTTTAAAGCATGTTTTGTATAATCAGGGGAATATCTCTAAAACAAAGTTCTTTTTGAGGCTTGTATTTTAATTTGGAAGTATGTAAATTTACTTAAATCGGTACAGTGCGTGATCTCTATTATATATTGTCTCTGATGCCTGCTCACTTCTCAAGATGGCAGACGTGATTTTCAAGGTTTCTTTTACTGTCAGAGTTGACGCTCAACCAATCAAAACTCGGCTAGTTGCTGAAGATTGTCGGAATTACTCACTTTCCAACACGGCGGACCTGGAGTTAACCAAAGTAAAAAATGCTTCAAAATGAATTAAAGTTTCTATTTTGATCGTAGTATTCTGTGGTGCTATCAATCAGATTGAAATCTTGAAACAATGTGCCTTTAATCACCTTAAATGGAATGGATGAATAGGTGAGTGAGTGAGTGAGTGAGTGAGTGTGTGTATTAGTCAGTCCATATTCAAATGAATGAATGAACATATGAATGAAGAAATGAACGTCATGATGCGACATTAATATGCAACTTTTGAATGGAAATTAGCACACAAACTGCATTTAGAGGAAACTTTAAATTTTGATTAGAAATAAATTCTAGGCTTGATGAAGCAAAACAAATCGTTGACCATTCTGAAGAGATTGTAAGTTGGGGCCCTCACCCCCCCCCCTTTAACGCAAATCCAGTCACCAACAGCCCCATTTTATGGTAATCAATGGAGAGCTTTACAAAATTTTAACATTTTTTGTCCAACCAAAAGTATCTTCCTGCATTCCTCTCGAAGTTATCATTGGTCAAAGTTTGAATTGAAATGCTAAGGTTCAAACTTTGACGTGTCATAATTTCGAAAGAAATGCAGAAAGAGACTTCCGGCTATCGCAAAAAATTTCACTTCCTACAAGCTTTCGATTCATACACCATACCGTAGGGTTTGTTGGTGATTGAATTTGGGGGATTTGAGGTATCAGGGCCCTGACAGTCCCCCTGGGCAAGAATATCAAACATTTGTGTGGTATCTCGCAGGAAAATGATTTCCGATCAGTTCTACTAAAGATTTCTCTGGATCACGTTCATGGGGCAACTTCCCAGCAAGAGTCATGAAATATTGCTGACTGATGTAAGAATTTTGACTACAGTATGGTGTAAAGCTCCATTGAATGACTATTGGAAATTTCACATTTCCGGGTCCTTCTTACTTGAAGTTGTCTACTTGTTGACACGGTCACCATCTCCCCCTTTCCTTTCTCCAATCCTTTCCACTCAAATTTTACACACAAAAAATCCCTCATGTGATGATACTTCGTTTGAAAGGGTGTATACTGTATGACGCTAAGCATAATTTCAAAAACCGGAGGTCGTTATCTATTCTAATTTTTTTGTATCAATGATCAAAGTTAGATTTTGATTCATCTTCTAAAATTCATCACTCCAAATAAAAATTTGCGAAGCACAAAAATTTCTTTCGGACAAAGAATACAACTTAACAACTTTTGGATCAAACTCATCTAAAAGTGATTTTGGGCCTTTTAATTGTTCTCTTAATTCAGGATTCTGTTTTGCCAAAAAACTGCTCTAAAATACTTTGGGTTAAATTTGCCTTTTAACAACATTATGGTACTATCGAAGAGGGTTTAAAACTTTTCTGAAAATCTATAGTTTTATGAAAGCTCAATTTTGAAAATCGGCTAAATGCTCATATAGTAGCCTCTGTTTTTCCTGGCTTTAATCGGAACTTTGAGTAATTTAAACCCTCTTGGATAGTAACTACTAAACCAATGGGTGATTTTTGACAAACATCTAGAAATACCATCTAAAAGGGCTTAAATTGACCTCCAGTTTCTGTGAATGGTCTCTCTTGCTTACACCTTTTCTATGATCATACAGATCTTGGGGGGGGGGACGAATTGCTTCTTGAACATTTGAGTTGAGAGTGGCAGAGGTCCTCAACTCCTCATGCTGGGGAGGTAAGCCATAAGGGCATCATTTTTGACCTTCCTCAAAAAGTAGCTAAAATTGCTCTTTCCTTTCCGGAAGTGTCCAAAAGTTCTCCAGCGGCATCGATACTTCTCCCCCCACCGTGTA
Organism: Trialeurodes vaporariorum; assembly: GCA_011764245.1. Classification (NCBI taxonomy): domain Eukaryota; kingdom Metazoa; phylum Arthropoda; class Insecta; order Hemiptera; family Aleyrodidae; genus Trialeurodes; species Trialeurodes vaporariorum. The sequence continues at coordinate 44,114,971 of VMOF01000002.1, forward strand.
TATATATTTTACATCTGAATAGAATATCAAAATTAATTTTTTATTTTTTGGCGATCTTCCAATATAGAAGAATGCGGTGTCAAATGAGGGGGCGGGGTGGAGGGTAGTGTTTGAGAGGAGGATGAGTAAGAGAGAGAGAGAGAGAGAGAGAGAGAGAGAGAGAGAGAGAGAGAGAGAGAGAGAGAGAGAGAGAGAGAGAGAGAGAGAGAGAGAGAAAGAGAGAGAGAGAGAGAGAGAGAGAGAGAGAGAGAGAGAGAGAGAGAGAGAGAGAGAGAGAGAGAGAGAGAGAGAGAGAGAGAGAGAGAGAGAATAATGAATGAAGAAAGAATGGGATAGTTTGTGACATCACTCGAAATGGGGCACGGAGAATTAGAACCGAACGTTTCGATTCTCGGCGCCCCACAATGGACCGAACCACGGATTTTATCGGACATTACTTTTTAATTATTTTTTTTGTTTTTGTTTTTTTAAATTTTTTGTTTTTTTTTTTTTTTATTTTGTTGCTATTTTGTTTCCGAACAGTGGCGGCTTGTGCAATGTGGCAACGATGTATTCTCTGTATTTAAACTTATGTAAAATAATCGATCTTTAGGAGGTTTATTGAACGCTCAGTAAATCGATACTTTAGCATAGGTTTAAATGATAAATAACCATGGTTGCTAAATTGTATGAGCCACCACTGCTTCAGAAACGTCCTTAACTATACGAAAATACCTATCCGTATCTGTAATCTTTTCTCAATCGTCAGGGAATCCCCGCGCGCCGTAAAATGATCAAAACATAAACATCCGCAAATGTTATTAAGTCAGTGATGGAGACTCCAACCGTTGAAAAAAGCAAGAGCATGCCGTGGGGGAACACGTGGGTACACCCTTGCCCTTGCCCCGGGCGGCAAAATCAGGGTGAACAACAACAACAAAAAATATACATATATATGTGTATAAGAATGTTATCAAATTTCAAAATGAATCACTGAAGGCGGCAAAATCAGTGTGTAATTAGCAAAAAAAAAATAATAATCAAATTGACAATGTCGAGGGGCGACAATACGTAATATTGCATTTTTGCCCCCCCCCCCCTCTGGAAAATACGGCTCGCCCCTGGAGAAAAGATTACAGATCAGAGTATTTTCGTGCAGTAATCTTTTGGACAGCCCGTGGAAATCATCGAAGAGTTAAGGCCATTTCTGGCTGAAACTAAAGGTGCGCTCTTCAGACTAAAGTCTTATCTCAATCACAATGCTGATTTTTCATAAAGCGCACCCGTTGTTTAACGGGCCCTTTTTCTGGAAATGGCCGCAATTGAAAAAATGCCATAAAGTGTGCTCAAAACGGCAGCTCTGGCCGTAACAGGTTGTTCAGATCAGTTTTTAGTTCTCTAGCCTTTTACTATAACCATAATCTTATCTTCTTGTTGATTTATAAAAACTCCCGAAAATTCTATAATTCAGTCCACTGTGTCACCTTTATTATTTCTGGCTGTGGCGGGCACGGGAACACGCGGCGCGCGGGTGCGACAAAAAATTCCCGTTTTCAATATGGATTAGCAAATTCTTGGTTTTTAGTTCCCTTCATTTTCCACTCTTCTTGTTATTTTTATATTTTTAACCGTATTTTATTTCGTCCGCGACTTACTTTGAGACCGTTGACCAACACGAATTCGTAGACCGTGGGGGCGTGGAGGACCGCGGACTCCGCCTGTTTTCTTTTCCTTGCAACGAATCGTGGCGTAGTCTGAATTACCAGCTACTTCAAAGTCCTCAAATTCAAATGGGGCTGCAGTAAACGTTTCCTATAGACGATTTAAGGGTGGGTTCTGCGGTGAACCCCTTCAAAAATAGCAATTATACTAATAGAAACTGAATAAATCCACTCATGAACTCTTTAATCCCTTAGGATCAAGTCTGAGTATACTCGTTTTACCTTCTAGTCTATTTCAAATTGATTCGGTCTTCATTTCGGATAAACGCAAATATAGATATTAACACTGCAATGGATACGGTCTCCTTCGGGCGCCTTCAATTAGTCGTATAGGCAATTCCAACTCCATCAAGTACGAACAGTTAACTACCTTCCCTGTAGAAACGGAGGAGTGGTGTTCTTGAACTAACCTGGTCTTTTAAGGGTTAAATGCCTCTATAAATGCACGGGCATAATGACGGCGTTGCGCACTAGTCATGCGGAAGAGTCCTATCTAGTAATGGGGATATTGCACACTTTTGCTTTAAGCCATTTAATAGCCGATTTTGGTGTAACATCTTCTAAAAATAACTATGGCAACACTAGAAACTTCCGAGATCCACTCCTGATGGGGGCTGATTCTGCTCTTTTGGACGAGACGAGACGAGACGAGGTAGCAGGAATAGATTCATTCCCATTGGTTTAAACGTGACAATTTAGAAGTCGCTCGAGTCGTTCATTTCTGACCGAATGACGTCCCCGCCCGCCCCTTGAATGACTCGAACGGTGTCACGGTACCACTTATCGGATGTGGACAGTGGCGGCTCGTGAAATTCGATTTATCGATGTCCACTCCATTTAAAACTATAGAAAAGTATCGATTTCTCGGGGGTTCAATTGCACCCCCTGACGATCGATACTTTTCTATAGTTTTAAATGGAGTAGGACATCGATAAATCGCATTTAACGAGCCGCCACTGGATGTGGATCATTACTACGTGGTGACTAATTTCTCTGTGAATCGTCCTTGTCAGTATAAAAAGAGTGACGAAATTAAGATTGAGATCTCCTATTTTTCTGCCCTACGCCACCATTACGCTCCCGTCTATAAAAGCGTTTATCGAGTTTAGGGGTGAATTACAGAAGGTTATATCAAATGTGTGCAACAGCCCTACCCTGTCGGCTGTCACCCTCTTCATGCTAGGGAGGAAGATTCATTGAATAACTAGCCCATACTAGAGTTGTGATTTTCAGCCGATTAATGATACCGTGACACAGGTGCGATAGAAAAGTCGTATCTTATTGGCCACTTCTTTATGTAGAGTTACCATATGAATAGGTGGGAATCTCTCATATGATTAGTGCGCCACGCCGCCATTACGATCGCGTATTTAAAAGGATTTCATGAGATATCGAGTTGATTTCTTAAGTTTTTAGTGCGACCATCGTTATTCTCGTTGGCTTTTCTAATCGCGACCCTTGAATCGCTTACAGCGAAACAGCCCCATTTTACCAAACATTCTTTAAACTTTCAACTTCAACAGAAATTAGATCTTGTCGAATGTCGATTCTAGAGTCCCTGTGTATCAAAGAGTCTCGCCGTATGGGGTATAGATTCTGATTGGCTGCTGGATTTTAGGCTGTTACGGAGCTCCAGGAGGCGTTCTGTGCTATTCGCCATAAGAATACCGTTGGAACACCCCTACGAGGAGACGACGAGACGTACACGCCTCCTCCGTGAACCCAACCAATCAGAGTGGACGCCTCCTTCGACTTCTTTTTCACGTGTCGAGACTCTTTGATATACAGGGATTCTCGTCGATCCAAACTCACCGGTTGAAAGGATGAATAACGCGACAGAGGCTTATGTTAGAAGGAAATAGGTTTTAGCAACCGGAAACGGCGACCGCTATGTCTTGCACTACGTGTGACGTAGGTCTCAGGCAAGAGGTTACAGACAGAGCTGCCGTTTCATGTCTAACAAATGACATTTTTCAAATCACCGCACCGACGCGACGATTTCAACGGTTGACCCAAAGATTCCTCAGTTCAGTTCAGTAGATAGGTACAGTCAGGGGTAAAAAGATTGTCAGATGTCTCCTTGAAATGGGCCACCCATACTTATCTCAATGAATTTAAACATTGCAGGTAGCCTACCTCAAGGAGTCGTCTAGCATTCTTTTTGCTCCCAACTGTACCTACCGTAGTCTGAAAAAAAGTTGAAGGGTAAATTTTACCCTTTGATAGGTCCTATATTGTGAAGCTATCAGGATGGTTGATTCTTACAGCGCGATGGTTAAGTAATGCATGAATTCTCGTTAGTGTGGCAGTGTTATGCTGTTATATTCACGATTAAATAGTTATGTTTTATCCATTCAAATAGCGACACAATATAAAAACATGGCGGCTCGTGAAATGTGATTTCTCTATGTCTATTCCATTTAAAAATATAAAAAAGTATCGATCGTTAGGGGGAGCAATTGAACCCCCGAGAAATCGATACTTTCCTACAGTTTTAAATGAAGTGGACATCGATTTATCGCATTTCACGAGCCGCCACTGTATAAAAATGCCATCCAAGAGTAAAAGTTACCCTTCCAATTTTTCTAGTGTTCATGGCTGTTATGTGCGAAACCACTGGCATCTGTAGTCATTTCTCAATCGGTCGAACTACCGTTGAATTATCAAAATATCCGCAATTTTTTTAAAAGGCAGTGACAAACAGTGGCGAAGCGTGAAATCTGACAACGTTGCACTTGGACCATTTAAACCCACGAAAACTATCGAACTGAAGGGAATCGGCGATGACTATCGAATTCGATCTTTTGGATGCGTTCAAATGCAGAAAATGCTACGTTGTCTATGTCTAATAGCACGCTTCGCCACTGGTGACGAAGGAGACTCCTCTCTTTGCGTGTTCTCAGCAGTGGCGTCGCGTGCCATCTGGCAACAATGCAACTGCTCCATTTAAATTCATTAAATATATCGAATTTTCCTTGTGCACTGTGCACCCCCTGAATTCGATATTTTACATGAGTTTAAATGGATAAAATACATTGTTGCCAAATTGCACGCGACGCCACTGGTTCTCAGTGACACTAATCTAGAAAGATCACTTTGTATGTGTATTTTTCACCATTTAATGGCAAAAAAACTGAGCTAGGGTCCCCTCCCCCCTCCCCCCTCACTCATGGTAATTAGAAGTTTAATGTGGGAAGTGTATAGGTTCTGCTAGGAGTGCTAGGACTCTATTTTATCTCTCGGGACAATCTTACAATTAAAGTCATATGTGTCCATCCGCAACTCACTCGGTGACATGATATGACGTCGAGAAGATGACAAAACTTCTAATCTTATCACTCACTGGAGCCCCAGAGCGTCAAGCGGTCAACAATTAACCACATCACGGATGTCGACCAAATGAGCGTTCGTTCGCGTCTTGATAAAAACGTTGGAGATACGCTCATAATTAAAATTTCTGGTGAGTTGGAAAGTTTTGACTATAAAAAGCGCATCGCATCATGAGAAGATCGACGACATCGCCAGAGGCGGATTCAGGAATTTTTCCTTCGCACTCTCTTTCTCTCTCTCCCCCTTTCCGCCCCACCTCTCTCTCTCTCTCTCTCTCTCTCTCTCTCTCTCTCTCTCTCTCTCCCCCCCCTTCCGTTTTGAACCTGTCTACTGGAAAATGAAAGAGAGAGAGAAAGAGAGAGAGAGGGAGAGAGAGAGAGAGAGAGGGAGAGAGAGAGAGAGAGAGAAAGAAAGAGAGAGAGAGGCCATCTCGTGACCTCAGCCCTTATCTCTGTCTTTTTCTAATATGTGCGTTCAAATGGAAGGAGAGAGAAAGAGAGAGAGAGAGAGAGAGAGAGAGAGAGAGAGAGAGAGAGAGAGAGAGAGAGAGAGAGAGAGAGAGAGAGAGAGAGAGAGAGAGAGAGAGAGAGAGAGAGAGAGAGAGAGAAATTCTTTAATCTGCCTTTGGATTCGCTTACATGGAGGGAAGTCAAAAGAGTATCAATTTGCGTCCAAGTATACTTTCTGGCATCTGTAAAAAGAAATTTCGTCAACAGTAAAGAAAAGTATCTAGAGTATTACCAGAATTCTAATTAAAGATATACCAGAAAGTACTTTGATGAAAGATTCAAATGCTCATCTGGTAACCATTAAGAATCTTGAGTTAAGATACTCTTCTCTCCGTGTGGGCCCGAGTGACTGGTCTTGTAAAAATTGGGCAAGGGTTTGAATTTTAGCGTTTTTAGTAATCAAACAAAAATACTTGCAATCAGTGAGCTGGAAACTAGGAAGCCTTTGATTTATTTCTAGGCTTCACAGTTCTATAGGTGCAATTTCGGAACCAAAAAAAAAGAAAGAAACAAAAAAAAGAAAGTTGTTTTATTTAGGAATTCCGCTTTTTGACGCCACAACGTGCACGATTTTCCGCAACTTCACACCAGTGTACGTGTACATACATATCTTTAAAACAGGGACATTTCTTAGGGAGAGACCAAAGGCGCCTTTGTTCTCAGCTCACCGAGTACACTCATTTTCATAACTAAAAAAAAAAAAGAAAAAAAGGACACTTGCACATGCCCTCATCCCTTTCTCCTATAACCTTGAGTTTTACGAAGGCCATAGGCAAGCAGGTATACTCCGGCATACTGCCGTGGCGTTGCGTGCAATCTGGCAACGCTGCATTTCTTCCTCTTAAAGCCTTGTAAAATATCGATTCAAGAGAGTGTATTGTGCAGTTTTGCAACTCCAGTAGTTTGATATTTTTCCAATGGTGTAAGTAAATTGGACGTTATACGATGTCATCAAACTTCGACGCCTCTGGAAGGCGCTCTAATAAATCTTCAACTTTGACGAAGTAGCTATCGCCAGTTTCGAGTGTTTGTAATCTTTCATTTTACATGATTAGGGTGCAAAGAATCAAAGACTACAGCATTGTTGCCGGACTGACCTGGTGCACTTGTGATTGACCTTGAGCAATCAGCCTCACGCTCTCAGGGGCTCTCCTAATTCGTCCCCGACTACTACCCACGCCCATCCGCACCAAATGAATTATGATTTTGGGCCATAAACGTGTGCCGTGGACACTTGCAGATCCAGGATATTGTCCTACTCTCTCTTCTCCCATTAGGATGCGTGAGTTAGAAAAGGATAGAAGAGAGGGCGAGTATCACGTGACTGTCCCTGATCTGTCCTTTTCTAACATACGCGTTCTAATGGGAGAAAAGAGAGAAAGATAGATTCCTGGATCCGCCAGTGGCCATGGACGATTCCGAACGAATTAAAACGCGATTACCCATTGTTACCGACGAGACGCAAGAAGTGCTGTTGGCTCTGTTGGTACAAAGTACCTACAACGATTTAGATGTTGAAGTGATTACAACCGAATGTTGAGGAACTTTTAATCTGCTGGGTGTAGCAGCGCCGTACTTTTCACTCTTCGAAATGTCGTCTTTTTAGGCCTGATGAAAGATGGTCATGTTCAGTGGTATAGCATGCAATTTAACAACATTACAGCTCGTCCATATAAACCCATGAAAAATATCGATGGGGCCATGGGGCCCTTGTAAACTTTTGCTGTGCAAATGTTTAGTCCAATCTGATGTAAAGGCCAGTGAAAATCACGAAAATCAAACTAAAGAAGTCTAAATTTTAGTAATTAACTCACACAACTGCTATAACGGCAAGTTCGTAATGGCGGTTCAACGCAGGTATCATGGGAGGTTCCTGTCTATCATGTCATGTCTGTTTCTCTGCGGAAACACAGAGATATGTCTGTATGTCTCAATATAGATGGAAACTCCCATGATACTTGCGTCTCTCCGCCATTAAGCCCGCGATTTTGAGAGTGAATTTTGTGATTTTTTAGTGAACTCATTGTCATTTTTACAGGTTTTTATGCAAGAATCGACTCTTCAATCCCCTGTAGCAAAAGTTTGCAAGAGCCCCATTGGGTGTTCGGTGAACACCTTCGTATTCGACCTTTAACATGGGTTTAAATTGACAAAATACGGGTGGGGCGTAGAGATCTGACGATTTTCAAAAGGCTATAAATAAATAACTATTTGACTTTGAGAAAAAAACTTTTTTTTATTGAATTCAGTACAGAATGCCGTTTTCTTACATTAAGTTTTAAAAATTACATCTCGTAGATGTTGACCGTCAGCGTCAATATACTCTTGAAGTCGAATTCGAAAGGAATTCACCGCTCTTTCGCACATTTGTATGGGTATATTATCGATTTCCTCTCTGATTCGCACTTTTAATTCCTCTAAAGTATGGGGGCGACTCCTAAAAACCCTTTCCTTAAGGAAACCCTTTCCTTTCTGGTTCCAACAGGATGGAGCAACAGCTCATACTGCTCGCATTTCCCTTGCCGCTATGCGGGAAATGTTTCCAAATCGGTTGGTCTCTCTCAGAGGAGATTTACAGTGGCCTCCGCGATCTCCCGATTTGAGCATTTGTGACTTTTTTTATGGGGCTACCTTAAGGAAAGGGTTTTTAGGAGTCGCCCCCATACTTTAGAGGAATTAAAAGTGCGAATCAGAGAGGAAATCGATAATATACCCATACAAATGTGCGAAAGAGCGGTGAATTCCTTTCGAAATCGACTTCAAGAGTGTATTGACGCTGACGGTCAACATCTACGAGATGTAATTTTTAAAACTTAATGTAAGAAAACGGCATTCTGTACTGAATTCAATAAAAAAAAGTTTTTTTCTCGAAGTCAAATAGTTTTTTATTTATAGCCTTTTGAAAACCGTCAGATCTCTACGCCCCACCCTGTACAACGTTTCCAAATCACACGCTGCGCCATTGGTCATATTAAGTAGCAGTCCGTCACGGTGTTCCTCAATTTTTTTATGGATTTTTCTGAGCTTTCAGCGAAAAAAAGTATACAGATCGGAAATAAAGTTGTCGTTTTGGGAACGGATTTCGGCTATCTCTGTATAAGTGAGACAGAGTATACCTCACTCCGCGAAAACCCCTTTTTCTCTGTTGAGCGCCTGTGTTAAAGTTGACCACGTATACAGTCACATAGACTCAAAACTTGTTATTTTTGTATGGTATTTGCAGCATTTGTGTATCAAGCAAGGTTTGATGGAAACCTGTACTTGTATACTATCGGCGATTGAGGTAAAGGCAGTGGCGCCTGTAAAATACCACCGAGGCAACAAGCAATGCATCCACTAGTTTAAGTCGAGTGAATCGAAAGACATGTGTAACGTGTGTTGCCTTCTTTACGCCACTTTGCTGGCGTGACTTCCTTGACGTCTGTCACCGATGTATGGACTTACTATCGACGAATTAAAGATTGTCACGAGATTTTCTCGAGTTAGTAAGTTTCACCTTCAAGGTCCCGGTTCGGCCATTTTTCATACTCCTCACACTTGGCAGGCGAGAGGCCAGTGCGGGTGAGGCGGCAAAGCCGTTGCAGATCAGTCCTACACTCACACCCATAACTGAAAATGTGTGAAAATCTCGCGACAATCTTTAATTTGTCGATAGTACTATCAAACGCAAAAGTTTTGGCAGTCAGAATTTTCACCGAGGGCGGGAAGGAGGTATAAAATGTTGCCTTTTGGTTGAATTTGTGTCCTGATGTTTTGACTGGCATCTTGAAGGAAGTTGACGGACGTCTCTTGTCCTAAAAAATTGTCTAACTGCGGTTTTGTGCGACTTCTCGTGCCTTCTTAAGTCCTGCACTCATGTCAGACAAATTCTTGGCCTGTAAAACTTGTGCGTCTTCTCACCAGTCTTCAGGGCTGTAGTTTTACGGATCTTGAGTAGAATTTTTTAAATCTCCGATGTTTCCACCGGTGAACAGAAAGATTACGCAGTTCAATTCAGTAATGTGACTGTATCCCACGAAAAAAAATTCTCTGATCTGTAAATCTTTCGCGCACCGCTGGGCGATGGCGGAAACACTGTTAACTTAAAAATTGAAAGGAATTTTTTAGTTTACCGATGATTCTATTTCGGTCGATAAAAGATTACAAATGAGAGTCTTTTCGTGCGTTCATAGTCATACTGCTGAACTGGACTGTGTAATCTTTTCGTCAACCAGTGACATCATCGGTGAATTCAAAAATTCATCTTAAAATCCGCGAAACGGTGGCAGTCCCTGATACACGCGCGTTCAAAAGAGATCCAGATGAGCGGAGCAGTGGAAGTGCGTGCAATCTGACAACGTTTCAGTTTTTCCATTTAAACCCATGTAAAATATCGATTCCACTCACTTTGCACCTCTAATATTTCGACCTTTCTCATGACTTTAAATATAAATAATACTTAAATTCTTTACTTTATTTAAATACTAAATAAATACTTTATTTAAAAATACTTTATTTGAAATATTTAAAATACTTTATTTAAATACTTTGCCTCGTTGCACAAGCCGCCACTGCGACATTCTTGTCCCGAAAAATCCACGTTTCACTCCATTGTGGGACGCTGTGGAGCTCGGCGTTTCCTGCAGGATCAATCTGTAAAATAGTCCCTAACTTTAGCCTCTTTATGTTACAGGGAGCAGTCATAAAGAAACCGAAGAGGCCGATATGCTCTCCTCGTCTATAATCAGCCCGCATGGTGAGTAATACTATCAATAATAAATCAATCTCTATATACTCTCTCAAATCAGCATTCAGGCTCAAGGGGCATCTCAGTTAGAGTTCTTGAACTTGATATTGTATGCAACCGAACTTCGTGTTGGATTTGCCACGCAACGTAGAGCAGAGCTGGGGAGATGAAACTGTTGATAGTTTTCAAAACATCTGAATGTAATTGACTCCTAAAGATATCGATGTTGCTCTCCAACTGCTGATTTTGTTTTCTTCAAAACAGACTCGTACATTTTTGTTGTGTTTCATTTCGCGAATTTTTTTTAGTCGGAACACGATGGAACACTATACATACTTTTATTGCGGTTAGCTAGCGCGGTTAGAGTGTTCTATGGAAACGGGACGGAACACTAACTACTCCGGTGTTTTGTTTTCTATGTCTTGAAATTTTTTTCAAGTCTTTACTAACTAACCCTTCGCCGCATGATTTTTTTGTTTTTGTTTTTTTGTCACCAAAACATGGTTTGTCCGAGGAGTTTTGACGTCCAAACATGGGCAGAAATAGTAAACAAAAAAATCTTAGCATCAGAGGCGTTCAAACTGTCAAAATTGTTTAGGGGCGCAAGAGATGTAAATCCGCCCCTGGAATTCCCCGTAAAAGACAAAACTTATGAAAGCGCCGGTATGTAGCGCCATCTATTGTATCGAAATGTCTGCAGCGCGCCCAATTAACTTCTGGCGCGTGGACGGGGGATCTCTGCAAGTCGGTGTTCTCATTTAATCGTTTCGTCACTAAAAATATAATTTTCGTCAATCGCAAGGGAAGCGAGATCTTGATCTTGAATGCTTTCTGTGACACTCGCAGATTAAAATTAGATTCGTAAACGAAGAGCTTTCTGCTCCAGTGAAAAAATCTGGACGAACGTGGGACCGCGACCGCGGGCTCCCGCTCTGCTCTCGATGTTCGTGCGATTAAAATCAGGTCGGAGCAAGGCTGCCATTTTGCGGATCATAAAAGGAAAGGGATTTATTAATTCACCGATCGTCCAAAGTATTGAAAAAATGGGTATGTTGCATACTTTTGGTACAGCGTTACGAAGGGTTGGTTCTGGTGTAAAATCGCCTGGAAATCACATTGAGAGCATCAAATAGTCTCAAAATCCACTCATAAACCCACAAAAGACGTTCTTAGGAATGCCTAAGATGGCGGTTGAAAGGGCGAATCAACCCTGCATGCATGCACCACGAGCTTCAAAAGATGACCGACGACGGCAGTTTATATTGATGGTTAGAATGTAAACAAACGACTCACTTCCTCGTAGTATACTTACATTTTGTCATTCTGTGTATTTTTATTCGGTAAATTTTACTATCTAGTTATTGTTTGTGATTACTATGGTGGATAAATTACGTTATGTGTCGATTTGCCGGAATTCTGAAACGGCAAGTATACCTACTTTGTCGAATGCCGTCGTCGGCCATCTTTGCTGCTCGTGGTGCATGCCTGCAGGGTTGATTCGCCCTTTCGACCACCATCTTAGGCTTTCCTTAGAACGCTTTTTGTTGGTTAAGGAGTGGATTTTGAGACTATTTGACGCTCTCAATGTGATTATCATGCGAGATTTTCCACCAGAATCAACCATCCATAAAGCTATAGCAAAAATATGCAACAGACCCATTCTACTTAAGATGCGCAAGCTGGGAAATTATGCGACGTTCATCGAGCTTTTCCTTGCACAGTCATTGAATTTTCCTCCAATATCCCTTCTGTAGCCTTTCCTGGTAAAAGTGTTACATGAATTTACGTCACCAAAATTCCTTGGGCATTATACTTTCGTGGGTAATTATTATTTTTCCATGAAATTATACGGAAAATCATATGGGATATCATGATCGGCCCATGGAACTCGACGAAATTTTATGGAAAAATAATAATCATTGCCCACGCAATTCCATAAAATTTATTGGAAAAATGATAATTTGTCCACGGAAATAATGCTCACAGAATATCGGTCATGGAAATTCATGGAAACTTTTACCCATATTTTTATATTCTTCTCATTTTATTCTTTATCTTATTTTTCTCCTTTTCACGTTCTCTTCTCTCTCAGGTTTTCTACTTTTTCAATTTGGGGGGGGGGGGGGGCTTGGCCTCGCATAGGTACGCCCGCGTCGCCCATGGTTGTGAGCAAAAATATCTTATTTTTCACGTGCGTTTTTAGTAATGTGACACCACATCTTATATTCATGGCACGCATGCAGGAAAAATGCTCATATTGTCTCAATTTATGATGCAAGACACGCCAGCAATGCAGGACGCTGCCAGTTTTAATTCGAGTATCAGTTCCGAGAATGACCTCACAATCATGAGGAGAGAAGAGGCGCGAGGCGCGAGCTTGGCCAGTCAGAGAATTGAATATCGTCAGTCAAGTCTGTACAGATTAAGGTTCGGATAGGCAACCTGCAATACTTATCAGAAAAATGACTCGAAATGTATCAGGTGACGCTGTGAAACCAATGTGATGGTCGATTTCCGCTATCTCGTCTCCTTTCGTCTCAAAGAGCAGAATCAGCCCCCTATATTGATTCCCGTAATGAGTGTTCAGCCTCCATCCGCTAATCCTTAACCGACCTTATGAGACCAATAGCGTTTTACAGTTTCAGGGTTTTGTAGACATATTCGAAAAAAGTAGTTCTCCGTAAAATGACCAGAATGGAGCTCTTGCACGGTTTCGCTGTGGGTGATTGGAATTGATACTCCAATCGCCTACAGCAAAACCGTGCAAGAGCTCCATTGTTATGAAAAACAGCTGATGAGAAATTCTGGCCGTTCAGACAACCAGATGCCATTAAATCTTCGCACAACGGCAGCTCTGGTTAGCAGTAGGCCATCATGCCCGCAACGCAACGGTGGGCGGGCGCACGATTATTTGAGAGAAAGATCAGATGAGATAAAAGAAAAAAATAATAAAAGGAAGAGGAAGTGGAAGAAGTGGATGAGGAAAGGCAAAAAAAGGAAGGGGGAAAAGGAAAATGAAAGTAAAAACAGGAAGAAAAAAATGGGCAAGAGACAAAAAAAAAGAGAGATCTAACTCTCTTGCTGAACAAATGCATTTAAAGCTCTAGTAAAACCATACTCCTTTTTCACTCTGTCGATATTCAGGGGTCTCTCCACCTGCGAATTTAAAAGCGCGAATAAACTGATTGAGCCAATGAGCTGCCTTGAAGTCGGAGTCGAGTCCGATGTATCGACAACAAAGAAGCCCATTGACTCAAGCAGTCAATTCGCGCTTTTAAATTCGCAGGTGGAGAGAAGACCCCTTTAAACAAGGTAATGCAGCTGAATAAGAAAGACTGCAGAGAGTTCGTATATATTCTCTTTTAATTAGTGTGTGCGCATGTTGCTCTGTGCATGAAATATGGTTGAATTTCGATCATGAAATAGCTCACAATTGTATTTCTGGGAGGTAATATTGAAATAATTTCCGAGGGGCCGAACCCTTTACTCTTAGGAGAGTGTCCCCAGACCTTTATAGGGGCGCATGTGTTAAATTGCAGCGAGAGGCCCGGGAAGTTACGCCTAGCTATGGCACTGGCCATGCCAATGAAACGAACGATACATTTTTCCATAAGAACCCAGGTTTAAAAAAAACTCCATTAACTTTTCTTGCGATAAGAAAATTAGGTAGATGATAAGGTCTATTATTAGGGTATAGCTTGGAGGCGCCGAATTGACGTAATGAGTTTGGTTTTATTCCTCACCTAATGTGTATGCGCTAATTGTTTACTGATTGATAGGAGGAGGGGGGAGAAGCAAAGTTGAAAATTTTTTCTGTATTAATTTTTGAGCCATTCCAGGTTGGCGAACGTCACGCAAACACACCAGTGTTTGATTACATTGTAAAAAAAAAAAAAAAAAAAAAAAAAAAAAAAAAAAAAAAAAAAAACCTCTCTTACTACACTTCGATGACCTATGTTTCTTCGGAGTTGAGGAACTGTATTCTACAATCTTGCCGAACTCAGTAGTAGGCTGTGATCAGGTTTATAACTGGGCTTTGTACTCTCAATCGGCACTCAGTGGCGATCGAAGTATGGCATTTTCCGGACAATTTCATGATCGTAAATCAAGATTATGAACCTTAAATGACTAGATATATCTAAATAAAGAATTTAATAGGTCTGTCGCGCACTTTTGCTAGAAGGACTGAAATAATTTATTCAGAAAAACTTTCTTAAAACTTCCGCTCCTATACAGAGAAAGTAACAATAGGTTTGAGGGTCACTGCAAAACGAATATGAAAATGTCAATAATGGCGCAAAACTGCCGGTTGTGAAGTGTATAGTATAGGTCCGCGCCAGTGTCTGCCTATTATACAGGGTGTTTCTAAAACTTATGTCATCCTTTCTACCACGTATTTTTGAGGTCAAAATAAGACTTTTTTTTCCCTATAAACATGTGTCCGAAAATGCCCCCCTTTTGAGCTACAGTCCCCCAACGTTTTAAAAAATTGTTGGTTTTTTTGGTATATCGACCGTAATTATGAACCAGATGTCATGAAAATTGGTGTCCCGAGGTAATTCTACGTGTAGAATCCATTAATGACCTCGAGAAATTCAGAAATTAGGTCTGACTGTATTTTTCAGGCAATCTTATACCTTCAACGACACAAATTTTATCTTATGGATTAGAAATTTGAGAAACAAAGAATGAAATCAGATGGAAAAAACTCTTAAAAAGATATTTGATCCTCTTTGTTTTGGTCGATACGACGCGTATTAAGCGAGATAATCGCTGCACAAGGTGGAAAAGTCAGCGCTTTTAAGATAGCGGGCGGCCCGAAGTAGCAGCGGAGTGGCGGGTTGCATAGTTACTGTCGCTCTTCGTGGTAAAAGCGCTGACTTTTCCACCTTGTGCAGCGATTATATCGCTTAATACGCGTCGTATCGACCAAAACAAAGAGGATCAAACATCTTTTTAAGAGTTTTTTCCACCTGATTTCATTCTTTGTTTCTCAAATTTCCAATCCATAAGATAAAATTTGTGTCGTTGAAGGTATGAGATTGCCTGAAAAATACAGTCAGACCTAATCTTTGAATTTCTCGAGGTCATTATGGATTCTGCACGTAAATGACATCTGGACATAACATCATATTTACCAGATGACATCTGGTTCATAATTACGGTCGATATACCAAAAAAAACAACAATTTTTTTAAAACTTTGGGGGGCTGTAGCTCAAAAGGGGGGCATTTTCGGACACATGTTCATAGGGGAAAAAAGTCTTATTTTGACCTCAAAAATACGTGGTAGAAAGGATGACATAAGTTTTAGAAACTCCCTGTAGATTAGTTAGTGTTACCAGAATTTAGACTAATCATGCACAGACTGTAAATGGCCTTAATACCCCAGACTTTTCAATGGCCGCAATGGGTCAATGGCACACAAATGGACTACTTCCAGACACCGGTCACCGGATGTCCTATGCTATACTACACAATCGCCAGTTTCCCGCCAAATTTGAAGCTTTTCAAATCACTCGACATTTTCGCAACTTTGCTATCAGTGGCGTAGCTAATAATTTGGCAACGTTGTGTTATGTCCATTTTAATCCATGAAAAAGATCGAACCATTAGATGTTCGGTGGATACCTTCTCATTTGACCTTTTACATTGCTTTAAATGGACTTTGTGCAACGTTGCCAAAGTGCACGCTACGCCTCTGTTTGTAATCGTTTTATTTCCCGATCCCGTGGTCGAAAGAAGTGATATATACTTATTACATATTACAAGGTTCGTGGTGCCTTGAAGTCCTTGAATATTCTTGATTTTTTATTTCGTTTTTCATACGCTTGAAAATCCTTGAATTTTGACGAACTCGTCAACTGTACTTGAAAATCCTTGAAAATGTCTTCAACTCGTTAACTCTTGCCCGTCACGCTGGTCAGTTTACTGCAAAAGTTTCTTCACTTTCCTCACCCGATATCAGTAAATGATTTATTCGGTTTTGGTCGCAAATTCATTTGCTGTGTATATTCCTTCTGTCATTTTGTTGTCTACTGTTTTCCTCTGGTTAGTGGAAAAGTTAGTTGGAAGTCCTTGAAATCCCGTGAAAAGTCTTTGAAAATCCCTTATTTTTTTTTTCAACAAATCTGCCATGAACCATGATATAAAATACAGTATAAGTTCTTTTCATCTAGCCTTTGAAAAAAATAAATTTAAAAAGTGCGTAGCAGACGCATTATTAATTGCTCAGCCTAAATCATAAGTAAAATTACTCATGATTTTGGCATGAAAGTATCAACAATAACAGGTTCTGACAGCAGAAAACAAAAACAACTTGTGTCCAGAACTAGCCATTAGTTGGTCCACTGGGCGGAACCTGAGTATAAATTATAATGGGACTCTGAGGACCCATGGTCCATGGTGCAGTTGTTGTGGAGAGGAAGAGGAGGAAACTCTTCAACATGTTTTGTGTGACTGCGAATTGCATTGAGCAGAAGCAGATATTTGCTCTGGGGCTCAGACAGACTGGATTTAGAGGAGGTCAGGAGCTTATTAACGATGAAGGGCTTTCTGTGCTTCATTATATGAAGATAGGGCTCCTCACTCCTCAGGTTGCTCTTAGTAAACTTAAGGTGATTTCACCCGAATATTGGGAATCTTTTAATCCGTGCGTTAGATGGCGTCACTTGTCTTTTCCTGAAATGTCTTCTTTATTGGTTAATTTAAACGGTTGCTAACTTATCAACGGACCATCATGGCCGGAGTTTTTCAATTTTTTTACGGGTTTTTGAAGCCATCAGTCATCAGTATAAACAATATTGATTTAGAAAATTGATGAGCCGTGTTTATTTTTTCTAGGGAAAAAAGGAGGAAAGGGTTAAGTTAACTAACGTTAAAAAATTAAAAAAAAATTATTAGTTTTTTTTGTTGTTTTTTTTATGCTTTTTATTTTTGTTTTTTGTTTTTTGTTTTTTTTTTTTTTCTTTCTTGGGTCACAAATGCATGGTATGCTCTTAGTTTTTCAGCGACTAACTTTTTCTAACTGAGCTGAACCCTCGAGTACATTTTGCTATCAATGGCGTAGCGTGCAATTTGGCAACGCTGTACCTTGTCCATTTAAAACCATTTAAAAGGTCGAATGTGAAGGTGTTCACCAAACACCCAGTAGTTCGATGTTTTTCATGGGTTCAAATTTACGAACTGTAACGTTGCCAAATTGCACGCTACGCCACTTTTTACTATCGCAAGTAGGACCGTTTTCGATACATCGATGTTCATTACATTTAAAACTATAGAAAAGTATCGATTTATCGAGGGTTCAATTGCACCCCCTGACGATCGATACTTTTATATAGTTTTAAATGGAGTAGGACATCGATAAATCGCATTTCACGAGCCGCCACTGATGCCAGGAGAGGTGTAGCTCATTCAAAGGACTCGTTATACTCAAACACTCATCAAACGCTGAGACACGACATTTGCATAACCAGATTTTGTATCCTTATTTAAGGAAGCTGCCTGTTTCTTCCATTTAGGTTCTGTTTCTTGCTCTGCAATCAACGGCGTCTTAAGACCGTGATGAATCCATGATGTGATGATGCAAGACTTTTTAAGCCCTGGTCAACCGATTCAGGTTTAGACGTCCGCGGATTTTAAATAAACATTTTTGGTTTTCGCTCAGCAGTGGCGGCGGTGCGTGCTTTCTGATGGCAACGTTGCATTTCGTCCATTTGGAACTATGTAAAATGTCGATTTGAGGGAGTGCACTGGGAACCCCCTGCTCAATATTTTGACATTTTTCATGATGACGTCAGATGGACCAATTGAAATATGTTCATCGGAGAATTTAGACAATGGTCGTCAAACCAAATTGATAATCGCGGATCTTTTCACACCATAATCGCCGACGCAAAATCTAACCTAATAATTTCTCAAAACGCTCTAATTTCTCTAACGTCCCCTCTGCTCTTTCATGCCACCGCCAATGTAATTTTAAATGGGAAAACGGACTTACGAGCAGACCTGTCATTTCGGTGGGCTTTTAATCGCTGATAAGGCGCAGGGCTCTCAAAACGTCCCCTCTGCTCTTTGAGGCCGCAGGCCTGTCATTTTGGTGGTGCTTTTCAATCGCTAACAAGGTGGAGGCCTCCTATTCCCCCTCTTTCTTGGGGAATAATCTTTCAGACACCCCATCCTGCTGCTATGGGGCCTCAAATTCAAGGTTGCGTTGGGCCTCAAGAGATGTAAATCCGCCCCTGATGAAGAAAGGCGCGAACCACACTTTTTTTTTATCCACAATGTAAAAAAAAAAAAAAAGTTAGGAAGGTTGTGTAGAGATCCCCCACCCTTCATTATTGCGGAGATAGTAACATCCGCCTATACTAGAATCTCATCAACTAGAACAAACTTTTTTTTACAACAAACGTGCGGGTGAGCACTCGTATTCTTCCAGCATTAACAACATTTGACGGCTTTCTCTGGCGTCCGATCCACGCCTCCTTTAACCCTTTAATGCGCGCATTTTGGGATTTGAGTTTTTTCGAGATTTATTTAGACCGTTCGAAAGAGGACTCTTTTTTAAGAACTTTGATGGGTCACACAACTTTTTGAAAAATGTCCATTTAAATTCCATTGAATCACATGTTACATTATTTTGTGCCTCAGGGGTGCCATGGCGCAGTTAAGGGTTAAAGCCACCTCTGCAAGCAGACTATTATTTAAACAAATTAATTAATAACTAATGAAAATAATTAATTAAATTGAGTAATAATTAATTCAATTAATTAATAATTAATTATTATTTAAATGGAACTAATTTCATAATCACTCGCCTCCGTTTACTTTTTCATTTAATTATGCGCAGTGGTAGCTTGTGCAACTTGGCAACCATGCTTGTTTGTCATCTAAATTTATGAAAAAGTATCGATATCTTGGAGGTGCAATTGCACCTCCTGAATTCGATTGTTTTACATACCTTTAAATGGAGAGAATACGGTGTTGCCACATTGCACGAGCCACTACTGATTATGCGTGTATGCAAGAACATAACCTTCATTTAAATTGAGAAGTAAACGAAGAAACACGACACGGATTTAGTAGCGTGCTTTTTAGAAGTGAAAACGCGTAGCTTATACTCTTTGACGAATTTTCAATTTTAATTCGTTCCAGTGAAAGCAAAAATTTGCCTGCTGTTTTGATCTTTTAATTTCATAGCGCCCTTCAATGAAAAGCCAACGCCTATAAATTCATTTCATTTCATGAGTTTTTTTATGTAACAGGAGAATCAACATTGGAAAATTCCAAAGATTATCGGGTGAGGTGTGCCTACACTTCGGAGACTATTTCTACAAGCATAAGCTGCAAGAAAGATTATTTCCGCGAGTTCAAAGCTAGGTCAGCTGGAACCAATAATTTTCCTTCTAATAATTATTTATTTTCTTTTATTGAGAATTGGAAAGACAATGACGTGCAGTTTTATTTCTTCGACCAAGAGCGAAACAACCGCCCAAGTATTTGACTTGATGATGACAGACTGTCAGGTAGCAAGAGATTTTCACTCATAGACGATTTTAGCACGGCGTTACAGAAGTCAACGGTTAGCTAACAATGCACTCATCTGCACTCATCGGTTACAATCAGCTGCGACGAAACTCGCGTAGCATTCCAAGCTATCTCTCACTCTCACGTGACCCTCACGAAGTATATAGCCATCTTTTTCTTGTGTCGAATTTCGTATTCATGGTATTTTTTTCATGACATTTTCTCCTCTGCAAGGGCCGAATTTTTACTCGTTCCTCGACTTTTAAAGTTTCTTTTAAAATACACGGAGGATGAAAATAGAATGGTCAACAGCAGTGACGAAGCGTGCGATTTGGCAACGTTTCTTTTTCCCATTTAAACGCATTAGAAAAGTCGAAATGCCTGGTCATCGCCGATGACTGAAGCGTTCGACTTTTTTTGGTGAATTTAAATGGAGAAAATACATTGTTGCCAAATTTCACGCTTCGCCGTTGATGGGCAACAGTCAACTGGAGGAAGATTCGGGAAGAATGCGTTGGGAATGGGAATTGAGAAATATTGGATCATTGATTCGATCAAATAAATTGAGAACACATTAATTCGATGGTAATGGAATGGATACTTACTGAGGAAATTGAAACTTTAAGTAGGAAAATGTTGAGATTTGGAGGAAATCCCAAACTAGTCCGGACCAACCTTAAGATCTTCTTAAGATCTCAACATTCTCCTGCCTCAATTTTTAGTTTCCTTAATAAATATCCATTCCATTTCCACCAGTTTAATCTTTTCTTAATTTATTCCATTAGCTCCATAGTCCAAAATTGCATTCTTCTTTGTTCTTCCTTGTTGAGTTGACCATCTTTTCCTCAGCGTAATTCAAATGGCACTTTTCAACAGTGGCGTAGCGTGCGATTTGGCAACGTTGCAGTTCTTCCATTTAAACCCGTAGTACAACGTTGCCAAATTGCACGCTACGCCACTGTTTTTCAAGTCAAGGAAGTTTCGAGGAAAAGTCGAGGAGCGAGTTAAAATAAGGCCCTATCGCATTAAAATGATTCGAGAAATTTATAACTGCCAAAAATGTCTCTGATGTGTACCAGAGTCCCTATATACTATGAGAGTTGCGACAAGACTCTCAAAATGAAGAAGAAGAAGCGGATCAATGGAGCCCCCAAGAGGCAAATTGCAAATGGCGGATGACCATTTGCCTCTGCGCTGTTGCCACTATTTCGCTATCTCTCATAGGTTAGGTTCAGATACTCGACAATAACGGTCGTTATTGAAAGAGATAATGTTCGCCGTAATAAAATTCAAGCAGAGGAAAAATTCACAAAAACTACCGCGGTCACTGTTACTTCAAATGTGCAATGAAAGCGAGTTCGCGAAAAGTAAACAAACCCTCCGCCATTTTGCATTTGCCTCTTGGGGCTTTCCTGACAGCCTAAATCTGAGAGCCAATCAGAAATGGATTCAGCAATGGCGCAACTCTCATAGTATACAGGGACTCTAATGTGTACGATTTAAGTAATGAGAGTGAGAGTGAGAGAGGTCGTTTGGAACGCTCAATGAACTTACCGGAT
Organism: Trialeurodes vaporariorum; assembly: GCA_011764245.1. Lineage (NCBI taxonomy): Eukaryota > Metazoa > Arthropoda > Insecta > Hemiptera > Aleyrodidae > Trialeurodes > Trialeurodes vaporariorum. Next base: position 44,136,319 of record VMOF01000002.1, read on the forward strand.
GACGTTATCACTAAAACGGTCTATTACTGCTCTCACTAGCGCCATGAACTCTTATGTTTTGAATGTAAGCGGTGATCCCAAATCCCCAAAATTTTTACAACTAAGATTTCTCACTTCTTGTTATAGATGATAAAAAAGAAAGAACACATTGACTCACAAAGGTTTGCAGTTGAATAAATAGTGAATCGATCCATGTACGGTTATCTAGGTTTCGTGCTATCGTAAACTTGCTAGACCGGGCAATTAAGAGAAATTCTGACTGGCGAGCGGTTTTGTGTAATTATAGTGTTCGGTGTACTTTTTTCTTTTTCGCTGCAATCCTGACTTTCCTTCCGTCTTACGTTCTTCCGCGAGTACGCTACATATATATATTACCCGTGTTACTTTCCGGTTTTCAAATTTCAGCTAGAAGCGTATTTTTTGTCCATTTCCATCCCTTTTTGTACCCTGACGTCTGACAAGGGCACCCACGGAAACTCAGCAATCATCCAACAAAACAGATAAATAATACAACTAAAAATGCGGGTGAATAATACACTGAGAGAATTCTTTTTTTTGATCCAAGGTGTTTTTCGTTTGTGTTGAAGAAACTGCACAGTGAAATATTGACTGGGGGAGAATTCCTTTAACCCAAGGAAAATGTCTGCTGCTACAGGCAGAAGATTCCTTGTTGTGACAGTGATTCACCTTCATGCAACAGAACTTTACTTCGCGCTAGGAAAACTGTCACAAGTAAACGCGTTTCCTTGTTTTTAAAGATGTGATTTCTCTCAGTGTAATTAATTGCTTCCCGAGTTTCTCAGAACGATAAGCAGGATTTTTAAGTAAGGTCAGAAATTCGAAATTCGCGGATCCGCTTTATCTATCAAACTGTTTTAAACTTTCTTACACACATTTTTTTGTGCAGTCAATGCTTTTTCAGAGAAGGAAAAAACGCTTCTCTTAAGGACGCCTGTTCATATGACCAGATTCTTTCATATTCGCAGGGACTCCAGTTTGAAGCTACTTTGAGGACCCAACTTGATCGTCCGAAGAGGCCTGTAGATTGAACGACCTTGCGGTCGATGTGCTGAGCCCGAGCGCAACGCTTAGTACCGGCCGATGTTGCCATTATTTTATTTTTTATGTCCGATAGTCAAAACGCAATAATTTTGTGAACAGATTGTATAGTGTGTTTAAATTTTCCACTCTGTACATCACTTTTGTACGTGGTTACAGTTAAAAAAAAAACGGAAAAAAATAATTGAAACTTTGCAGGTTATCTTAATACGTTATAGTGCCGCTCGTATCTTTACAATGTATTGTCTTTAATGCATTATTATTTATTGTTAACGCACTTTTTCAACGATAAGATACATAGCAACTTTGCGTTGAACAAAGGTTGTTGTCTTGTCCAGTTCCCGAGGTATGGAATCGGAGGTCAAAATTCTATTTAAAGAAGAAAAATCTTAACCAATACTTGTATAAAAATAGCGTGAAACTCAAAGCTAACAGTGCAAAACGATTTGTAAAACAAACAGTATCTTATGAGTAAATTACAGCTTTGGCAGCAAATTAAGCGGAAAATGGTTGATAATCGTTGATAGTCTACTGCGCTTTTCTTCCATCACTTCAATAGACGGTTTTAGTGATGACTTGGTGATGAGCGTTCCAAGCAAAGACAAGCTGTCTCTCATCTCACTCTCACGTAACCCCCCATGCATTACAATCTCACTCTCATTTCAAAAATCGTATGTAGGGACATCTTTTGTGAAACTTTTCGGCAGAAATAAATTCCTCGAGGCATTTTAATGCGATTTTTATAATAATATGTCGTTAAACAAGGCCCTGTTTACACGTTTCGAAACTGTAAAGAGATGGGTGTAAGTACTTGGGGGTCACGGGAGAGTGAGCGAGATAAATTGGAACGCAAGTTTTGTCACAACTGATTGCGACCGATGAGTGTATTGTTGTGATTGTTGGCTAACCGTTGACTTCGCACTAAAACCGTCTATTAAGATGCATTAATAAGCAAATTTTAGCGATCGAATATCATTCTCTTCAAGAATTGATGATTGCTAACTGATGCTGCTGATCGGTGAAAAAGCTAGCCAATGAGAGTCGAGAATTAACTTCTGAATGATATTCTCGTGAAAATGAAAACTGCGATAGTAATATTCCATAACATAACCTCTAAATCAGCTCTAGATGACATGGCCATTTTTAACAAAACAAAAAAAACTAGCGTTTTCGAAGCTAAAATTATGTTTGTCTCATAGGAAAATGACTTCTACGCATGATCTGTACAATAAACTTTATTCGAAAAGTTCGTCATTTCCGAAATTACCGTGGCGAAAGGAGTCAAAAAGGATAGAAGATGAGATTTCTGACAACGGTTGCAACAATTCGAAAATCGAATCTACCTCCGGAGGTGAATTCGAAATTTCCAATTGTTGGAATTCAACGGTCTCCGGTGAGACAAACGAAACAATCGAATATCATCAAAATAAAATGCAAATCCATCGAATATCATACGACGGTGAATGATATTCGATCGCTAAAATTTGCTTAGTATTTAGTGGAAAGGAACAGATTTATGGGCCTTGTTGAGGTCATTGTTGGATTATATGCTTTAGTGCCAAACACGGCAACAATGGCGAATCAGATGATTTAGCCGGAAAGTAAAAAGAAAGAGAGGCAACCGGTAACAAGTGGTATGCTTTAGCAATTACTTGGAGTCAAATCGTTTAAAAATTGAATAAACCAATCTAAAGGTAACTATCGTTTGTCCACTTAAATTTACCCGTGTCTAATTAGTAGCGTTGATCTTGTGTGCTCAACAATCATTATCCATTTTACTTAAGACCGTAAACGTCTTAATAACTCCAGCAAACCCGAGAGAAATAGTAGTTTAGTCTTTGTAAACAATTTATCAGTTTGAAAATAAGTTAATGGGATCTCATGAAATTTTGAAAACTTTTGAATAACCCTGTATAGTGTGTACTCACGTTGAGGGAGGTAGGTTGGGTTAAAAAAAAAAAAAAAAAAAAAAAAACATTAGAATAAAAAAATACAAAAATTTCATCGCATCGTTTTGAATCGTCAAAAAAAAAAAAAAAAATTATGCCAGCGAAAACAAAGTTGAAGGAAATTTGAAACATCGAACAGATGTTGCGGACAGAAAGTCATTATGAAGTGAACTGCGCACAGTGCTATCTCGTCACTGGCGGATCCAAGAATTGAATTAAAGGGGGTCTGGGGGTCTCCCCCAGAATAATAAAGGGGAGTCTGAGGGTCCCCACCTCCAAATTAAGTTGGATGTAAGAAAGTGTTCGTAAGGTATTCCAATAGCGTCTCTACTCATACCTAGTTGCTTTTTTGAAGTTAGTGTCATCGTGGTGTAGATTTTACGCATACTCTAATGCAGTGGCGGATCCAGAAAATTTTTCTGGGGGGCACGCCTGTGAAATTTTGAAATTTGAAGCGTTGGTGGAAGCAATTTCGGGCTATTTTCTATAGAAAAAAGGCAAAATTTGAGGCTTCGGGGGGGGCACGTGCCCCCGTGCCCCCCGTGGATCCGCCACTGCTCTAATGGGAGTTGAGAGTAAAACTGGAATAATGGGAATTGAACCCAACTTTCCAGTTCTCAAACCTTTTCCAATGACGTGAAAAGTTTGTTGGAGTTCAGTGAGCAAAATCAAAATCCTCAGAGAAGTAATTCAATTAAGAAAAATTGAATATAATGACTATCTCCAGGTGGGAGAGGTGGAGAGAGTGGCAGTCATTAAATTCAATTTTTCTTGGTTTGGAGTAGCTATCATGAATTTTATTTTCACTGGTAGGACTCAAGGATCACTTCCTAAACGGTTTTAAGAGGTCTCTGCGCCGAAAATCAGGGTTAAACTAAATAAATGGTGGTTCTCTACTTCACTTCCGTAAGAGTGTGTGTAAATGTTATACCAAGACGAACACTAACTTCTCAATCTCCAACGGAGCAGCCTGGTATGAGTAAGAGACGGTGTTGGGCATTCTCTTTAGCTCATTTTCTAAAGTTCTGCGGTGTAAATTGGAGGTTCGACTACGGTTCCAATGAACCGGTGATAAGATTTCGGATTCACCGTTTCGTCTTCGTCATCCGAACCTCGAAATTTTCATCTGAGGCTTCTTCAGACGATCAAATAAAATCTTCAAAGTGGGTAGGTACAATCTAAGCTTTACGGTGATCGGTGCGCAGAATGCATCATGTGTATCCTGGCGGGAAATGAACCTGTGTTCTGATTAATGATGGTCCCTGACAGCATCAATGACCGTCAAAGATTTGCGGGGCAAACTATGATGTTAGATGGTGCACATCAACAGTGGTGTAGCGTGAAATTTGGCAACCCTGGTGTAAATGTTCCATGACCAATTTTACATGGAAATTGTTCAAATTTCCATGCGGAAACCGAGTACTTTTCCGTGGAAATCGGTGTGTTTTCCATGAGGGTCGATGTAGTTTCCATGGAAATTGCATCAACGGTCGATGACCGTAAAATTGGTCATGGAACATTTATACCGCAGGGCAATGTATTGTCTTCATTTAAATTCACCACAAAAATCGAACGTTTCAGCCATCGGCGATGACCAGGCATTTCGACCTTTATAATGTGTTTAAATGGGGAAAAAGGAAAGTTGCCAAATCGCACGCCTCGCCACTGCGCGTCAATTACCCACTTTGAGGCCACTTCTAGGAACTAGTTTGAGCGTCCGAAGAGGCCTCTACTTCGCAAAACGGGTACAAGAAAAGTTTCCAACGTTTATTACCGAAAACTCACCAATCCATTTTGATCGGTCATATATATTTCGGTGTCCGCTGTCCTCCCCCCCCCCCCCCCCCGAAAAATCCCGAACCTCGGATTCGCAACGGAGCCTGATGATAAAAGAGCAATGTCTATATGTATCCACCGACTTGTGTTTGTTTCGTTACATTGTGTGGTGAGCAGTGAAGAATCGAAAGTTTTGCCAACTTCCATGCGGGTCGCGGAATAATCGCAGCGTTGCGAATTCGACTCGGCGGAGCGGGATGTTGACTGATGAGATGCGGAGGGGAGGTCTAAGCGTCGAAACGTTGTTGCCGGAATGAAAACGGGATCAGTGCAGTAACATCTCAACCGGCTATAACATCAGTACAGAAATGTCATAACTGATTGTGAGCTCGGTATAGCAATATAGTCAGCCGTGGCCAACTATTTGTAGTATTGGTGACGCATCTAATGTCAAGGCGCCGCAATTCACTTTGACCCAATTTCCCTCCCTCTCCCCCCACCACTTCACTCCCCCCTCCCCTTCCATCTCGTAGACTCCTCCTCTGTTCTCTTAGTCCGTCTTTCGTTTGCGTCGCTGCCTCTTTATTAGTCTTCTCAACTGGCCGATGCCGCCGATGTCCGTTGTCGCTTTTATAGTTAAACCGGTGTTGCGCGGCATAAATTTAAGGTGCTCGGTGAGCGCATGCGCGGAGCGTGGCGTGGCGGTGATTCTTGGTGCATGCCCGTAACGCCAGAGAAAACGAGAGTGAGAGTGTTGCTCAGCGGAGTTGCCTAGTTGCTTCGATAAAATTCGCCTACCTAACGTTCAGTGGCGAAGCGAGCAATCTGGCAACACTGGTAAAAATGTTCCATAACCAATTTACATGGAAATCGATTTCCATAGAAATTACATTGGAAACTACATCGATCTCCATGGAAAGCACAAAGGTTTCCATGGAAAAATACTCGGTTTCCATGGAAATTTGAGCAATTTCCATCTATTTCCGTGTAAAATTGGTCATGGAACATTTTTATCAGGGAACGTTGCATCTGGCTCCTTAATACTCACAAGAAGTATCAAACTATAAAGGAATTGGCTTAAAACCATCGAATTGTTGGCCTTTTCTATGGTTGCAAATGGAAAATATGCCACGTTGCCAAGGAGACTTTTGCCGCTGTTAACGTTCACGGAAAAAAATTGAAAATGAGCAATTAAGTTTTGTTAAATCCGTAAAATGACGCAAATGCATCTTACTTGTTAATTTTTGAAACTTACTATACTCATGACTGATTCACGATTTGAGTGGTAAATTTTGATTAAGTATTAGTAATTTTCCCATTTTTATTGTAAATTTTTCAATTTGAATCGCAATTTTTTTTCAATTTGAATTGTAAATTTTTCAATTTGAAATTTAAAATGTACCATCCAGAACATTGTTACTTTTGCATATTACTTGTCTGTCATGGCGTGACAGCTGTACAAGTTGCAGAATCCAATGTTTTGGACTGTTAAATTTACAATCCAATTGGTAAAATTTACGATCCAAATTGTGCAATTAATACAAATTCTGCAAAATTTACCATCCTCAACGTAAAATCAGCTATGCGGATTGTTACTTCACCCGAAAATGACTGGTAGAAGTAGCATTTGCTTCATTTTACTGATTTTACATGTACATATATTTTTTCCCGTGTAGCGGTAAATGGGAAAAGAAGAGATGTGGCAACCATGTTGCTCGGTCTGAGTTGTGAGTCTGAGAGTCTCTCTTCTTCACTGTGTTGACGCGACTTCATGATATGACTCATGGCTCTGTGCACATGCTTTTGGGCGCTCGCTCACAATAATGATCCTCGTCCTCTCGTTTGCATCGTTGCATCGCTGCCTCACCAGTCACCCGCACACCTTTAGTCTGGTTGCATCATCTCCGAAGAATTCACTCGCGGATCCAAGATATCGTCCTTCTCTCTCTTCTCCCATTAGAATACATGAGTTAGAAAAGGATAGAAGAATCGGCAAAATTCACGTGACTGCCCCTGAACTGTCCTTATCTAACACACGCGTTCTGATGGGAGAAGAGAGAGAAAGATAGATTCCTGGATCCGCCAGTGACTCGCGCCAACAGCGTAGAATAACCACGCGCGGAACGGAAACTGCCGTTGAAGTCAATGGAAATAAGATTTTGGAATCATAGGCGTACTCACTGTGGAGAGGGGGGGGGAGGGGGGCGGATATTCCGTTATTAGCCCCTCTCTCCCATTCCGAGTCATAAAAAAGGGAAAATAAGGAAGACAGAAAAGAAGGGCAAGGAAAGCTAATGAGTTTGTTGAAATATTCAACCAGTTTCTCCGTCGAACAATCATTCTCAACTAGAGACAAATACATGGGCGTAGCTAGAAAATTTTTCTGTGGGGGCAAGTTTGGAAACCCTCCCCCCCCCCCCCCCCGATATTAATATAGCAGCAAATTTTGCCAATTTAGCCGCCCTAAGACGTGATTTTAAGCTATTTCCATCTAGATAGGAAGATAAGAAGATAAACACGCGTACGCAAGATAATCGAAATTTTGACTTCATACCAACCCTCTCAGATTTTGATTGGAGCTATGTGCTCCATGTTTTCCATATACAATAAAATTTCAAATCCTCCAACCCTATACAGTCAGTGGCGGATGGGGGAAGGAGGCAAGGGCACGTGTCCTCCATTCCCCCCCTCCAAGCCTCAAATGTTGCCTTTTATCAACAGAAAATAGCACATAATTTCTTACAGCGCAACACTTCAAAAGTAGGCGACGTTTGGCTGTTGTTTTCAGTGCTGCCGTTTTGCGTATAATTAATGACATTTTTTAATTCACCGATGATTCCACCGATTGAGAAAAGATTACACTTTTCAGTACAGTTGATGACTGTACTGCACGAAAAAAAACACTAATCGGTAATGTTTTATCAACCAGTGGAGTCGTCGATGACTTTAAAAAAACTTCCGGTTATTTTAATAATTAAACGGCGATTGCACCGATTGAGAAAAGATTACAGATCAGAGTATTTTCGTGCAGTACGGTCATAAACTGAACTAAACTCTGTATTATTGTCTCAGCCGGTGGAACCATCGGTGCATCGAAAAATACCCTTGATTATACGCAAAACGGAAGCTCTGGTTGTTTTGTTGTGAGCCTCGAACAAAAATGAACCCATTTTACTTGCCTGAATGCAGTGGCGGCTCGTGCAATGTGGCAACAACGTAATTTCTACTTTAAACGTATGTAAAACAATCGATCTTCAGGAGGTGCAATTGCACCCCCAATATATCGATACTTTCGCCTATGTTTAAATGGCAAAAAATCATGGTTGCCAATTTGCAACAACAATCGAACAAGCGAAGCATAGCATGTGCTGGGTTTCTATTTGTCTCTGTTCTCAACTTTACTCGCGCTGGCAGATTAAAAGAAGCCACCGGCTGCCGAATAAGATAAGAGAGCTTTCATTGAATGGCCTCGCAAAGAATATCCATCGCGAAATCAGGGCTACCATTTCGCAGATCTTAAAAGGAAGTTTTTACTCCACTGATGATTCCAACTTCCAACGGATGACGAAAACATTGTTCACGGTCCTGGTCAGAAGTGTGACTATAACCCGCGACAAAGCTCAGCGGGCCGATCATTTACTTTATCGCTAAACCGATCGTTAAGACTGTGTATGAGTGATTCTATTGGTCGAAATTTGTAAAACTTGGCCGTTGCTATGGTAACCATCGTTAGAGTTCCCGTTTTTTAAAGGTCATTCATGAGTAACTTTTAAGAATCGGGAACTCTAACGATGGTGTTACCATAGCAACGGCTAAGTTTTACAAATGTCGACCAATAGAATCACTCATACACAGTCTTAACGATCAGTTTAACGATGAAGTAAATGATCGGCCTGCTGGTCTGTAAATCTTCCCGTCCGACGAAGGTGGAATTTTGATATTCACCGATGAATACATCGGTTGGAAAAAGTTTTTAGATCAGAGTATTTTCGTGGACGGCCCAGCACGGCTGGTCCTAAAATGAACACGATAGTTGCAACGTCTCCGATTGGTCAGCGATGACAATAAGGTCCTCGTTATGTGTATTTCCTCAAGGAATAATTCTGGGCTGCACCTATCCATAATGTTTCTGTACGTGATTTTAAATAAAGCTCTGGTCTTGTTGTTCGGTGTCAAAATAAAGTATAAGTGGGCTGCTTTAGAAAAAAAGAAGTGCTCTTCACATTTTTGCGGAAAGTAAAATTTTCGAAAAAAGAAAACTATAGCTTTTGAGTAAAATTTCCAATGGATTATTTCGAGGTAAAAAATTTACAATAATAAAGCAAAAACTGAAAACCTAACCTTGCCCATCTCTCAAAAGTAGGCGACGACTGTTCGCTATTGTTTCTACGAATCGCGACTTTTAAGCCGGAAAAGGGGCACCTGTCGTGTCGGGACAACTCTTATCAGTGGCGACTCGTACAATTTGGCAACCATATATTTTGCCTCTTAAAACCTATGAAAAAGTATCGATTTCCTGGGGGGGAGGTGCAATGCATCACCTAAATTTCGATTATTTTACAAAGGTTTAAGTGGAGAGATCCATTGTTGCCAAATTGCACGAGCCGCCGCTGATCTCTATTTGTTTCTCCACAAATCGCATTTTTCTTCCAAATTCTTCCAATCCAAATTTCTTAACGTTCTTTATAGAACGTTAAGAAATTTGGATGTTTGGCAACGCTGATAATTTCAAAGGTGAAGGCACTTGGCGCTTAAAAGGGCTGTGCAGGCTATGCATTGTTACTTGCTCATTACTTAGTGACCTTGAACGAGGAAGGAAAGCCCGTGGATTTGAGGACATCCCTGCTCCGCCTGCGCAGTTCGCATGAGTAGTGCCCCTACATCCCCGCGCGAGTCTTGACATGACCATTGAGCAGCAAGCGCGCCAATGGAAGTCCATGAATAGTCGCACTCGCAGGTGGCCGGACCGGATCGGACAGACTGCCGCGGCAGGCTTCGCGATTTCACCGAGCGTTCTCGAAAGATGTATCTCTGCAGCTTAACGGCAGCGGCCGCAGCGGCGCTCCTTATTTAATGAAAGTCATTGAAAACTTTGAGGTCATGACCAAGGTGTTCAGATGTATGCAGCAAGTTGCAAACAGCACAAAGTCTTGGAAGCTTTTGGAGCAACAAATGACGATTCCGACGTTCAGAAAGTACAAGCTGTCTTCAGAGAGTTTCAACAAGAGTCAAATTGGGCTGTTGCATTTTTTGCTGCAAGCAATTTAAGCCATTCATATCCCGGTCAAAATGGTTCCATGACCAATTTTACATGGAAATTGCATCAATTTCCATGGAAACCAAGTAGTTTTCCTTGGAAAACACACCGATTTCCAAGGAAATATGCGCGGTCTCCGTGGAAAAATACTCAGTTTCCATGGAAATTTGAGCAATTTCCATGTAAAATTGGTCATGGAACATTCTTACCAGGAAATTAAGTTGTAAAAATCTACAAAGATAGCGATGGTGCAGCATTTAAAACTCACAAAATTCACTTCTAAACTCATAAAATGCTTTTAAATGCGCAAGCTTAATGGCGGCGTTGGGCACTAATAATGGGAGATTCCCACCTAAAAATACTGTAATATCAATAAGGAGTAACCAATAAGAAACGGCTATCCTTTGACACCGGTGTCACCAGGTATCACGTTACCATTAATCAGACGTGGATCACTACTCTGATGTCTAATTACTCTGTGTGTCACCAGGTATCACGTTACCATTAATCAGATGTGGATCACTACTCTGATGTCTAATTACTCTGTGAATCTTCCTGTCAGCAGAGAGAGAGAGAGAGAGAGAGAGAGAGAGAGAGAGAGAGAGAGAGAGAGAGAGAGAGAGAGAGAGAGAGAGAGAGAGAGAGAGAGAGAGAGAGAGAGAGAGAGAGAGAGAGAGAGAGAGAGAGAGAGAGAGAGAAACGAAATTAAGGCAGGGATCTCCCATCATTAGTGCCCAACGCCGTCATTTCATGCGCGGAAATACAAGCACAGAATAATACAATCAGAAGGGAAACTCCCATAAGAGCCAATGGAAACAAGATTTGGAATTTACTGGCACAAACTGGCAACTGTGCCTACTCACTTCTCAAGATGGCGGACATGCTATACAACCAATCACAACTCGGCCAGTTGCCGAAGATCTGCCGAAGATTGCCGAAGATACTCACTTTCGAACATGGCGGCCCGAAGTAAAGAATGTTTCAAAATGAATTAGAGTTTCCCTTCTGATTGTATTATTCTGTGATACAAGCGTTTATGGAGCATTTACAATTGCATTTCATGAGTTTAGGAATGTATTTTGTGAGTTTGTAGTGCTAACATCGTTATATTTGCAGGTTTTTACATGACCCTTTGAATCGCTTACAGCAAAAATGTGCAACAGTCCCATTGGATGGACAGCCTGCTTGGTCAGCTGAGATGAAACCAAAAATGAAAGACGGAGGCCTCTGATTGGTTGATGAACCTACAGGTCCTAAATTTTTCGGCTTTTTGGAAATTAACGTAGGGTTTTGGTTCCGGGCTGGTTTTTCTCGAAACCTGTGTAAAATTATACTGTACAAAGTAACGTACGGCAGCTCTGGTGTTTTTCAGCGCGCGGAAAAAAATAAATCCTTACGTTGACGAACTTTTTTGTCTGGACGGCATCAAAACACCAAAATTTGTCCAGTTGCCTCGACGAGACTGGATGGTTGTCACGGTAACGAAACAATTATTTAGTGAAAACAAAAAAAAAAGTTACTCCGTGGTTTGAACGGAACATGGTGCACCATAGGCTAACCTTTAGCACCTGCTCACAAAAGTGCATGAAAACAAATGGAGTTGTTATGAGATAACTGTTCCTACACGATGGCACTGGTTTTGCATAAACTGTGAATTGAAGGCGCAAAAGAAGTACCTGTGACGAAGCCCGTCTTTATAGGGAAAGCACGGTGCACGGTGCACCATAGGCTAACCTTTAGCCCCTGCTCACAAAAGCGCATGGATTTAAATGGAGTTGTTTTGAGATAACTGTTCCTGCTCGACAGCTCTGTTTTTGCATATTCCGTGAATTGAAGGCGCAAAAGAATTGCCTCTGCGAAAACGATATGATGAGTCACGATGTCTAGTGCGCCCTTTGCCCTTCTCCCAGGTTGAAAGGGAAGCCAGGGTCACACCCTCGGCTTCTCTTGTTGGCAACACCCCCCCCCCCGGATCCTAGTGCCTCATACCTTAGGCCTCCTTTTTAGCTGCTCTGGATTATCAATTTCAGGATCCTTTCCCATCAAATCGATTTCGAAGCGATAATGGTGGCTCCATAAAATTAGTTCCTGTTGAAGAAGCCCTCTTCAAAACCCCCCAAAATATCTAAATTAGATCTTCTTTCGAAGCTTCAAATAGCAGGTGGCATTTAAAATATCCATAGTAACCTACAAATTTTAAATCCAGTCTGCCCCAGGGTGTATGCTTCTCCAATTCAGAAAATATGAATGATATTGAAATAGTTCAGATGTTTTGTGAGGCAGAGATTTCTGTCTCACAATCAGTGCGATTACCTGCGTATCAACAGCAGAAATATCATATGAGTCGTGCACTTTCAATAAAGTTTGTATTTACACCCCCGTCTAAATTTTACAGGAATGAGAAACTACTGCAGTGAGTACGTTTTGCGCTTTTGTTAATGCAATCCATGTTTAGGTTTCTTAATGTTCTTACAACACAGTTGAAGCGATCGCAGCTTTTATGAGCAGCGATTTAACTTCCTGATTTGGTGGTCTTGCTCATTCATACAACTTGCTTCTATATTTAGGTATATAAGGCAATGTTTATTCCTCAGCGCTTGGACTCTAGTTATTGTCTTTTAATATTTCAGATTCCGCAACTGCATCATTGTAATTGATGGGCGGGGTTTTTTCTCTTTTTCTTTTTGTTTTTCCAGTCTACTTAGTCGATGCTTTTGACTCTACCCAATACCCAAAATTAGCATCACTTGTGAAGAGGGGACGGTTGCCCCTCCAAACGTGACCGCCTCTCCCCCCCCCCAAAGGAAAATAGGAAGAATGAGGAGAGGGTACATAAAATTGGGGAAAACCAAGAAAGGAAAGGAATAGAGAGAAAAGTTAAGAAAAGGAGAGAGCAGGAAACGATTCTATAAGGGGGAGCCCCCCGTTACCACCCCCCCCCCCCAGGGAAGAAAATTCGCGAGAACTTTCATCACAATCTCAAAGCATAGTATTTTGAACCGACCAAAACATTGTTGCATACCGACTGTTTTCTAAATAGGTAACAAACAAATTGTGAATCCCCAATTTTGATTGGTTATAGTCATAGGCGGACCGTATCAGGGGCTAGGAGGGCTATAGCCCCTCCCCCACTTTTTTCGGACGGAGGGGCTAAAAATCGGGGGAGAATCATCACTTGAGACTTCAGAAGCAAAAAAATGCCTCCCGGCAGGCCGGTAAGACGAAGTAGATTCCATGCTTGGTTACATCATTTTTTCAAAAATTTACATATAGGTTATAATTTTCGTTAAATTTTTTTTTTATTTCATCAGCTGCTCAAAATCCAAATATTATTGTGAAAAAGATTATATTAACAATAGAGAAATGTGTAATCTTTACAATGCAAGTGAGAAATAAAAGCTAGGTTATATAAGTTTTTCACAAATTTCAATAAATAGGTTATGTTATGATTTTCTTTGAATTATTCATTTTTTTTTTTTTTTTTTTTATCAGCTGTTCAACATTTAAATAAAAATACCCATGAGAAAAAGATTATAGTACCAAGATAGAAAAATGTGTAATCTTTGTAACGCTAATGAGGAATAAATCTGAATAAGAGCAGCTGATCAAACAAGAAAATAAATAAATAACGTACCTAAGCAACAGTGCACGTGTAAAACAAAGAACGAGCAATTATACCAATACTCTATCCTTGTCTTTCACATGTAAAATCCCATAAGAAACTAAATAGCTCCTAAAACACGTAAAACACAAGGAAAATTTAAGGGATGGAGCATATGAACTAAAAACATCCTCCACGATATATACTGAAATTTTTGAACCAAAAAAACAATTTCTTCATATAAAAACACTGCCAAAAAACCCGAAAAACACATCACTTTAACTCGCTTACAACGCAAAACACAAAAAAATGACTCAAGTAAAAAAGTTGCGTAACAAAACGGTTAACATAAATTTTCCCAAAAAAAACGCTTAATACAAACACTCCTAAAAACAAACGTCAAAAACACATTTCACGACTCAAACACGGCCCATAGCGCGAAAACTAACAATCGGATTTACACCATCTTCGAACTCATCCAAGAAATCAACCCAACAAATAGTTGAGAAAAATTTCAAGAACAAAAACCAAAAATTACGAACAGGATCGTGGTACATAAAAACGGTAAAACTGGCTGAAACATACATATAAATATATATATATATATATATATATATATATATATATATATATATATATATATATATATATATATATATATATATATATATATATATATATATATATATATATATATATATATATATATATATATATATATATATATATATATATATATATATATATATATATATATATATATATATATATATATATATATATAGACAATGCTTTTGAGTTGGGCAAACTCATCAGCTGAGGTAATAAAGCCAAGAAAAAAGAAAAAAAAAAAAAAAAAAAAAAAAAAAAATCATATTAAAAATATTTCATATTTCTGTTGCACTGCCTGAGTTGAACTCTCTCCCCCCTTTAGTATTTTAACTATCACTTTCATATTTTTAATATGATTTTTTTTTTTTTTTTTTTTTTTTTTTTTTTTTTTCTTGGCTTTATTACCTCAGCTGATGAGTTTGCCCAACTCAAAAGCATTGTCTATACCATGTGGCCAAAGTATGTTGTTTCGCTTATTATAAGCACGTTGAGGTTCTCGTGCTCTTTTTTCTCCCGTTCGGGAGCGGGCGGCTGTGTTTGGATTGCGTTCGCATCCCCAGCCGTTTCGTTAATCTTTTTTTTGGGCTTTCCTTTTTTTCATCTGAGAGTTGTTCAACATTTACGGTAGATGGCGCGCGCGCATTTTTTTTGCGTTCTCGCGTCACGTCAGCGATGTCGTTTTGATGACTTGCTGGAGTGCCGATTGCATTGAGTTAGAGGCAGCTCGAGTAAGCTCACCTGATGAGTCCTAACAAGGACGAAACCGGTCGTGACGCTCTCGAACGCTGTCCTCGCTCATGCTTTCTGTTGCACTGCCTGAGTTGAACTCTCTCCCCCCTTTAGTATTTTAACTATCACTTTCATATTTTTAATATGATTTTTTTTTTTTTTTTTTTTTTTTTTCTTTTTTCTTGGCTTTATTACCTCAGCTGATGAGTTTGCCCAACTCAAAAGCATTGTCTATACCATGTGGCCAAAGTATGTTGTTTCGCTTATTATAAGCACGTTGAGGTTCTCGTGCTCTTTTTTCTCCCGTTCGGGAGCGGGCGGCTGTGTTTGGATTGCGTTCGCATCCCCAGCCGTTTCGTTAATCTTTTTTTTGGGCTTTCCTTTTTTTCATCTGAGAGTTGTTCAACATTTACGGTAGATGGCGCGCGCGCATTTTTTTTGCGTTCTCGCGTCACGTCAGCGATGTCGTTTTGATGACTTGCTGGAGTGCCGATTGCATTGAGTTAGAGGCAGCTCGAGTAAGCTCACCTGATGAGTCCTAACAAGGACGAAACCGGTCGTGACGCTCTCGAACGCTGTCCTCGCTCATGCTTTCTGTTGCACTGCCTGAGTTGAACTCTCTCCCCCCTTTAGTATTTTAACTATCACTTTCATATTTTTAATATGATTTTTTTTTTTTTTTTTTTTTTTTTTTTTTCTTTTTTCTTGGCTTTATTACCTCAGCTGATGAGTTTGCCCAACTCAAAAGCATTGTCTATACCATGTGGCCAAAGTATGTTGTTTCGCTTATATATATATATATATACAATTTTCAACGAGTGGTATTTTCTCACTCAGGGGACCATGAAACGTGCTCATTTGATAAAATTTCCCGAAAAATCCAACATCGCACCCTCCGCAATAAGTAGATTCATGGAATCTACTTAAAAAGAGAAATGGTCATCACTTTTTAGCCCCCCCCCGCCCCCCCCACTTTTTTTGGTCATGGTCCGCCTATGGTTATAGTTTGTGCTGGACACAAAGTTTCGTTTGGATTGTTTTGCTTACTTTTCCATTATTCATATAAATAGCGAGATAATTTTGATATTTTGTCAGCAATGCTGGCTCAAATGTTTCTCCGAAAAGCTTAAAATTTCGTCTAAGGAAAAGTATTTTGTTCAAAATTTTCCAGGGAGGGGCCCGGGCCCCGGCTCCAGACCCCCTGGCTGTAATGTGTCCTCTACACCCCTCATGGGAGATTTTGTCTTCCATAAATCCAATAGTCTAGTGACGCCACTGATAACTGATCACATGGAAGTTAATGACCGCTCGACATTTGTTTGTCTGCGAAGATAAGATAGACAAAAATCGACAACATTTTGTTGACGCGATGAATTCATTAGCCTACTTTCTGCAGTTTGATCGCTTCAAAAGTAACCTATATTATCTGCCTGTTAAAATTTCTTGACCTAGACTTTCCCTTGATTGTGAGAGGCCAAGAATTATTTATACATTGCTGGCATCGTAGAGAAAATGGTCCAAAGCACCAGAAACGATCATCATAAGTTAAAGTCAAACCAGGCAGAGTAAACTGCAGCTCCTCGCTCTCCTTGTTTCTTATTATTTTTCCCAAAAACGTTCCCTGAGACAAGCTTAGGTATTTGTTGGGTCAAAATACTTTTTGTCCAATTTTTCATTTTTACATTTTTTTTTTTTGTCCAAAGACAATTTATCCTTAACTTGTGGTCCTCTTTGTTTTAGTCCAGTTCGATATTTAGTCCTCTCCTTTCATGCCCAATAAGATATTTTGTGCAAAAAAAACTTTTTTGTCCTATGATTTTTTGTCGCATTACGTTTCCATCGGTTTTTTCCAAGTCCTAATTATTTATTTAATTTTAATTTCCTTAATTACCATCACTATCTCAGATCAGCCTTGGGTATAAAGTAACGCGCTGTACACATCATATAATTTGGCTATCATAAATAAGCGCATATCCGAATAAGCATTTCTGATACAGGATATATGTACAGGGTGTAAAAAAAAAAAAAGGAGCAGCTCCGAATAACTCGAGTTTGGGTTCGAATTTCAAAAAACGCTGAAACACGGGTTCTATTATTTTGAGGGGGACATCTTTTAAGGGGTTTGCCAAATTCCAGGCCCCCCCAGGGGTGCGGGTCCGGGGGTCACCGCCGCCCTAAATCACATTTCTCAAATGGCGACACCTAATTTTTATTACATAACTTTAAAGAACATCAAATTCTAAGCATTTTGGCGCAAACCGCAGGTCGATATCGTTTTTCGTGTTCGAGATATCGAAAGTCAAAGTTCGATTTTGACCCATTTTCAAAAATTCATAACTCCCACTAAAAAAGTCGGAATTTAAAAAACTATTAGCTTAAAATGCTCTGCAAAACAAGTCCTTTTCAGAAAAAAATACAACTGTCAAGGAAATTTGAATTTTAGGCTCCGAAAAAAATATTCAAAATTTTCGAAAATTTTGAATCGGCGATATTCTTGTAAAACGGCCAGAATCGACAATTTTGGCTTAAAACCTGTTGGCTGAGTCCAAATGAGCGATGCAAAGCTCTCAAAAGTCCCCAAAACCCCATTAAAGCCCGAGAGAGAGAGGTGTTTCCTGACTCTAAATTTAGCAGTGTTCTCAATACTGAATTTGATCATTTTAAAGGTGATTTTGAGACTTTCTTGAGCTTTTAAGCGCTTTGCATAGCTCATTTGGACTCAGCCAACAGGTTTTAAGCCAAAATTGTCGATTCTGGCCGTTTTACAAGAATATCGCCGATTCAAAATTGTCGAAAATTTTGAATATTTTTTTCGGAGCCTAAAATTCAAATTTCCTTGACAGTTGTATTTTTTTCTGAAAAGGACTTGTTTTGCAGAGCATTTTAAGCTAATAGTTTTTTAAATTCCGACTTTTAAGTAGATTCCATGAATCTACTTATTGCGGAGGGTGCGATGTTGGATTTTTCGGGAAATTTTATCAAATGAGCACGTTTCATGGTCCCCTGAGTGAGAAAATACCACTCGTTGAAAATTGTATATATATATATATATATATATATATATATATATATATATATATATATATATATATATATTTATATGTATGTTTCAGCCAGTTTTACCGTTTTTATGTACCACGATCCTGTTCGTAATTTTTGGTTTTTGTTCTTGAAATTTTTCTCAACTATTTGTTGGGTTGATTTCTTGGATGAGTTCGAAGATGGTGTAAATCCGATTGTTAGTTTTCGCGCTATGGGCCGTGTTTGAGTCGTAAAATGTGTTTTTGACGTTTGTTTTTAGGAGTGTTTGTATTGAGCGTTTTTTTTGGGAAAATTTATGTTAACCGTTTTGTTACGCAACTTTTTTACTTGAGTCATTTTTTTGTGTTTTGCGTTGTAAGCGAGTTAAAGTGATGTGTTTTTCGGTTTTTTTGGCAGTGTTTTTATATGAAGAAATTGTTTTTTTGGTTCAAAAATTTCAGTATATATCGTGGAGGATGTTTTTAGTTCATATGCTCCATCCCTTAAATTTTCCTTGTGTTTTACGTGTTTTAGGAGCTATTTAGTTTCTTATGGGATTTTACATGTGAAAGACAAGGATAGAGTATTGGTATAATTGCTCGTTCTTTGTTTTACACGTGCACTGTTGCTTAGGTACGTTATTTATTTATTTTCTTGTTTGATCAGCTGCTCTTATTCAGATTTATTCCTCATTAGCGTTACAAAGATTACACATTTTTCTATCTTGGTACTATAATCTTTTTCTCATGGGTATTTTTATTTAAATGTTGAACAGCTGATAAAAAAAAAAAAAAAAAAATGAATAATTCAAAGAAAATCATAACATAACCTATTTATTGAAATTTGTGAAAAACTTATATAACCTAGCTTTTATTTCTCACTTGCATTGTAAAGATTACACATTTCTCTATTGGTAATATAATCTTTTTCACAATAATATTTGGATTTTGAGCAGCTGATGAAATAAAAAAAAAATTTAACGAAAATTATAACCTATATGTAAATTTTTGAAAAAATGATGTAACCAAGCATGGAATCTACTTCGTCTTACCGGCCTGCCGGGAGGCATTTTTTAGTGGGAGTTATGAATTTTTGAAAATGGGTCAAAATCGAACTTTGACTTTCGATATCTCGAACACGAAAAACGATATCGACCTGCGGTTTGCGCCAAAATGCTTAGAATTTGATGTTCTTTAAAGTTATGTAATAAAAATTAGGTGTCGCCATTTGAGAAATGTGATTTAGGGGGGCGGTGACCCCCGGACCCGCCCCCCTGGGGGGGCCTGGAATTTGGCAACCCCCCTTAAAGATATCCCCCTCAAAATAATGGAACCCGTGTTTCAGCGTTTTTTGAAATTCGAACCCAAACTCGAGTTATTCGGAGCTGTTCCTTTTTTTTTTTTTTTTTTACACCCTGTATATCTCTTAAAGACATTACAAAAACATATTTTAAAACCATATTTAATCAGTTCATTGCCTTGAGGTTTTTGAACCCTTCTCCATTTTTAAGGTGGAAAAGTTGTCTTGAACAGCCAATAATAATTGTTAATCCTTTGACTTCGCCTTGCTTAGCATTGGGTGTGTTGGTTTAAGAGATCTAATACCTAAATGGTAATGGACTTAATACAGGTTATTGACTAGGCTAAAAAAATCGGACCGAAATTCTAGGACAAATTGTCATTGGACAAAAAATAATGGACCAAATTGAATTGGACTCGTAAAATTGGACGTATACATAATACACAGCTCTGGGACCATCTAGAGAGTATATCGTGTTCACGCAGATACTTGGATTTTGTTTAGTCCATCCACTGGCAAATCCAGGAATCTATCTTTCTCTCTCTTCTCCCATTAGAACGCGTATGTTCGAAAAGGACAGATCAGAAGCAGTCACGTGATTTTCGCCCCCTCTTCTATCCTTTTCTAACTCATGCATTCTAATGGGAGAAGAGAGAGAAGAACAATATCTTGGATCCGCTAGTGAGTCCATCTGGGGTCGCGGGGTGAGGAAGTCAAAGCAGGTGAGTTGTGCTGCTCTGCTAGTGATCTGTTGACTGTTGAGTTTCCGCGAATCTACAAAAAAAAAAAAAAAAAAAAAAAAAAAAAAAAAAAAAAAAAAAACCCGCTACGACTGGAGATACTGGATAGAGACCGTCCGCCGATAATGCAAAGACCATTGAACACTTTACGGGATGTCGATGTCGATTGTCGGTGCAGCGCACCTTGCACCAAGCCCCGACGACTGTCATCCATCGGTGACTACATAGGAAATAAAGCATTGAGGCATGACTCTAGAGTCAATTACAACACCTGATTTGACACTTTCTCGAGCGATGAAGACCGTTAAGGTACCGTCGGGGACAAAATCGAGGGTCTCTCCCTTGCGCGCGGGGGGAGGGGGGCTTTTAAGGAATAGGCTACCCGCAATACTTATCTCAGTAAATCTAACAATACGCGCAATTGCAGGTGGGTATAGCTCGTTGTTTACGGTGTACCGGTGCTCCATATTGATGTAGTAAGGCGCTGTTCACCCCCTTTTTTTATGTAGCAAAATTTTAATTTTAATTTCGATTTGTTTTGTTTTGTGTTCCAGGTGAAACGTTTGGCGAGCCGAGCACCCGATCAAAGAAGGGATTTTTCAGACGATTCTGGAAAAGGTCCCGCCACTACTCTTTAGAGCAGAAATAGCTTTCATATCGTGGTGCCCCTCCACGGGCCCGCGGTTGGCAAAACATGATATTTTGTCGTTGTAAATAAATAAAAAAAAAAGCAGCTTTTAGGACATTGTTGCTATTTTGCGGATCTTAAATGGTATTCTATACAATCCATCGATCATTGAACCGATTGAAGCAAAGATTACATATATCAGTTGATAAATATAACAATGGCTGTTATAAACACTTTCATCGGTGATCAGTTGATAAACATAACACTGACTAGAACAAACAATTTTCATCGGCGATGATCTTACCGTTTGAAGCAAAGCTTACATAATAATCAGTTGAGAATGGTATAGAGATCGTTTCAGAAGTGTAGGCGCACCCGGACCGTAATCTTTGGCGAATTTTCAATGTTTATTCCTTCGAATCAAAACGAAACTTGCCTCTGACTTTAAACTTTTGATTTTAAAGCGTTCCTGTATGAAAAGCCAACGCTCAAATTCATTTTTAATCATTTTAATTTTGTAACATGAGCATTAAGATTGAAAAATTCAAAAGATTGTTGGTCTAGGTGTGCCTACACTTTTAAAACGACCTCTAAAAATGTTTTTTAGAGATGCTCAAATCAATAATCTTTGCTTCAAGTGGTTGAATCACTGATAAATTGTAGATTGCCATTTGAAGACCCGCAAAAACGGCAACACTGTTTTATGATGCGCTTTCGCTTGGGTGCAATCAATGCAATCGCACAACAGGCCCGCTGCTTTTAAGTTGCCAAGACAAGCTTGTACGCGCAGTTATTATCCAAATTAATGATCTGCCACTTAATTGTTCTTTTTTTATTATTATAATTATTATTACTTTTAATTTGTGTCAATTTCTGAAGAACTTCGCACATCCTCATCGGCAACTTGCGATCGATTATCTTATTTTTTTATTTATTTTTTTTATGGTGAACTTTGGATTTGTTGTTTTCCTCCATTGTTCTAGGGAACGAAAGTTCTCATGGGACGAAGAAACTTGTTTCGTGAGTTTAGGAGTATTCAAAAACCGTTAACTGAGTTTTTTCAAGCTCAAAGTTGGCGATTAGAAAAACGGTCAACTGGGCTTTTTCAAGCTCAAAGTTGGCGATAAGACAAACGGCCAACTGTGGGATTTTCTAAGCTCAAGGTTGGCGTTTAGAAAAACGGTCAACTGGGCTTTTTCAAGCTCAAAGTTGGCGATTAGAAAAACGGTCAATTGGGCTTTTTCAAGCTCAAAGTTGGCGATTATAAAAGCGATCAACTGGACTTACTTCAAGCAACGAGACTCTCTGCAGAGATAGGCGCACACTGGAATAACACATGGATTTTTTTCGGACTTGAAAAGTTGTTGATTTATTATTTTTTTTGCATAGAAAACATGTTAGTTTTGACATTTCATTGATGTAAACATGCCAACTGATTCATTTAATTACAAGATACAAACTGAACGATTTACAAAATTTTAAGTTATCTTGCTTTTTACAGTTTATAATCTCGGTTCTTATTCTTAAAATTATGTACAGGCAATTCCATGTTTCATTCCACTGTGAGTTGTCGCGTGCGATTTTGCCACATCATCGGCCTTCCATTTAAAGACATAATAATGTAAATTTTATAGGCGGAGACGTTCGCACCGTGACTATGTCACAACCCAGTGGAAATGTAATGTAAACAAAACGCTCAAAAATTTAGGTTTTGTTCACTTCGTTCGCTTCGTCCTGAACTTAATTAAATTTGGAGGGAAAAAGTGATAATGTAATGACTGCTTATCAATTAATTGCTGTCAAGTTCAATGATATGCTCGAATTTTGCAAAATGATAATTAAAGGAATTGCTTGAAGAAATCGAAATGACATAAGCGACTGACATGACGTCCCGGCGTCATCGTGGTAAAAACGCCTCCAAATTTATACTTGCATCACGATTTAAACTCGTGAAAAATATCGAAGTATTGGGAGTGCTTGGTCCATTCCCTCGAATCGATACTTTGAAGAGGTTTAAATGGACGAAATGCAGCGTAAATTGTGGTCATACTTGTTAAGGCATTTCTTTTGTTTTCTTTCCCATCCAAGAAAATACAGGCACTAGCGGGGACAAAAATATCTAGCCAGGATATGCAATATGCAACGCACCTAATACATGTATGAAATGGTAGCTGGTGCGTTGCGTATTGCATACCCTGGCTAGATATCTTTTTCCCCGCTAGCACATCCCCCCCCCCGCGTCCCTCCTTACCTCCTGTCTCCTTCCCTCTCTCCCCCTCTTTTCCCTATCTCCTGGTCTTCTCAATCGCTCTCTTTTTCACTCCTTTCACCAATGGCGATGCGTGAACTCAGGCAACGTCGCATTTCTTCCATTGAAACCCATGTAAAATATCGATTCGAAAGAGTACTCTAAAATCTTTCGATATTTTCCATGACTTTAAATGGTTTTGATGCAACGTTTTCAGATTGCTCCCATCGTCACTGCCTTTCATGGAGAAGGAAACAATAGAAATGTCTAAGGAAGTGTGACCATAGTTGAATGTACTAGCGAGGGCAAAGATACCTGACCAGAATATGCAACACGCAACAAACCTAATACACGTGTTGAATGGGATGATGTGTATTGCTTGTTGCATACCCTGGCTAGGTATCTTTGTCTCCGCTAGTACGTCTGGAAAAAATGCACGTGTGAAAAACCCCGATTTTTCAGGAGAGACGAATAACTAAGTATGCCGCTTTCACAGAAAGCATTGCTTTAACAAGACAAAAATAATTTTTATGCTCCATAGGATCAGAAAGAAAGCCTAAAAATATTTGTGTAGATATTGCTATGACTGTGCTTAAAAAAAAAAAAAAAGTGGCAAAAAAAGTATAGACCCAGAATCGAGGAAAAAAATGCACTTGCGCCCTTTTCCAGGAACCCCATTCAGTTACGACCACACACACACACACACTTACACACACATGCAGGTAGAGGCGTCTCTAATCGGTTTTAGTTTAGACAAGCCCATTGACCAGTACTTCACCAATATTCAGCTTGAATGAAGTTGTCACTCAATTTTTTTTCTTTCTTTCTTTTTTTTCATCCCATTTAGAACTTTCATTTGAAATGATAAGGAGATCAGTTTATCCGAAGCTCGCCCAAAAGTTATCGGTCGCCAGCCGCCGTGATAAATGTGCGGGGTTCTTTTTACTGAAGCCGGTGATTTAGAAAAACTTTCCACTTTTTTGTCAGTAGATTTCTAGAAGTGATTCTCTACCCCCCCCCCCTTCGTTCCTTTAATTTATGATGACAATTCCTTTTCATGTTTACATTCTGAAGCGGAATCAGATCTGAGAAGTGAGTCCCTGTTGTAAATGGTTTGTTGCGGAATTTGGCTACAGCGGTGAAGAGGGTCAATTTTAGAGTATTATCTCTTGGAAATTCTTTTGGAAGCATCCAAAATCTCCAAAATCATCGACTCACAAACTCAAAAAATGCTTTTAAACCGAATTCCAATTTGGCTTTCGAATAGCGAGTCATAATCAAGATTTTTACATAGTTTAACAACAAAATGGACCGCTTCTTTATTGCTGAAGCTAAAATTTGCAATAGACTCAATCTGTGTAGCTTTGTAGTTGTTATTGAAGAGAGCCCGGTCTATAATGTAATCATTGTAGCCAGTGACGGCTCGTGCAATTTGGCAACATTGCTTTTCCTCCATTTAAACTAATGTGAAACAATCGATTCTCCAGCAGGCTGTCAGCCTCCACAAGATTCGATTATTTTACCTAGGTTTAAATGGACAAATTGCATGGTTGCCAAATCGCACGAGCCGCCACGGATTGTTGCTTTCCGATTGTTTTCCTTCGGTTAAAAATCAACGTTTTTCTCTCGTTGCTCCTTGGCGTTTTACTTCTTGTCTGGAGAAACTAGTGGCGGATCCAGCCTAAAATTTTTCCTATTTTCAACAGAAAATTTCCCAAAATTGCTTCCTGCGACGCTTCAAATTTAACGAGCGTGCGCCCCTCCCCCCTGAAAAACTTTCTGGATCCGCCACTGGGAAAATCAGTTGCTTCAGGTGGTTAACTATCACTCGAGTCCCGTCGCTGCTCCTGGACTACATCCAGTACTGTTGCGTACAATGTGGCAACGCTGCATTTGGTCCATTTAAACCCACGTGAAATATCGTTTCGAGGTTGTGCTCTGTGCACCCCGCCAAATACTTCGATATTTTTCGTGGTTTGAAATGTTCTAAATGCGGTGCTGCCCGATTTCACGCGACGCTACATCTTAAACCAGACTGAAAATGTAAATAAATAGTATAAAAAGACAATATTGTATTCGTGCTTATGAAGTAACATTTTTTAAACCTAAACCCATTTCTTAATTTGGACGCTCTTAGAACATTAACACGACCATCTAGTCACTGTAAAACGACTAAGTTGTTCCGATTAAATTACTAATACTCATTATTTCTCATGGTTTTTTTTTTTCCTCCGCCAATCTCCCTATGAATTAATTAACTGATTGCTGTCCTAACTAGCACTATCAGTTGTTGCTCCGGTAGCGGCTCATACAATCTGGCAACCATGCTATTTTTCCATTTAAACCTATGTAAAAGATCGATTCTAGTGCCTTACCAAAGAATCGATAATTTTTTATATAGGTTTCAGTGGAGGAAATATCAGTTGCTGCTACAATGTATGAACCGCCATTGTGTTACTCTTATTATGGAATATTAACATTTTGTATTTTAATTTTCTTAACAGCGAGAAATGCGAAAACATGATAGTATTGGTTGTCGATGTCATTGTCAGTGGCGTAGCGTGCAATGTGCAGTTTGCCCATTTAAATTCATGAAAAAGATCGAACAATTTGGTGCGTAGCGAACGTCCAAAACTCGGCCTATTTAACAGGTTTAAATGGACACTTTGTAATTTTACTATGCCCCAATGTACACGTCGCGTCGCCCTAGAGCTAGAGTCTCGCGCACTATGATGGACATTGGAGGGATCAGGAATTGATGCAATTGACCTGCTACTTCCTCTCCCTATCGTAGATACCAGTAGCGTAGCGTGCAAGTTGGCAACGTTGCATTTTGCCCATTTAAACCCATGTAAAAGGTCAAATGCCAAGGTGTTCACCGAACACCCGATAGATCGATCTTTTTCATGGGCTTAAATGGACGAACTGCAACGTTGTAAAATTACACGATACGCCACTGGTAGCTACTCCCCGATTGTCTCTCGATTTATCGTATGGGTCGCTGTCGCAAACTTTAGCTGAAGCGCACTCTGGTCTGAGATCTTAACAAATTGACCAACAATAAGAAAGTACCTACTCATCTATTTATCATTCGTGAATTTTCAAGGCCCATTTGAATAAATGAAAACACTTTCAACAAGCAAGTGTATGCCTACGTATTTTAAACCTAGAAATGTCACTGGAGTGTTTTAAATTAAGCTTAAAAGGTAGAAAACGATAATTTTTTTTATGACTTTCGTCACTGATTTTTTGCCATTTTTTCCCCGATCTCAGACCATTGTGCAGCATTATGGACTTATGGAGAGTAGATTCCTTTGTATAATCATATTGGACATTTTCATGACATTTTTTTCTTAATTAGCTAAGGATGGGTTTCCAAAGAAAACGTAAATTATTATTCAACAATTTTACCGAGAGTGAAGGGGGGAGGGGGGAGGCTCAGCTCACAGAGCCCCCTTGAATGCATCCATGCACCAAATTAGAGTTGGCCGATTTTTGACTTTAATCGATAGTCGACAATCGAATATTCGTTTGTCTGAGAAATCGATTATTTGAATAATCAGTGGGTGCAAAATCATTACTCGATTAAAAATCGATTGCTAACCGGAATTCACATAAGTTTAAAAAAAAAACAAAATCAAAAAACAAAAACAAAAAGCTAGTTTTTTGTCCACCACTGGGGCAATTTGCATTGATTTCATACTTATAATTGCTTATTTCATCCTATCATTCTTCATCCTTCCATAATTGACCGTTTTAATGCTATTTCTGATATAGATAAAAGTTTTTACGAACTATTCTACAATTTTTCGATGGCGCTGAATAACCATCGCTAGTATAAAAAAAAAAAAAAAAAAAAAAAAAAAAAAAAATGACTACGTGACTAGAAACAGAAAAAACAATTCATTATTTACTTTAAGAGAAATGTTGAGTATCTTTTAAGCCAAAATGACGGTTTTTGCGATAAATTAGTAGCGATTTATCGATGATTGAACTGATGCTCGAGGAGGTTATATTTAAAGGATCTGTAGCTTCATCACTAACCCTATCAGACCTGAAAATTTTTGTTCAGAAACGGACTTTTGGCCAACATGGTTGATCTTAGCGTTGCTTCCTCATCTAAATTGATGCACATTTTGTATTTTTATGTTTTCCATAATACCTATTCAATGTTATTCAGTCGTACATTGCAATGTACCTACACCAGGCCTGAAAGGGTTAAGAAAAACTATTTTTTATACCTTCATTGGAAGTTTATTCTATTAATGTTGAAAAATGAGTTTAGATCCAGCCCCCCCCCCCCCCCCCACTCCAACAATCAAACCGCAATACGAAGTTGGTGGCTACTTTTGAAAACATCATGGATGCAATTCTCAGGTCTTGAATGACTTTTTTGTTCCTTTGAATGACCTTTCAGCCGTTTCCAAGAAAAATGTCTAGCCGGGTGGTCTCGCTCGACATCCATATCCGATCCACCCAGAAAAAAACGCTTCGGTAGCGCTGGCATAACCTTTGGTAAAAAATGACCTCGCAAAAGCCTTCAATAGAGCTAACCGAAGATTCTGTCAGCCGAACTAAAGAGATTTTGCCGCGTGAACCAAGCTTTGGTTGGGGTCATCTATGAAGTCTCTCGCTATGGGCCATTTTTCTATCTAATAAGGGTCTGCCAGTGCTATCAAAGTATTTTATTTCTTTTGTTTCTTCCCGTGCAATGAAGATTTCGCCTCTTAAAATTTCACTGTCACACGGAGCTTTCCAAAGTTGGCTCCTGTGAGGTGAGCTCAAGGCAACCTCAGCTTTTCATCTAATCAAAATCAATATTTTTTCTTTTATTCGATCATTTTTTAATTTTTGCTCTCTTTTAACTTTATACTGCGGTCATCATCAGCCACAGCTATGTACCTGTTCACGGCTCTCGAAAAACCTCATTTTAACGCTTCCAAGTCCAATCATTGTGGTAAAAATTGATAATATTCTTAGCGAGAGATTTCAGACAACTCATGCATTTCTTGCTCCGCTCAATATAATCAATTGCACAGTTCTGTGAAGCGAAGGAATAAGAAAAAAAAAACTCAACTTCTTTTATTCTTATCTCTCACGTGTATTTTTTGCGCGCATAAACATCGGGTCGGGTCAGGCGGAGTAACATATTGAGTTAGGTCCATAACGTGTTGACTTATACTTTTTACGTCGGGTCTTGACTTGTCCCGGCTTTGGCGACCCTTCTTTTCTCAGCTTCTCTGTTTATTTATTTAAGAATACTGCTCAACACAGCAAATAATCAGTAGTCTCGCAAATTGGAATTTTTTATGGCCCATCTTTTATCACTTTGAATAAATCCCATTTACGGACCCGGACGGAGACGTTCCCCTCCCCCGCCCTAAGTTTTCTTGATGATGCGCTGCGTATACTGCACGACTCAGATGGTCTGATGAGCTTCTGAATTTAGACGTTTATATCAGCGCCGGCGACATCTCTAGATTTAACCGAAGACTCTGAATCACCTATTAATTGCTCCTAACTTTAAAAAAAATTACTTATTTTGTATAATCTTCCTTGTGTTCTCGTTCAGTGGTTCAGTTACAACGAAAGTTGACTTTGGTGAGTTCGAATAACTTCCCCGGACTTCCACTCTTCATGATTCATGCCGCGGAGGAATACCAAAACGTACAGATGACATCATAGGTTGTGGGACTATTTTATAATCCGGTCTCAGTTGCTGAAGCGATCGGTTGCACGGTGCTTGTCACTCTTTACAATTTCTGATTTATTAAGTTTTTAGTTTAAGTCTCACAAAATGAGCTGGCAGGATTATGTCGATAAACAATTGTTATCTTCTAAATGTGTAACAAAAGCTGCGATAGCTGGACACGACGGAAATGTTTGGGCGAAATCCGACGGTTTTGAAGTAAGTGATCTCTATCAGCCTCCATTACCGACTGTCTGTGCTCCTTGCCGACTCATTGAAATGTGAAGTTATTGCATCGAAATTAATACCTTTCTTGTGTAAATATTTCCTCTGACAAATTTTTTAACCGATTTAGGCTGTGATCTTTATTTGCCTAGCAGATTCGCTGCGAAATCGGGTGATGTTCGTACCCCCCTGTTCTCGTTCGCCGATCTCTCGGAAATCCCTCATGATGTTGATGTGAATTTGTGTAGTTCGTTTTTAGGCAATAACGCCAATTTGTGGTTCTTATTTCGTCGTTACACTGCTCGTTTTGATTTCTTTCAATCTCTCAACCCAATGCAGGTTGAGGGAAGTCCCTTCATTTTGTTTGTCTTCAATTTCAGTGCATGTGTGCCATTGCCCAACCATTCAGGCTAACACAGCATCCCTGATAGTGACTCCTCATCTCTGAGGACCAGGAGGTACAATTTAATTGTGAACAGTAATGCCCTGTAACTCCTTCACCGAATTTACCTACCTTTTCGGTTCTAGTAATCCCAGTCTAACCGGAAATATCTGGTAATTTTTGTGCTGGTCTCTTAGGTGCATACCTTACTTGGTAAGGCTTATCAGGTCAACTGGACATCACCCCCCTAGGTTGTGCCACTAAAGATAGGACTTGACAGCTATAGAGGTTTCATGAAAACATCAATTTCTCAGTGCTACCCCATTGATTTGCAGTAGCATGAAGCTGATTTTTTTATGAAAGTTGTTTAATTGTTCAGTTAAATATTTTCTGGAACAATCAATGGGCCAGTTGCATTGTCAACAGATTTCACTTTTGATGTTTGATTTCTATTTTAAAATGCTGTGAAAATGACTGGTCCCAATATCGCTGCAGTTTGTTCAGTATGAACTTAGATCAAAGAATGTCAAAGTGATGACAATTTGTCTAGTCATACCCTGTTCCTATGCTTTTTGTGTTAGGTGTTTGATGCTACGCGCAGCATCGATTCATGTCGTATCACTGAATTCAAGGCCGAAAGCATTTCGGTTTGCTGTTGGACGAACATTTATATCCTAATCTCATCCTTTTAAACTCTTACAATAGCTTTATTAATTCTGAGCCTAGATCTTAATTGAATCAATATCATTTTATCTCTCTTATCACTTTTGATCAGAATTAACCATGTAAAGTGAAATCTGTGCTACCGCCTGAAATGACCAAGTAGCAATTTGCCTATCCTCTCTGAAATAACCTCCAACTGTTATAAATTCATACCTTCCAATGTACCGTGTCTAAATTGAAATTGATCTTTGGCCTCAAGGAAGCAGCATTTGTCTAGTCACCGTTAAAGAATTGAAGATTTCATACTTAATTCTAATGTGAGCTCCTACGGAATGTGAAAGTTAACTCCCACTCCAACTGACGCCTCTACAGGGTACCAAAAAACTGGAGCTATTATAAAACTAAAATATAATACCTCCAGAATAGATTCAAATTCTGAAAACTTCAGGAACAAGTGAAGTTGTTTTGCAGAGAACTTCTTTTCAATCCATAATTTTCCTAATCGTCCGTCTAATTAGATTCATAATCCTCCCCATCCTCACACCCAATTCAATTTTATCAAATAGCAATTTGCCTATCTTTTGTAACATGGTTGGAAATTAGCTGAGCTGCTGCCGAAGGAGGTTAGTTTATTGATGACATTGATGGGCCCCCCATCGGCGGATCCAGCCCTTGCGAACGGGGTAGGGGAATTCGGGATTTTGGCCCCCCGGTGACCCCTTTTACCTTGTTACCCTCCTCTTTTCCCCATCTCTTGGTCGAACAGTGGGGGGAGGGGGGGTTGCTGCTTCTACGTCTCAATGCACTCAAAACTCTTCTGCTTTTAAGTAGAAGCAAGAATGTAGAATAAACTGGAGCCCGCAAGCGGATGGCTTGCAGGTAATCCGTGGAAATTTCAAAATTCAACTTTCTTTTTCTTTTTCAATTTTTTATTTGACCCCCACTGCAAGTAGATGCTTTTGACTGTAGGCGTGAAAATGTTCAGCAAGCCAAAACCATGGAATTTTTACAGATTTATTGATGAAACTTCTTAAATATTCATCAAATTTCCACAATTTCAGTGAAAAAATGCCCACACATTTATCTAGTGCATGTGACTTAAAACAAAGTTAAAAAATGTATTTTCATCTAATACTTGATTTTTAATAATTTTTATTTAATTTTAAATTTAATGTTCCTTACATCCATTGGTTAAAATATTACAAGAGAAAATATCAAAGGAATATTTTAAAAAATTTCACCAAGAAAGTGCAACCTTCATGTCACCTAAAAAGTTGTATGAGTGCACTGTTTGAATGAAAAATAGTGAGTAAGGTCACTGTTATTCAGTATACGCTGCTAATTTTGAGGCAGCTTGCTGTTTTGACCTACCAGAGAAAGTGAGTGAAAAATATAAAGTGCGTTATGAAATTGGAAATTTCCAGTCAGTGCGTTGTTTTGAACTCTTTGTGCAAAAGTGTGGACATTTCTTATTGTGAATAATTCTTCCAAAGAACACTTTGCACCCCCGAAGGCCAAAGGTTTGAATCAAGTTTTCATCCAAGCTTTTAAGTCACTGAAATCCTTTTCAGACAGTAGTAACAGCCCTATTGGCTTTGCAGTCTAATTCTCACTGCAAACTTACTCAGCCTTTTATGATCCTCCAATTTTAGAGTGTCATACATATTCTCATAACCATCAAGGAAGTCATCAAAATAAACTGGCGGCCTGTCAAAATCCATTTTATCTGTCACCACCACAGCCGGTTCTTGACTCAAAATTGCAGTCTTAAATTCCTCTTTCAAATAGGTCTAAACATTACCTGTGCAGTGTGCACTCTTCGTTCAGGAGCATCAAATTAGGAGTACTTTTTACTAAGTCACATCCCATGGTTATCTGAAGAAACTAAATTTTCTTGAGCTTTCTTTGCTCGGACCTGCTGACCAGATTCAATGAGATTTGTGTAAATACAGTGCTCGATAGAGATGCGGTTTCACTTTTTTTGCATTGTCATGGTGTGATTAGAATAGTATTGCAAAGGAGAGAGGGTTGGGGGGAGGGGGACGTTGCTTGTTGTCTCTTCAGGCAGATACATATAAAAGAAATTCTTCATTTGCATGGCTGTAACTGGGCAATTTTCGAAGGAGGAGAGGCATTCGTCACATCCTGACTAGGAAGATATCCTTTCATCAAAAGCAGAGTATTTCCTTTTATTTTCTAACTATTCTCCTTGCCTACTCCAGTTTTTCTTCTTTTACGGTTTTTTAAGGAAGGGAAGTTCCCGGGTCCCCTTCCAATATTCCGCTAATGTTCATTTTGGGCACTTCCTGTGCGGTATTTGTGATCGTAGTATGCTGAAAATTCCAATCGAGGTAGTTATGGAACTGAGGAGAAAAGAGGGGAAGTCTCGAATCAGAAATTGAGTAAATTACGGTGCCTTACTGAAGTAAGATGTGGTATCTCACAAATATGAAGGGCATTAATGGGAAGAGAACTCTTAGTCTCTGACAGACCCTTCTTTCCTGCTCACTTTTCAGCAAACCTGAAAGAAGGATGTTCCTCAGCCATAACCGGCAGTACCAACCCCCTCCTCCTCCCATCATCATCTGAACATTTAAAATGTTGCAACTTAAAAA
Organism: Trialeurodes vaporariorum; assembly: GCA_011764245.1. NCBI lineage: Eukaryota > Metazoa > Arthropoda > Insecta > Hemiptera > Aleyrodidae > Trialeurodes > Trialeurodes vaporariorum. The sequence continues at coordinate 44,168,812 of VMOF01000002.1, forward strand.
ACTAAGTCACCTGAATACTCTTTGAAAGAATTACAAGTGTGCTGCTCTCAAATAAACCAAAAGTTGAATTTTAAGTCCTCACTTTGTTAAATTTTTCCAGAATTTCAAATTTGTAATTAGTTTGTAAAAGAGTCTAAATTCATGAGTTTGGTTCATAAGTCAAACTGGAGATTGGTTACCAAATTAAACTCATGAATGCAGACTGTTTTACTTGTAAATTGTTGTTTATAATTTTTCGAATAATTCAACAAATATTGTGGGATCTGAAAATCAACTTTTGGTTAATATTCGGGGTCCATTGTATGTTTTTCTTAAAATTACTAGAGTATTACGGTCCCTTGAATTTTAAATTGCGACCTTTAAAATTGGAGTTCATAATTTTTGAAAATGGGTCAAAATGGATCTTTGACCTTCATTCTATCGAAAATTACGATTGCAACCTCCAAAACGCTGAAACTTTAATGCTTTTTCCAAACATGTATTATTTAAAAAAAAAAGGGGGGGGGTCACCATTTAAAATATCTGAGTTGCAGGGGTGCCCCCCTCCCCCCGCCCGGAAGCACCAAAAATTCCAACTAAGCCCTGCCCTAGGGTAGTCAAAATTGAAGTAATAGGACCTGCAAAGTTTTGTTCAGTTCAATCTGCAACAGTTCAAAAAATATCAGGTGGACTTGACTTATGGATGACCCTGTTTATTTACTTCAAGACTTCCAAAATTTGGCAAATGTTCCCTTGTAACATTGTTTTGATTGTCCAACTTGAAATCTAAATTTTTTAAGAAGGGAAAATTCATTTCCTCCTTATCCTTGAAATTCAGTTGATCAAGGCTATAATATGGTTGCAATCAGTTGGCTTGGCACCTTGAAACTTCTGGCTTAAAAAATGTGTGGTCATCTTTTAGCAAGGGACGATGCATTCCTTCACTGACCTAAGAATTTCCTTGAATTCTTAACTACGTAAATCCTGGATGTAACCATAATTTATCTGTTCATTAGCAACTCATTATTCTAAAACATACTTTTCAATGTTTGTTTTGCAGATTTCTAAAGAAGAACTTTCAAAGTTACTGCAAGGATTCGAAAAACAAGATCTGCTCACATCCTCCGGAGTTTTCCTTGGAGGCAACAGATATATTTACCTTTCGGGGACAGACAAAGTAATACGGGCTAAACTTGGCAAAGTAGGTGTACATTGCATGAAAACATGTCAAGGTACGTAATTTTTTAATCTTTCATTTACCGGATTATTGAAATTCAAACCCCTACTTTGTGTGGGTCGGGAAAATCAAAATGTCTGAAGAAAACTGCTCTTCTGTGAAAGTGATCAAATTACGATCCCCAAATTATTTTGGCTCCCTCGGCCATCTTAGACCCAGGGGCTCATTTGTTTCATGCTTGTCATGAGTACAGTGAAATTTCAAAAGCGTGGCAAGACTTTCAAAATAGCCCCACCTATTCTACTATTGCGACTTATGGCACTACAAAGTTTGGTCATTTTTGACGCATCTGCAACTGTTCACCCTTCAAACAGCAAAATGAAATTGCTGTTTTGAGGGTAAGCAACTGTAGACAAGTCAAAAGTTTTTTCAAAATTTTTGCATACGCAGGGTCACGGCTGTAAGTTGTGATTTTTGGGTATGCGAGGCTATTTTTTGCTTCTTGCTAAGTGTTAAAAGATTCACTTTACGCTTGTTAACTGTGGAACTGCTTTGCCCTGGCAGGAGGGTCTAGAATGGTCGGAGGGAGCCTCAAATTTTTAGGGATCATCATCATCATTGCATCACTTCTAGGAATCAAGTCACTTTTACTTCTTTTTCTCATAGTGCGCAGTTCCCTCTGGAAATTTTGATTTTTCCGACCCACCCTACCCACGCTGCTGTTAAAATGACAAGCTCTCCTATTTGGTCTCCTGGGGGCTGATTCTGCTCTTTGGGACAAGACGAGATGAGATAGCGTGATTCGACTATGCCTGTTGCGCAGTGTTGCCAGATTGGGGTGAAAAAGCCGTACGATTTACATAGATTTAAATGAGGAGAATACAGATTTTTACCCTCGATCTGGGAACACTGCTATTGCTTTAAACGGTGTCACAAGACAGATTTGAAGTCGTTTGAGTCGTTCATTTCAGTAGAATGGCTTGTGCGTCCATCGAATGACTCGAAATCTGTCACGTGACGCTGTTTCAACCAATGGGATCAGTCGCTTCCTGCTATCCCGTCTCATCTCGTGCAAAAGAGCAGAATCAACCCCCTGCAAGTCTTAACGGAAATTACCCTTAACTGAAAGGCTAATTAAGGCACATCAGCGTGGGACACCAATAGTTGATGTGCCCATTTTGAAATTAGCCCTTCAATTATAATGGTAATTCCATGCTATCAAGACTGTTCACTGGTGCTGTGGATTTATACGGCACAAATGTTGATGATAAAAACAAATTCGTGGCAAAAAAAAAAGAACCTTTTTTTCTTTCCTCTTCAGCATTAGATTGTGAGTGAACATCATCCACTTCGAAATTAGATGAACCATAATAACATTTTGTAACTGAACTACCCGCATTTGCCACTTTGAAGCAGTATTTTTTTCTTAAAAACTTAGAATGGTCCATTTTCCTTTTTTTTTGTAATGTTTCTAGGGCCCTGTCTGACGGAACTTTTTTGAGCAAAGGCTGTGAATGTGAAAGGCCATAATTTCCGATATTATAATTTTGTTCCTCTGGTTGTAAATAATATGCTATAATTTTGGGTTTTTATTTTTTTCAGCTGTTGTTATTTCACTGTATGAAGATCCAATTCAACCTCAGCAAGCAGCATCTGTTGTGGAGAAGTTAGGAGATTACCTTATATCATGTGGTTTTTAATCGCGTAAGTTTGTCTTATTTAAAGTCATAATCTCCTTACCAGTTTCTCGTTCTGTTTTAGTGGGAGATAAAGTTGTTCATCCATAGATACTCTGGAAATTCTGTTGATATGTTTCGTCTCTGTGGCTACTTTGATAGTAAGTGACGAACTTGGAACTCTTCAGACTGATTCATAGTGACATCATGAAGAAATTTGGATCGAAACAAATGTTCTGTCTCTCTTTCTCTCATAGATTATCATGTAAGAAGTTGGATCTAAATTTTCAATTGCTAATTTATTCTACTAAACAAGCAGCATCTGCAGATTTTATGGAACCAATAGATTTCACGTAACTTCAAATACATTTACGCTTCAACAAAATTATGGGAACATCATGCATTTATTTACTATCACAGTTATGTGGAAGGAAGTATTGTATCTAGTCCATATGAACTCATTTATGTGGAAGAAAGCCAATATTGTATTGCTCATTGTTTCTTATATGCTCATTGCTGCCATGACACCATGTGTGATATCTCTAAAAAGTTTAGAGATGAAGAGAGGTTAGAATGATTAAGTGTCCTTAAGGCTCATGGCTGCGATGTACCCATAAAAAACTATAAGTAAGACCCAGACTAAATATGGGATTTCATTCTTGTAGCGCTTCAAACCCGCTCAAACAGATTTAATCAAACGGCAAGATTGCCAACCTGGCTCTTCTAAAATTCAAACATAAACTTGACCAAAACATCTCAAAAACGGGTTTTATTGGTTTTGTTGACAGTAATTGGTGAATAGATGACGCACCATCCATTGTCAGATAACTCTGCAGTTGTTTGATGATTGGAACATCAATCAAACATGCAACGGTTCACTCACCTGCTGTTTGTGGTGGATTTCGGCTCATCGCTTGTTTCTTTGAGGATACCTGTTTGATCGTGTCCGAAGCGCTATTTATTCGTGGTTGTCAATCAACTTGTGATCTTTCACCTACTAGGTTGAATTGAAAAGATATTTGAAGATATGTAGAATTGTAGAATCCAATGATGCAGTAAAATTTGAGAGAACTGATTGTTTATTAGCGTGAATTTGCATTAAAAAACCGTCTATTTAATTTCTTATGGGTAACTTCATGAGAGTGATCAAGAGAGAACGTTTGTTTGGAACCAATTTTGATCGCAACATCATCACTAAATCAGCTTCCAGAAGACTTGCAAGCAATGCGGTTTTGCAGTTTTGATGAATTTAAAGATCTAACATAATTTAAATCTAGGTGCGTTCAAAGAATGCTCAGATTTCTTGAAAATGCTAGTCTAACAAAAATTTTTATTTCTTGTCGATCTGAAGTGTTTGAGCTGCTGGACTTCACTACTACTACTACACATGAGTGGATCTTATGGTAATGCAGCCTCGGATTTCGATCAAACTTGCCGGAACTGTAGTTCATTGCAAAATGTTAGACACAAGTTTTTCACCTTTTGTGGTTTGGCCTTAGTATCGTCGCAAAAAGTTCCCAAAGGTTTGAAGTAATATCCACTGTGCCAAATTGCAACATCAGTATGGACAATGTTGGCTCCATTTCGTACCTGCTGTGGTGGCCCGATTGATAGGTTCTCCAACCTCTATTCTTGCACCGTCACTAATTTTTTTTAACTTTTAAAAAGATCGACTTCTGTTACAATGTCTTTATCTTCCTCTCATTTCTATTTTTCACCAAGCTTGGTCTCCTTGCATTGCATTTGGTGCATTCAAAGGGTTCCGTTTCTGTAGACCTTTACACGAGTGATTGCGAAAGATGGAAGAACAATGTGCTGTTTGCAGTGCGGTAAGCACGAGGGCTGAGAAAAACTGTGATTAGAAGAAAAGGAAATCATTGCATCAAAAGTAATACCATCTTCTTCCATACCTCCAACCGCTCCATAGAGGTTATGGTCGCTCGGGTTCTATGTTTCTACAGCCGCATGTGGGAGACGGTGAATTTTATGCAGTTTTTGGGATTTTTCGGGCATTTTTCAGCCTTTTCTTTGATTTTTCAGTTGGGGGGGGGGGGTCGGCGGATGTTTCAGTTAAATTTAGTGAAAAAAAGTTTTCTTCCTCAAAATTACCATAAGTATTAACAGAAGTCCCTCTCATCGATGTTTTCAGTTGAGGGGGACTTCTGCTAATGCTTATGGTATTTTTGATGAAGACAATTTTTTTTCGCTAAATTTATCAGGAACATCAGCCAAAAGCCCCCCGGTTGAAGTAATCGATAAACAGGCCGTAAAATGCCTAAAAATGCCCAAAACATCCCAAAAACTGCATAAAATTCACCGTCTCCCCCTAGCGGCTGTAGAAACGTAGGACCCGAGCGACCATTACCTCTTAATGGAGTGGTTGGAGGTATGAAAGAAGACGGTATTGATCAAAAGGCAGTGTTCTAATGATAACAAAGTTAAGGAGTGGGGCAAGAATTGATCTGTCATCTGCTAGGACAGCAGTCAGAGATGCTCCCAACTGCGCCTCCATGGCTTGTATGAATCGTAACCAAAATTTTCTGTATTGAAGTTGCATAGCGCTAATGCACTAATTTGAAAAATTTTTGTAATGGAAGTAAGACCTATTTAAAAAACCTACTAGGTTGAATTGAAAAGATATTTGAAGATATGTAGAATTGTAGAATCCAATGATGCAGTAAAATTTGAGAGAACTGATTGTTTATTAGCGTGAATTTGCATTAAAAAACCGTCTATTTAATTTCTTATGGGTAACTTCATGAGAGTGATCAAGAGAGAACGTTTGTTTGGAACCAATTTTGATCGCAACATCATCACTAAATCAGCTTCCAGAAGACTTGCAAGCAATGCGGTTTTGCAGTTTTGATGAATTTAAAGATCTAACATAATTTAAATCTAGGTGCGTTCAAAGAATGCTCAGATTTCTTGAAAATGCTAGTCTAACAAAAATTTTTATTTCTTGTCGATCTGAAGTGTTTGAGCTGCTGGACTTCACTACTACTACTACACATGAGTGGATCTTATGGTAATGCAGCCTCGGATTTCGATCAAACTTGCCGGAACTGTAGTTCATTGCAAAATGTTAGACACAAGTTTTTCACCTTTTGTGGTTTGGCCTTAGTATCGTCGCAAAAAGTTCCCAAAGGTTTGAAGTAATATCCACTGTGCCAAATTGCAACATCAGTATGGACAATGTTGGCTCCATTTCGTACCTGCTGTGGTGGCCCGATTGATAGGTTCTCCAACCTCTATTCTTGCACCGTCACAAATTTTTTTTTAACTTTTAAAAAGATCGACTTCTGTTACAATGTCTTTATCTTCCTCTCATTTCTATTTTTCACCAAGCTTGGTCTCCTTGCATTGCATTTGGTGCATTCAAAGGGTTCCGTTTCTGTAGACCTTTACACGAGTGATTGCGAAAGATGGAAGAACAATGTGCTGTTTGCAGTGCGGTAAGCACGAGGGCTGAGAAAAACTGTGATTAGAAGAAAAGGAAATCATTGCATCAAAAGTAATACCATCTTCTTCCATACCTCCAACCGCTCCATAGAGGTTATGGTCGCTCGGGTTCTATGTTTCTACAGCCGCATGTGGGAGACGGTGAATTTTATGCAGTTTTTGGGATTTTTCGGGCATTTTTCAGCCTTTTCTTTGATTTTTCAGTTGGGGGGGGGGGGTCGGCGGATGTTTCAGTTAAATTTAGTGAAAAAAAGTTTTCTTCCTCAAAATTACCATAAGTATTAACAGAAGTCCCTCTCATCGATGTTTTCAGTTGAGGGGGACTTCTGCTAATGCTTATGGTATTTTTGATGAAGACAATTTTTTTTTCGCTAAATTTATCAGGAACATCAGCCAAAAGCCCCCCGGTTGAAGTAATCGATAAACAGGCCGTAAAATGCCTAAAAATGCCCAAAACATCCCAAAAACTGCATAAAATTCACCGTCTCCCCCTAGCGGCTGTAGAAACGTAGGACCCGAGCGACCATTACCTCTTAATGGAGTGGTTGGAGGTATGAAAGAAGACGGTATTGATCAAAAGGCAGTGTTCTAATGATAACAAAGTTAAGGAGTGGGGCAAGAATTGATCTGTCATCTGCTAGGACAGCAGTCAGAGATGCTCCCAACTGCGCCTCCATGGCTTGTATGAATCGTAACCAAAATTTTCTGTATTGAAGTTGCATAGCGCTAATGCACTAATTTGAAAAATTTTTGTAATGGAAGTAAGACCTATTTAAAAAAAATGAGACTGTTGAGACTATTATTGTGTTATAAACTACACTTCCTGCAAGTTTGATTGCAAGCGGAGGCAGCGTCACTGTAAGGTGTCCTTCTTATGGTTGGAAACGGAAATAATTTTTAAACTGGTTTTCTCCATCTTCCAATGTTCCGGTTTACTTTCAGTTTTATTCGACTAATGACATCAACTCTTTCTCTGGTATTGATGAGGAATCTGGGTGTCATTCAATTTAGTCTTTTTTATCTTTCCATTTATAATGACAACTACTTTGCCACCTCTTTTTTGTGGGAAAAAAAAAATAATGGATTTTTGACTTTTTGGTTTCAAATTAAAGCTCTGATGAAGCTGAGCAAAAATTCTCGGGGCATCAACTTAATCATGGAAGATGTGTTGAGGTATTCACAGTTGAAGCACTCAAAAAGTTTTACTTTTAGAGCCCCATTGCCTACCAGCATGGAAAATCGCCCTCAAAAACTCTTTCCATCTGCTTGAGGCATCTGTAATATTCGTTGGTTAAAATCGCAACGTCTTGGGTGTATCACACATTGAAACCCATGCATTCTGCTTGTTACTAATACCCTTCCCCCACCTGATCAATTTTTAATTGAGGCGTTTTATGTAAAAAGGGGTTCTTTGCAGTTTTGTAATTGGAAGAAAAACGCATTCAAAGTTTTGCAACTTGATTTCTATCGATCGGGCTACCTAGATAGCTAATGTAAATTTTTTTTCCTAAAACTAGGTTTATTTACGGACGTAATGGCTTAGAGTTTTTTTAAATCCGTGTATTTCTGTGTTTTACAAAATATTTTGAAGTTGACTCCTAGGAACCCCTTTTTACGTAAAACGGGTCTCGCCACCTGAAAGATACCACCAAGTAGCAGGAAAAAATAATCATTAGCTGATTTTCGGCAGAGATTGTCCTTATGGCATGTACTTTCACCCAAAAAAAAGTACTTCAAGATATCTTGCCGGTATTGCCACATATATCCAAAAATGCAGCCCAACATGCCTTTATATCGAAATATATTGAGAAGTATCGATTGAATCGAAAAATTGATACGCTTTCCATGTAATTGGAATAATTTTCAACATGAAAGATACCTTGAATATTTACGCTCCGACGACTCCTAAGCCCTCAAAACCGCGATCTAAGTTTTCGGCGATTTTTGGAGAACTTGAAACTCGCATCACAACTCCCATTTAACGAAGCCTCGATTCACAAATACACCTCGTAATCGCTGAGTTTTCAAGATATTGAGCTGAGATTTTGGTGAGAGACTATTATTGATATGACAAATCGATTAATGTGTTTTACGCAAAAAGGGGTTCTTCGCGAAGAACCCCTATTATACCCTATAAGAAGAACTTTTACATTAACATTCTTTTACATTAAACGCCTCAATTACTGTATTATTGTTAATGATCCTGCTTCCTCATTCATGTACCAAGAAAAAAGAAAAGGCAAAAGAATCTTCCACGTCATGGAGAGAGGGGAAGTATTTTGACCCTCTCCAATGCATGAAAGATGGCAGAGGTGATATGTGTTTCGGCCCTCGGCTCATATCGAGATAACAACATCCGTAGTCTCGGACTCCATGTCTTCACCCTCCTTCCAATCATTTGGCAGTGAGACGATATATTGCACTGCTGGAGCAGTTGAGTGGGGGTAAGAAAATGTCCTCTCTCGTTGTGATGTGGAAGATTCTTTTGCTGGCCTTAGTATAGGCAGAGGGAGGCAAACCATTGGCGGATCCAGCCCCCCCCCCCCCAAACGGGGAGGGTGAACTTGGGATTTTCGCCCCCGGTAACCCACTTTATCCTTTTTCTCCCCTTCTTTCCCCCTCTTCTTCCCTTCCTTCCCCCTCTTTACCCCTTTGTTTTGGCCGAACGGAGGGGGGGACCCCCCCCCCTGTATCCACCAATGAGGCAAACTGACAATTTTCTAATTCTTTTCCTGATGTTGGTTGGCAATTGGACTCAAAAAATGGCCCCTTTTGACTGTGCTTCAACCGTGTATATCTGTGAAAACTGATGCTACGCATCTGCATCACCTATCAGCTTTAACTTAAGATCTACAAATCAAAAATCCACCGCGGTCCATGAGCATTATCCCATGTGACTAGTACAAGGTCCTTTGTGGAAAATAGATAAGGAGAAAATTTTACTGTGGCTATTTTCTGCGGCTATCAATACTTGTCATCTGCATTGTCTCATCAAGAGCTCCTGTATTGTACTGACACACTTGTAACAGGATTCAAATTATTTTTGGTTTCAGATAACTCGCTTTTTTGGTCTGGTGTGAGAGCTCAGATAAATCATTGAAATGAAAAGCTAACCATGTGCTCCCACTCAACAACAAAGAACTTATATTGCATTTTTAAATTTTTTAAATTTATTTTTAATACTTTTTGTCAGTGAAATGACTCGTGATAGTGTAAGTTCTTTGCTATACACTTTGTTATCTTCATTTATCTCTTTCGTTTATTAATTTATCTTTCTCAATGATCCATTTATTTATTAATTTTTTACTACCCTTACTTTCTGCTCTCCCATTTTTATTTATTTGATTCTTTATTCATCCTTTTTTATTTATTTTATTTTTTATTTATTTATTCTTATAAACTTCTTAATTCTTTTCCTTCTACATAAATCATAATTAAATGTCATAGGTTTCAATACAATGTATAATATTTTTTAATATAACTGTATTTTTTATCATTTATTTATTAACTTTTTTTGTTTTGTTTCATTTCGCTTCTTCTATTTGTTTTTCTGGATCAACATTCAGGTGTGTGTCAGAACAACAAGAATTGCAGATTTCAGATTTTATTTTGCAGCAATAATTAATTTACACCATTTTCGCTCTTTGTTTAATTCAGCAGTTTTACGAATCAAATCGGGTTATTCCGCATTTTCTTAAAATGTGTCCCATTTCCACTGATGCAATTTCTTTTTTTTATGTTCCATTTTTTAAAAGTTCTGAAGAATGGAAAAGTTCTCAGTCTTTTTCCTTAAAGAAATGCAAAGAAGAAAATTTATGAAAGTGTTTGATTCAAAACTAAACTCTAGTCCTATGCACTTAATCTCACCACCCAAAAATGTATAAACATTTTTTTTTGCCGGTCGGACTGATCTTTATACAATTTGATGATGGTAAAACCTAGACGATTCTATCATGTCTTACTGCCTCACCTTACTGTTGCGCACTGAAACTGTTCCATTCACTACTTAGTGAGATAACTTTGGACTGAGCTCACCGTTCTCTAAATCGTACGTTTTCTTTTTTTAGTATAATCAAACAAACTCAAAGAAACTCAGATCTTTCACACAACATTAGCTCGGTGTAGATTGTAAGTCAACCTCACTGCTGAGAAGTTTTAAAGTAGCTTTAAATCATGTGAATCGCATTTGTACATTTCTTTTTTCTCTTAGATCATTTACTGTTTTGTTTGAAGCGAGTATTGTTACAATGTGATTGGCCTGCTCTCCTGAACAATAAATTACAATCTAATACTAAGGATGATGCCAAAGCTTGAAGTTTACTGATTTTAATATCAGATTAATTCAAACATTTGGAGTTGCAATCATTATTTACTTATTTAAATCAATATTCTCTTTCTTCAAAAATTATCCGCAGTAAATTCGGAGTTACTGTATGACTGTCGCTTCTTCAAATTTTAATAAAAAAAAATTATTTATAGGTACTTTTTTTTTTTTAGTGGTACAAGTCCCGTCAGTTTAAATTAATTCTCAAGATATTTCTAACTCCTCTCTGCTTGTAATCAGAGTCACTGAACAAATGAAAGGATGTTACTTATCATATCCATTCAATTCAAATTTCTCAATTCCCTGCGTCTTGGCAGAGGAACAAATTATTAAATTAAAAAAAAAGAAAAAAAAAATTGGAAGGAATTAAGGTCATGACCTGTTACTTTTGTAATATCCTTCAAGTTATGAAATTTGATTGACAAAGTAGAAGTCGAATCTTTTCTCTGTATCTTCTTTTGAAGTTTCAACAAAATTTAATTTAATATTTTTTATAATGTTATTTACTTATTTTTTAATAAATTTAATATTTTGATGTCTTTTTTGTGCCAACATCATCATCTACTCTTTTTTTTTTCTTTTTTGAAACGGAAAGTAAAGACTTCTCTTTACCTTTGGCTCTATGTTTATTTTTGTCTTCAAATGTAGGCTTGTAAATCAATTGCTCTTGAAACTTAAAAAATCTTAGTTTAAACTCTTCTCTGCAGCTGCAGTTGAGAGTCTAACAAGGGGTGGTGACAGCTGGGCTATCTCCATCATCGTTCAAAGTTTCTGTGTAGGTAGTCCTAACGGTGCTTATCAACGCCTCATCATCACTGTTTGTGCATGGGCTCTCAAAAACTCAAAAAAAGCTTTCGAAAATTCACGGGGTTTACAATGCGATGATTGCGCTTCGCATTCATTGGAGACATTGGCGCAGTGAGCTGGGGTGCGCGCTTTCATTTATGCAACCCAGGTTTGAGTCTTGCCACTGGATAAACAGTTTTCGCGTTGGTAATCGATCAGATTGTTTCCCTAGTCGTTTCTTTTTCCGTCTCATTTTCCACTGTAAATTTGAACTTTTAATTCTCTTACTAACTGTCAAATAACAAGTAAATGGACGAAATTAATTGTCGCGCGCAATTTATTAGTGAGCGAGGGAATTGTTTTTGTTGTAACTATTAGTATGAGAATCAAAAGTTGAAATTCACAGTAGAAAGTGAGATGTTGGAAAAATAAGCAACTTGGGGAAATAATCTGACGGTTTGCCAATGGGAAGTTTGAACGATGACAGGAGGTGGTCCAGTTGTGACCACCCCTCGTAAGTGGTAATGATTTCCCAGTGGCAGCTTGCGCAATCTGGCAACCGTGCTCTTTTGACATTTAAATCTATGCAAAAATGGATTCTAGATGAAGAGCAGTGCCTCAGCAAAGAATCAACTATTTTACAAAGCTTGAAATGGAGGGTGTCCATCAGTGGTGTAGCGCGCTATGTGGCAACGTTGTACTGTGTTCATTTGAACTCATGAAAAAGATCGAACTATTGGATAATCGGCGAACACCTTTGCATTCGATCTTTTACATGGGTTTGAATGGACACCATACAATGTTGCCACATTGCACACTATGCCGCTGGTATCCATTGTTGCCACTTTGCTTGAGCCACCTCTGTGATCCCTATTTAATTCTAAAAAATTTAACTCACTATTGCCAGGCACAGTGAATAGAACTATGATTACCTCAACATGATTCCATTGCAAACTCCACAAGGTTTTAATCAGTTAGTGGTGCCACCACTTAAGTTGTTTTCTTTTTTGGGAAGTTGCAGGTAACGTGTATTTTCAACTCAATGACAACGGCTGGTAAAGAAATCAGATTGTCGAGACCTCTGTAATTTTTACTTTTTGAGCTATTGACCATCAAAATCAGTTGAGAACTAAAGACATGGATACCTACTCTCCCGAGTTTTGACCGAAAATAGATAGATTTACATATCTATTGCTCTCATCTCTAAAGATTGTTTTCATTTCTCAGCTGGTTTTGATGGTTGATGGATGAAAAACACGGCGGAAGTCCTGATGATAAAAAAAAACTAGAATTTTTAATCATAATTTTTTCATTTCCGCCAAAAATTCAACAGTTTTAAAGGACGCCTCCCTGGTGGGCAGTGGGCACTTTAAGAACTACTGGAATCGTTTTTACTGACGATAATTTTCACATTATTCACAATCAACTTATTTGTTCGCTACCAATTAAGAAGTCTGCTTTAAATATTGCCAAGAAAACGAGAAACAGTTTCTTGTACCCAATATCAGGGTCGTGGACAAAACCACCATATCCATATAATGCGGAGGCTCATTAATGAAAGCGCAATCCTGGGATTGTTGGTTCATGTGGAAATCTGTTGATTTTCCTTTGCCTCTGTCAAGAATAACACAGATGGCAGATTTGAAACTTTAGGGACAAATAATTCCAGCAAGTGCCCTCTCTTTCTGATCAAATGAGCAAAATAAAAACAATCTTTACAACAAGCATAAGTAATTCATGTGGAAAAATTCTAAGGATTTCATGGAAACTTCTTCTTTCAGTAGATAATATGTCAGCCCCAACGTTCCCTCTTTCCATTGTATGAGGGTGATTCCACAGTACCTTATGGGATTTTCACTGAGACCCATCGAGTTTCTCCCAGAAACAACGATTTAACTAATGAAGGCTCATGGAATTTTCAGTCCTGAGTAAAGTTGAACGAATTGGCATATTCCAATCATAAATCAAACACCTTGGCATTTGCCGGGTTACCAATCAAACGCGTTGGCAGGGGATGGATTGTCAATCGAACGCGACGGCAAAGAAGTAACGTGTAGGGGGCTCTAAGGCCCACATTTTTTGATAAACAAGCTCCAGGTTATCAAATTTGAAAATTTAATTTGGATGGCTTCAACATCAGTGAACGCAAGAAGAAGAAGAAAGCACGTAAGGTCATCATATTCATAATTTTCATGGGCAGCGATTCGCAAAAGCCAGTAAAATTGCAATCTGGTGCTGCCTCGCCTCCCCGAAATCCTAAGCAACCCCCTGCTGCTGGCCGAAAATAGAAGAAAGTGGTTGGATGATCCGGCGTTTTTTTTAAAGGGATAATAAAAATAATGTAAAGGTCCAATGACCTATGCACCGCTGACAATCCACCATATCAGCTATGATCGTCGGTGGCGTGACGAGATGGGGCATGTGAATCCCATTGCCCCGGGAGGGTAGTTGCAAAATCAAGGTGAACTAGCAAAAGAAAAAAAAAAAAATGAAACGTCATTAAGTTGATAATTTTGATCGACGACGACACTACGGAGGGAGGCGAACTTGCATTAATGCCCCCCCCCCCTTTGTAAATCCTCTACATGCACCTGGAGGGGAAAACAACTATCGATGCTTAAACTTTCTTGAGGCCCCTAAAATCTAAGGGCGGAGGTGTCACGGCGGATCAAACTTCACGAAATATTAGGTAAAGCCAAATTCGAAGTAACTCAGTGTACTCATCGTTTGCCGGCAAAGTAAAGTTCTACTTGATGACAGGGATAAATATCCAGGGTTGATAGTATTGGTGGTAATCAAGGTTAAAAATTTCAGCTGGAAAAACAGTTAAGTAAAAACTGAATTTACGATGTCTGAAATTTTCGGGGGGAAACCCCACCTCCTTTTTTTCTTGAGGAAATCCTGCCAGGCACCCGACCCTTCTTCTAGTTGACCTCATCAAATTCAAGATTTTTTGTCTCAGAATGCTCAGAACGAGTTTGAACGTGACCATTTGTCACAGCAGCCGTTTTCGATGTATCGCACTTTGAAGGAAGTGCAGTGATTTCGTTATCCTTCCGAAATGAAGGCGCTCGGAGTGAGCGGAAATATCTTCAATAACTGGACCGCGAGTCGTTAGATCGTCGCGGAACCGGTTGCAATTATTGATTTCTCGGGTAGATTTCCGTAAGAATCGACCGCAAGCTCGACATTTTTTTCGCCACTCAAATTTGAAAAAATCGTAAGGGTTACATCGTCGAAATTTAAGACGAACATTTTTTGTCAAGACTTTTTCTCTCAGAACGAGTTTAAAGGTAACCATCTCGACGTAGAAATGACCAAGAAATCGATTGAGAGGACTCCCGGCTGGAGCGGAGCAGCCGTTCTCGATATATTGCACTTCAAAGGAAGTGCGGTGATTTCGGAAACCGAAATATTTTAATTAAAAGCTCAAGGCATAGTGGCAGAGCTACGAAGTTACTATTGGAGATTACTATCTAATTTGATGTTTTCCTCTGTGTATTTCTGTAGAGAGAGAGACAAATTAGAAGGGCATCTCCTATGACACCTGCATAGCCCCACCTTCTTTGCTCCTAAATGGCAGCGCTACACACTTTTCATGAAAGATTCCTTTCTAATTTGTCACTCGCCCCACAGAAACGCACCAGAGGAAAGTCTCAAATTAGATAGGAATCTCCCATGGTACCTATGTCGTTCACCATTACGCCTGAAATTTGAAAGTCATCTTGTGAGTTTGCGAGTGGATTTTGTACATTTTTCAAGTACTCATTGTTACTCTCACTGGATTTTACTCGAATATTGACTAATTTATCACTTGTAGCACAAGTCAGCAAGAGCCCCATTTACGCAGTAAAGTAACAACAGAACGGCTTTTTAAATCAAGCTGGAGATGATCTCAATATTCCGGTTGATTTCAAGTAGAATGGGGTATCAATGAGTATCACGTATCAATAAGGCGTCGTACACACTGCACACTCCAACATTGTCAATGCCATTTGTCAAATCCAGATACTCAAGATTCCCCAATTTTACACATTGGTACGTACAATGATGCACACCTCCAACCAATTGGACCGATTTCTGCAGAAGGGAGCCAACTGCTACGGGTTTCCTTTTCCTATGAAGTCAGTTCCCTTCAATAGAACTTGGTTCAGTTAGGGATTAATTTGTCATTAAATGAGAGACTACGAGATAATAAAGAGAAAAATTAATTTAATATTAAATTGAAAAGTTATTACTACATAAATAAAAAAAAAAGAATACAAACAAAATACATATACAATGATGAATAATATACATGAGGTAGATAAAACTATTGTATCAATGCTACAGAAGGCAGACTGATACAATCAACAGATTTGTTATAAAGTTTAATTTATTGTTGTACTTGTGAGCGAGTAGATTATTTCACTTCATAATAAATTCTAAGATAAACTATAAATCAATATTTACAAAAAATATTAATAGTAATTTGAGCTTAAATTAATCAACATTGACAGAGTCGGGGGAGGGGGGGATAGAAGTTCAAAGTATAATATTTACTCTAGCAATTTGAAAAAAACAAAGGACTTAATTTTTTAACATTTGATACTGTTATTTACTATTAAACAATTAGTATTTACAAAAACATTTAAACACCCTACATTGTCATTCTGTGAATTTTTTTTTACACTTTTTCCCCCATTTGTTACAAAAATTGGTACAACACTAAATCTTCAACAATTTTGAGTCCTTTTGTTCGTTGAAGGTGACATAGAAGCTGAGTAATTTCATCTCCCAAGTCATTAAAATCTACTTTTTTTCTCTCAAACCAGCCAAAACTAAAGAAATTCAAAAACAATTACCAGTGTTTGTAGATCAATGCATAGTTTTTGATAAAATATGAAGATCAAAATATCAATTTGCACCATGAAAGGACTAAAACAGGAAAATTTATGTACCATACTTTACGTTTAGAGTCTTTTGACTGATAAGGACGATTTGATCGAAAAAGAGGGGGAAATTATTATTTAATTAACATGTTTGCTAAAAGTAAAAATAAAAAATAATAAAAAAAACAAAAACCTGTAAGAAAGCACAAATTACTCATAAAAAAGAATTGACAGTTCATTAATTTGTTGAACTGAATCGAGAAAAGGCTCTTCCAGCGCAAATACATTTCTCACAAATACTTGAACATTTAAGCGGCTTCTTTTAATTTATCGGGTTCAGCAAATAGCACCAAGAGTGATTTTTTCACTTCAAGTTTTTAAAAAAAAAAAAAAGGGAGAGAGGGGAAACACTATAATGAAAAAAATAAGTAGGTTCGCGAAAAGAGGGTTATGATTTTTAAAATGAACAGAAAAAACGAAAAAATGGTTCCAAAAAATTGAGATTCAACATTAAGTAGATAAAAAATACTGCGTTTACAATTTTTCAAATATCTAACATTCGACTTGCATGAATACGAACCCTGGATTTCTATTCAATGTCCTTCCGATTTTGGATACATCAAAGATGAGGCCAGAGCACCAGAAAATCTACCTTGCACTTGAAAAAAAAAAATTGCAGCCAAATCTCTTAAAAAAACCACTGGATCTAACCAAAACCGGTACAAAACCTAACAGTACAAATCAATACAAAATCTAATAATACAAATCGACACAAAATATCGACGACAACATGACAATAAAATATTACATTCAAATTTTAATGAAAAATAAAATCATGGCACCTTCCTCAAAAATAAACTGAGAAATCTGGTGATTTTTCCAAGAGATTTTAGCAGCTACGTCTTAACCATTACCAAACACTAGACTGAACACGATCAACAACGGTGAAAGTCAAATTTTCAAAATACAAATAGTAACAGTTATTATAATAATCATTAATAATAGATATTCACAGTAACAGTCAGAGTACCAACTTGGAGTAAAGGGCTCAACACAATCCTTACAGGAACAGGCTTACATGAGACCCCCCCCCCCTAAAATTGAGACATGTAATTCTCCGTATTATCCTCTCCAATTGGCCCAAAAAAAAAATCCATTAATTAAATTTTACGGAATCGAGTCAATGAGTGTCATGAACACCAACAGGGAGGAGTCATTGGGGTAATCTCCCCCCCCCCCAGAAAGTAGAAAGATACCAATTTTCCCTGAAATATGCTTGAAAACAAGCAAGAACTTGTAAAAATCAACGTTTGAGCCCTCCTCTGTTTGTTCCCTCTGGCAAAATATTCTGTTGGCGCTCACAAAATCACTTAACAGCTCAAAATCTACTTGAAAACAATTTTTCACTGGCCACGATAACTTTCAGTTTAAAAGATACAAAGAATGATGCATCACGGTTTCAGGGAAAGGAGGGGGAGGGGGTTGTCCACGTTGGCCAGTTCCCGTAAGGATCCATTGAGGTCCTTTCACAAAATCCTATCAAAGAGACGATTCATGTTCTTCAACATCAATATGTATTTCAGAGATGAAAATAGGGAGGGAGGGAGGGGGGTTTAAAAGTATTTGCAGAGGAACTAACTTTCACTAAAAATACTTTCATTAAACTGAAATTGAATTGAAATAAATAAATGAACAAATAAATAAATAAATAAATAAATAAATAAAGGAATAAAACAGAAACAAATTAATGGAATAGAAAACAAAGTCAACAGTATTTCAGTAATTTAAAGGATAAAAAAATACATGGTTAAAAAGGGATTAACAATGACTTACATTGAACCTGAGAGTTTCGAGTTTTGGAATCAATTTTTAGATGAAAATAGAATATAATAAAATAAAAAAAAAAAAAAAGAAGGATAATAATGACATTGCTTTATGAACTTTTGGGCCGTTACAATTAACTAAAAATTTGCAGACAAATTTCTTGACAATATTACCATGTGTGGGGAAAAATAGATTAATAAATAAAAAGAAAAAAATATACACCAAAAAAAAAAAAAAAAAAAAAAAAAAGAATGCTGAAAAAAAAATAATAAAGTAAGAAAAAACCTAGAAAAAAATATATGTATATATACGTTACATTAATTATGATAGTAAAAATAATAGTGATTATAATGATAATATGTAATTACACACAATAACAGTGAAAGCATGTCAAACATAGAGAGATGACGTTGTCTTTAACTATTATACACTTGCTTAAAACTAAATCCCTGAGATACCTATCTTACTTTACAAAACAAAACAGCGAGAGAAAGAGAGAGAGAGAGAGAGAGAGAGAGAGAGAAAAAGAGAGAGGAAGAAAAAAAATAGAATTGAAGAAAATAGGGGTGCAAACGTGAAAAATGAGTGGAGAGAGAAGTCTCCGTAGTCTGAGGTAGTTGTACATTTTCAGTTTTCATTTCACCGGTGAATTTCCAATGTTTTATTAGTATTCAATTAAATACCACTCCCTCGTTCTAATTTAAAACGCAGGATTATTGACATTAAAGTTTACATAATGCTCAATTTCACAGATGTAACTCTCCATCTGGTTAAATCAGTCATTTGATAACACAGACTATGAGCAAGGATGAATCTTCAAATCCAGCGGGGTTAAAAGCAGAGTTGGGCAACCTAGAGTCCCTGTATACTATGAGAGTTGCGACAAGACTCTCAAAATGAAGAAGAAGAAGCGGATCAATGGAGCCCCGAAGAGGCAAATTGCAAATGGCGGATGTCCATTTGCCTCTGCGCTGTTGCCACTATTTCGCTATCTCTTATGGGTTAGGTTCAGATTCGCGACAATACCGGTCGTTCCAGAGATAATGTTCTCCAAAATAACATTCAAGCAGGGGAAAAATTAACAATAATTACTGCGGCCACTGTTACTTCAAATGTGTAATGAAAGTTAGTGCGCAAAAAGTAAACAAACCCTCCACCATTTGCATTTGCCTCTTGGAACTTTCTTGACAGCCTAAATCTGAGAGCCAATCAGAAATGGATTCAGCAATGGCGCAACTCTCATAGTATATAGGGACTCTAGGGCAACCAACGAATAAGAAATAATGAAATGAATCTGGCAACACTGAAAACTGGGTTTGGGACCTAAGCTGAGGAAAGGAAAACACAGATTCATTCGATTGACTCAGCGTTGCCTGACTCACCAAAGAATTTTCAGATAATTTTTTGCCCAACTCTGGTTAAAAGTTAGTTTCTCCTCTTCTTTGGTCCTCTCCACAAGTAGAAATGAAAATGGGGCAAGCGTAAATTCAAGTCCTTTAAAAAAAAATAAAAAAACTAACAGAAATTATTTATTGTACAAGAATATTCCAGTTATTTCCCCCTTCATCTTTCTTATTTGTTACCAGTCAATTTAATGTGGCAAAAAATGTTGTCACAGAGGGTGAAAGAGTTGAAAATTAAGAGGGTAAGAACCTAATATGTGATTCAAAAATAATTACAACCTTGAGAAAGTGTGTTTGGAGATTTACACAGCATATTTATATAATTCGTAATGAAAATAAACATGCTAATCTCAAACAATTTGAAGTACATGTTGGATAAATAAATTTAAAACATAATGTAAACAAAACAAAGTGAGCCGGCAACTTGAAAAAAAAGTTAAGTAAATAAACAATAAAAAAAAAAAAAAAAAAAAAAAAAACAAAGAAAGAGCTGTTTCAAATTATTAAAAAAGTGCACAGAGCAGACGGCAGGCTGATTATGAACGAACATATCGTATAAAGATTTTGCGTACACGGAGGTGGATCAAGGTATTGTCCTCCTCTCTCTCTTTTTGCCCATTTGTATACATGTGTAAAAAAAGGGATAAAAGAAGGGGCCATCACTTATAACTGTAGCCCTTATATCTGTCCTTCTCTAACACACGCATTCAAATGGACAAAGAGAGAGAAAGACTTGTTCCAAAATCCATCTGTGTACAATGACTTTCTAAAGAGAGTACCCTGGTCGAAATTCTTACCTGTCCTTTAATTACTATTAATAATTACTTTAATTACTTTAATAATACTTGTCCTCTGAATTGTCCTTTATTTTCAATGAAACTTTTGATTTTTCATGACGTACTTTCAAAGGGGTGTTCTGATTAGCCCTTAAACACTTGAAAACAGCAAAATTGTTTGAAGATTGCTAAGATTTAAAAATTTGGAAGATTTGAAAAAGAGTAAAAATTTTGACCAGGGTACTTTCTTTTGAAATTCATAGTACCTGTGCCTACAAAATTACTATGAATGGTATACTTGATGTCTTAGGACAAATTTAGAGCAACAACTGGTGATGCTATCTATCGGACTGGAATCTTTGTGAGTTTTGCCTGAAATCACTCTCGAGGGGGAGAAGAAAGTATATAGAGGACAACCATCAATTACTTCAATACTCGAGGGTAAAATTTTAAATTATTCCCTGAAAGGTAAAATGTCAAGCTGACAGTTGGAAGCGTTTGTTGACTTATAGCTAGAGACTTGAGAAATTTAGCAAATGCAAAACAAATGCAAATAAATGCTAATTAATTCTAGAATGAAAGAGCTAAGTTGTCCATTCCTTGCTTAAAAAAAGCTAAATTGGGCATTCATTGGCTAAATAATTATAATTTGATGACTAGAGCCTGTGAATATCTGTTTCTTTTTTTTATTTGCTGCATAATCAGTGTACTTTGTAAAAATGCTGATCAGAATTTATTGGGCCATAAAATCGGCCTGCAGCTGATACGGAGGAATTATTTTTTCAATACATCTGCGAGCCGATCCTTGAAATTTCTGACTTTCGGGTAGACTGGATAAGAATGGAAACCGGTGATTGGTGTAGACGAGTCACGTGGTTGCCAAGTCTAATGGAAAAACGAAATTGATCTAATTGGTTATCTGAAGGTCAAGACTGCCCGATATCCAATTAGATAAATTCTGTATTTTGATTAGACTTGGCAATCGTGTGGCTTGTCTCCACAAATCACCAGTTCTGATCACCAGCTACTAGGAGCCAATCATTTACTACTTTGATAAACCGATCGTTAAGACTGTCTATAAGCAATGCTATTGGTCGAAAATTGTACAACTTGGCAGGTGCTACAGTAACCATCATTTAAGTGCCTGTTTTTAAAACCATTCAATGCACAGCCAAACAATGGACACTTTAACCATGGTAACCACACTCATAGAGACAGTCTTAACGATGAAGTACAAGATCGGCTCTCTGGATATTGTTCATAGGACTGTGTGTGCACTACTTTTCAGGACAAAGTCAGAAATATATTCGAAAATTAAAGAATGATAAATTAATAAAGAAATAATATGTAACTGCTAAGTGATGAGCTGCTAAAAATAAGTGCTACGTCATTTCTCTACATGGAAAACTAAATTTCTAGGTTGCTGCTAAGAATGTATTTATTTTAGACTATAAATGACTAATTGTTTCCTGAGCAACAAGACACCAAAGCAAAGGCAAAAAATAAAGCAATTCTCTGGTAGAATTACTTTAGTTAGATAAATAAATCTCTGGGTGTCGAAAAAGAAAACTGGCTTACTTTCACAACGGACAAGCTATAGTGAAAACCTAAACTTCAAAAGCTATTTTCTTGGTTAAAATTCAATGAAAAACTTTTTATAGTACCAAGGTTTTCGCCAAAAAAACTTGTATAGATAGAGCTCATTTCAGAAGTGAAGGCGCACTTAAACCATAGTCTTTGGCAAATTTCCAATTTTCATTCCTTCAAATCAAAACAAAACTTGCCTTCAACTTGAAACGTTTGATTTTTAAGCGTTTCTCAATGAAGAGCTGATGCTTAAATTCATTTTTATTAATTTTCATTTAAAAACATGAGAGACAATGTTGAAAAATTCCAAAAATCACCGGTTCAGGTGCGCCTTCACTTCTGCCAAAATTTCTACAAGTAGTAATAACCAGTTTAAACTTTAGTGCCATAAACCCATTTTTTTTAGACGCTAAAAGACACCCTGACAGTTAAGAAGGATAAGATATTTCTCTATTACTAAGCAATTGGTGGCCATACTTGGCAGCTTAAAAAATACATATTTAATAACTCTGGTTTTGGCAGCTGACAGTGTACTACTACTACTAATGAGAATACTTCAAACTACCCGTTACGATGAAAACAAATCCAACCGTCAAAATGATCATTTCCTTACAGATATTGGCTCTATTCCTTTAATTTTTCCTTCTTCAAGGAAAGTAAATGATGGCAATCAAGAGAGGTATTAAGGTGATTCTTCAGCTTTTAGTGCCGATTTCTGCAACCAGAGTGCTACCGTTTGAATAATGTCAAATTACAGGCCAAAAGCAATTTATATTTAAGAAAATGGAAGGTCAGTTACTAGATAATCATCTGAAGAACGTCTATGCAAAATATCTCGTTAATAATTTCAAACATAAGGCTGAAAGTACCAAAAAATGAAATATCGCATTTCGGTATAAAAATCAATTTGCGATATTCCATTTGTTGGTATTTTCAACCTTATTTTTGAAATTATTGATGAGAAATTTTGCAGAGGCATTCTTCAGATGATTATCTAGTAACTGACACTCTGTTTTCTTAAATATAAATTGATGACTTCCTCGGTAAAAGGGAGCGCCTATAATACGGTAGGTGCGCTAAAAAGTCCTAATTTCAAATTGGTATTGCGTGAAACTCTGATGAGGAAAACTGGGTTTTCTTAATTGTCTAACAATTAGAGCGTGTAGTCGAATCTTCAGATGACTGAGAGAACCCAATCCAACACTTCTTACTCACAAAATAACCTTCTGAAATCAGGTTTTTAGAACATGAGCACACCCAATGTTTTATATCCCCTTTTACTGAAGAAGTTTTCAACTGCTTTTGGCCTGTGATTTGACATTAATCAAACGGTAGCGCTCCGGTGGCAGAAATCGGCACTAAACGCTGAAGAATCACCTTGAAAAACAGCAAAAAAGTCCCATAGAACAGACTTGCAAGGTAAGTCTTGAGACTCTTCCGCAGTAAAACAATACAAGAAAAGCAACAAAATAGATAAGCAAAAATATTTTGCAGAGCGAATTACAAAAGCAAGATTGATCCCTGAAATTTTAATGTCCCTGAACATTGAAATATTACAAGATTAAAATAAATGAGTGAGTGACTGTTCACATTTCAATACTGAGTAAAGAAACTTTGAAAAAAAGCGTGAGTTGCCATAGAAGTGCAACGCGTTCTAACAGACAGGCCCTTGACTTTAACAAGGTTAAAGTTGAAATACTGATTACCTTCCAATTAAAACCAGAGACACAAAAAGACCCCGCAAACCCTTGATTTTCCATGTTGAATAAGTGAGGCTCTTCGAGTCTGACTCATTCTGCTCGTGGACTCAACGAAACAACAGTCAACAAACCCAGGGGGCTGATCATTCATCAAAAGTACACACACAGTAGCTTAAACTGAGTTGAAAACCTAGTCCACATCCATCACTCAACATTAGGTGACTGTTGGCTATTGTTGCCTTGAGTCCCGACGAAACTTAAGCCAGAAAAAGGCGCCCGTCACAAGCTTTACCCTGGGTCTCTATCCATCTCTAGTTAAAAACAAACTACACGTCACTTCCCTTGAGCGATGAAAAGAAACAAATTTTTATAGGAGTCGATTGAGTATTTTGATAGAAAAACAGCAAAAGTCAAAAGAGAGTTGCGATAAAGAGAAAATTTTGGTGCCATTCATGCCATCTCCATTTCTCTCGACAGGAGCAAAGGGGTTTCACTGCTCAACTCTCTATTCCTGTGAGGAAAAAGAGGAAAATACCATCACTTAACACGGAACCAAAAGAATGTCCTCATTTCTAAAGAGTGTAAAAATCAGTTTTTTTTCTCTTTTTTTTTCAAGCAACGTTAAAAATGAAGCATAACTTAATTTGTTTCCCATTTTGTTGAGTCAAAGTTCACCTACTCCTTACTCTCATAACATTCCTCTATAGTTGAATAAAAACGAGGTCATTGAAATACACCCAGTCCCGCCGAGAATAAACTGGCAAGCTATCGACACAAATTTAGAAGTTAGGATCAAAATTTCTACACCTCGCAGTCCTTTTGTGAATGACATACAAAAAAATACAGCAAGATAAATACAGAGTGTTCATAAAATGGGTTGCAACTTATTTTATGAGAACCCATTGGGGTATGAAAATCTGACAAATGCAGGAAGTATTAGCAACTTTCAGGAGAGAGAGGATTCTTGGCGGAAAATATCGGTACTCCGTACCTCCCCCCATGAGAAATGTCAGATACATAAGTGGCAACCTACTTAATGGACACATTGTATGGATACCGAGAGGAGTTTGACCCTGCGAGATACATTGTGAGAAGGGTTGCATTGTAAAATCGCCATCTAAAAAACAGTTTGCACAATCGAAAACGGAATCCTAAATCTAAAAACTCTGGAATTTAAAAAAACAGCCAATGAAAGCATTCATAGAATGAACGAACAGATCAGTAGTAAAGAGAGTCCAAAAAGAAATCTGACCACAGTTAACATTTTTTTTAAAAAATAGAATAAAAAATCATTGCTGAAAATTAGATTCATCTGGCTCAGGTACCAAAATATTATTTTTTCCAACTTTTCTTTAAAAGTTAAAAATGAGAAGAAAAAAAAGGCATGCGAAAAAAAACCCTTGATTAAAACAAAATTCCATGAGTCAAAATGGATAGTTATTAGTTTTACATTGCTTCACCAGAAGAAGGATGACCAAAAGTTCAACAACTTTTGATAAATGAAGAATTTCATTCTATCTCATTTTTTTTCCTTTTCTTGAGGAAAAGGTGATTATCCTCTAATTCTATTAACAGTTAAAATAAAGTTTTTCCCCTCTCCAACTACAAACATTCAAAGTGATTCTAATAAGTACTGAATTTTCCCAAAATATTTACTTGATTTGAGTTATTCGTAGAATTAAAGTAAGAAAGAACTTGATCATCACTGGAAGGCCTGTGCCATGTGAAATACATCTATCAAAGTTCCGATGTTTTCCTGCCATCGAATAAATTTGATACTAATATTGATGTCAAACAATGAATCAAAACTTGTTATTTATCAATATTTTGACTAAAAACAGGTTAGGGATTCATAAGGTAAGATTCATATATTCCTCTTAAACCATCTAAAAGGCATAAAAAAAGCATCATGATTTCCATCGATCTCACATTTTTGACTTGATAAAATTTGTTTCGATGCATCGATAAAATGTCGATATGTTTTGGACATCGAACTTCGATGCACAAAACTGGACATCGCACAGACCTAATCACTAGCATTCTAAAGTGAGAAAGCCAACAGAGAAGTAGATGGAGAGGAGGGAGGGGGAGGGGGAGTAAGAGATAATTTCGAAAGAAATCTCAAAGAGACAGCGAAACAAACAACAAAATCAAAGCTAAAATTTAGAACAGAGGAGGAGGAAGAGGAGAATGGAAATTTGATCAAAATGAACAAATTAGGTATTACCGTAATGCAATAATATCGATTCCTTCAACGAACAGTGCACATCATACTACTTAAATAAAACTATGGGTAGTTACATAATACTTTACAATAGTTTGTACATAACAGTTATCTTACAACTAATCCTTAAGAATACATAAAGCAGAATCAAAGGCACCAGACAAATTAATTATTTTCTTATTTTCTCATTAGAAGGGGACAGAAGAGAGGAGGAAGAAGAAAGTGGATTGATTGCTAATAGTGCGTAAGAGTAGTCTTTTTTTCAAAAGGTTGGATTTGCACCCTCCAGTGATATCACTGCAACGAGAGAAAACCATCAGTATGTTGAAAAATACGAAACTTGGAAATATGATTGACGCTTCGAATGGGTTAGAGCTTGTTTCTTGAAAGAAGGCCGATGACAGATCATGCAGCTCGCTGCGCAAAGACATATTTGCGTTCTTGCACATGCGCAAAAAAGCAAACTCATCTCTGCGCAGTAAACAAACCCATCTGTCATCGGCCAACTTTCATGAAACGACCTCTAATAATAGATTACCCTCTGGAAGGGCGGAGGGGAAGGGGAGAAGTAATTAGGGATCAGAGCATATTTAGCAAAATTCCTGAGAATAATTAAAAGGTTTGCAAATAAGTCCTGTTAATAATGGAAATCGGCATGAATATTTGATTGAGCAAAAAAAAACAAAAAAACAAATTTTAAAAATTGGTGCAAATGCAACCTTTTGAGAAGGGAGATGACTCAAATCACTATCCTGAGCAAAATTATAACATTGCAGAGAGAATGACAGCCAAATTTTAAAAATGGCTGCACCAATATTTCCTTTGCAAGAAATGAGAAAAAAGGAGGTCGGGTGGTTTCTGCGACGACAAAAATACATAAAACATGAATGTAAAGCCATAGGAACTGTAAAATGGAACTACATAATGCGCGATTATGCATATGTGAAGTAAGCTATCTACTTCAAAACATACTGGCTAACAGAGAATAAAATTAAAGAGGAAAAACTGCAAAGGAATGGAACGTTAGATCAATGAATGATGGGCTATATAAGGTGAGAAGGAAGGTCACATATTACTAGAGCTTGGAAAATCTTGCGGCTCCAGGCAACAGCAACGGTCGTTTAATGTTCTAACCTTTGAAGGATAACCGGTCATGGCCACTTGGTCTCATACATGCAAAATGAAATAACGTGAAATCGGGATTGTTCAGATTTCCAAGCAAAATCATCGCTACTTGAAAATATTTCAGCGAAAATTTGTAAAAACTTACAGAAATCCGTGCAGATTGCCAAAACTTAGCGACACAAGAGAATAAGTATATCCCTTCTTTTTTCTTACAGACGCTTCTTTAAAAGAAAGAATTTTATGCGATCAATGTGCACATTCCTCCGAGCTCACACCTTAAAATAAACAAAAATCCAACAACTGTCGCAAAAAAACAGTGAGTTAATGTTTACGTTGAAAAATGCAAAGAGCGAATAAAAAATTAACACCCACATCAGCCTAAATTAAGAGTTGAAACCAGCAAAAACTAACATCAGGATTTTCCAAGCTCTATATATTACCTCAGAGGCAAAATGATCATAAAAAAATGTATCTTACAGGTACAGAGAACTTTTAGTTCATTATGCTTGAAAGCATGAGAACTGTGGTTGACTACTTCAAAGCAAGGTTTTGGTAGCAGCCAATCAAACCTTGGATTTTTCTTTCAATCAATTGCAAACAAAAATCAACTTTTTAAAACAAACTAGAATGATTCAGAAAACTACACTCCCAAAATTGTTATTTACAGTTGGCATTTGAAGAACCTCAATCATATTATGAAACTTTCAAGAGGTAATAAGAAAATATTCCTTGCCTACGACATAAAACATAGCATTGGAAAAATAACAGGAAAAAATGAATAAAACCTGAGATGTGGAAAATAATTAAAAGAACAAAGAGTTTGCACACAGCATTCAGTGCTTCAATAACAGTAACGTAAAACAACTAGAAACTACATTATAAATGTTAGACGCTCAATGATGCGCCAATTCTACAATGAGGGACACCATCTCTCACAAAAGATTGCAAAAAGATAATTCCTCTATAAGAAAATTGTAATTATAAAAGGAGAGTTTTAGCAAATCAAAAAAATGAGCTTCGTTGATGATTAGAAATGACTTGCTACTGAAAAATTAATCAAACAAATTTGAATCATGCTCCAAATAAATTGACACGAAATTTCTTAAAATTTGTAATTAATAAAAATAAAATTTTTGAGAAAATCACTGAGCATTGGACCTGTTTGGAGCTTTTGTGGCTGAGTAAATATACGGTCACAAAAATTGAAGGATTTAAATTTAAGAAGAAAAAAAAGAAAAAATTAGCACAGTGTAAAGTAAAAAGTAAAAAATACTTCACAGAAATCATGGAATTACAAAAGGAAAAGTTGAAAAAAGGCTAAAATTGAGTAACACATGAAATGTAAGATGTTTTCAACAACTAATACATCATCACTAATTGCAAAAATTTTGTAATAGTGGTGCAGTAGAAGCAAAGTTCAGCTGAGCAAACCATTTGTTTGTTGGAGTTTTGTGGATAACGACTGGACTGAGAATAAATGGTTTCCAGTCGGTAGATCTACAGTAATTAGGACTACGAACAAGTTGAACTTAGCTGAGTTTGTCAAACCCAGAGCCAAAGTTAAGGAAAGAATCTCTTTGCTTCAGAACATGTTTCATATTGAGCATAGAACGCGAATCCACGTTATTAAAATCAATTTGGTGGTTTTGATTTTGATGTTAACACAGTGTCGCAACCTCATTACGGTTGAACATATGACTATTTAAACTTTTTTATAAAGACTTCTTGGTCTGACTGATATTATACAGAGGACAGTCTTTGCATTATATTTCATGAATAACTCCTGATTCCTAGAGACAAGGTATAGGAGCCTTGAATTATTACCGTAGAATTTGCGAATTTGTTGGTACAACATGATGACTAGAATAAGCATAAAATAAAAATACAACAGACCATAAACCATCTTTACCAGTCACCTGTCACAGTCTGTCTCAGTCCCTAGTTTAGATTTCTCGTTTCAGGTGATTTGTCAGCGTTTAGTGCCAATGTCTGCCACCAGAGCGCTACCATTCAATTAATGTCAAATTACAGGCCGAAAATAATTTATATTTAAGAAAACCGAGTGTCAGTTACTAGATAATCATCTGAAGAATGGCTCTGAAAAATTTCTCGTCAATAACTTCAAAAATAAGGCTGAAAGTACCAAAAAAAGAAATATCGCAAATCAATTCTTGTATCGACGTTCTTCAGATGATTTTCTAGTAACTGACACTCCGTTTTCTTAAATATAAATTACTTTCGGCCTGTAATTTGACAATCAAATGGTAGCGCTCTGGTGGCAGAAATCGGCACTAAACACTGAAGAATTACCTTAAATTTTTTCAATTGATTGATAACACACCATTCAATATTGTAAATCATGTTTAATTCTACGTTAGCCTTGTTTCATGCCTAATCCTTTTGTTTCTTGTTTTGTTTTGTTTTGTTTTGTTTTTGTGTATTGCTGAGCTACATCGTGCTTTCATAATCAACACATAACTATAAAAAATACTAAACTTAATAAAATACAGAAATCGGAATGTCAGTGAATAATTTCTTACATGGTTTGAGGTAAACTCATAAACAATGAGCCTTAAAAATGAAGAGAAATTATAAAGAAAGAAAAAAAAGAAGAGAAAATGGCAAAACTATATGCTTAAACCTGACAATTTGTACATTCGATTTGATTAGAAACAAATTAAAGAAAAAGGATAAGTAGAGGGCAAAGGGAACAGAGAAAGAACAAAAGAGTAAAGACATGAACAATATGTCCTTGAACAATAATTCAATGTTCTACATTAGAATATACTTCCTCCCTTTCATATCGATTAATGCTTAACGGAGGAGAGTTGACTCAAGTTTCTCATTTGAGTAGAGATTAACAATACTGAAATTTAATATTCATAGAAAATTGAAGAGATACCCACATCAAGAGAGAATAAGTTAGAGCAGCGTTTCTCAAACTATGGCCTGCAAACGTCCGTTGGAAATTTTTTTAACTAGAACCAAGCTTCAGATTGACTTGCGACAGCTCAGAATTGGTTCCTCATGCAGAATTATGTGGGAATCGATGCCAAACTCGAAATTATTTTGTACGGCAGCAGCCGTGAGAATCGGCAACACAAAATTTTACGTCTTTTTCCGTCCCTATGAGATTTCTTTCTTTTTTCTGGAAGCAGGTGGGCTCCCTTTTATAATCATTTAAAAATAATTTTTAATTTATAAAAACCAAGACAAAAGAAAAAAAAACCCAATTTTGCAGGTGGTTCGAGACCTCTCGGCTTGATAGAATGGTGGTCCACAGCTAGAAAAGTTTGAGAAACGCTGAGTCAGAGGTTCAACTTGGAATCCTAACCAAAATAATTCTCTGAACCAGTTATAAATTCGGTTGGTTATGCCTATTCTGGTTTGATTCAAACATCATTTTTTAATCCAGGTTTCATTTGATCACTATTTCGGTTTACAGATCCAACTGAAATTGGACCAAAATACAATTGAGGCTACCTCCAGAAGAAGGGCCCATAGAACATCAGATGTGCTCTTCTGATAAAATAAGCCATAAGATCTCATTAGAATGTACGCAGATGAGCAAACCTATTATTTCTTGGGCTCTCCTTCTGGAGAAGGCCTCAAGTGAGAGAATAAATTAATCCAAGATTCATTCATAAAAATGGATATAATACGAATATTATATAACAGTGTCTATTGTAATACTAGTTTTTGCTTCTAATTTGTCATGATCAAGTGAATTAATTTGAGTTTTTTTTTTTTTGAACTAAAAGCTCACCAAAAATAATTATACTTGTACAAAAATAATCATTTCACTTCGGTTCAATTTCCATTTTCAATCCGACGATCCTTTTGATTCTGGTTCAAATTACAGTTCTGATAAAAACTTGATTTAATTCTGTAACACTATTTTGGTTTAATTTGAGTTAGGATCCCCACTGAATGAATTCTGAGATGAATGGATTCAAAGAATTTGAATTAACATAAAAACAAAACAAGTTATAAAATCAATGATTAATTATAATAATAAAAATAAAGTCAATGATTATCATTAATAAAAATAATTAATAATAAAAATAATAATCAATAATTATGATAAAAATAGTAATAATAATTACAAATTATTAAAATAAAAATAAAACTTACTTTTAAAAACAATCAGGTACTGAGATGAACAATGAGTTTCATAATAAAATATATAAAGTTAACATATCAATAATTTAAAAAAAAATTAAAAAAAAAATAATAATCAGCAAATGTTACGAAGAAATATTTTGTAAGATGCTTCACTGATGAGACAAGACAAATTGGCCAAGAATGAAACAGTTTCTATGGTGAATTCCACGTCTTCCATTCTTGAGCTAGTTTCTACATTACTTTTCACGGACGACTAACAAGGGAAACCTTAGAGAAGAAAAGAAAAAAAATAAAAAACAATCAGTAAGAGAAAGTGAAAAAAAATAAAAGGGAGGTTATGGTCATTCCATGCAAAACTTTTCCAGTTTTCAATCCGATGGATAGTGCTCCTAGCGCTGCTCAGAAAGTCAACAGTTTTTGGCAAAAATTGATGAATTTACGCCAAACGTACTACCTGCAAATATACCTCAGGAAGCTATCCTGAAAGTTTTAAGCTCAAAAAACAAAAACAAAGCCGGAAATGGTAAAATAAGAGAATTCCCGTAAGCCTCAATGAGTGCAAGTGAGAAAGATGGACGTACTAGCAGAGCCATTAGTCCTGCGTTGATGATTCGACGCAACCTGCACTACTACACGTAAAATTAACGCTTTTGTTTTCTCAAGACCAAGTGAGGTTCAGGCTACGTGTAGTGCGGGTTGCGTCGAATCGTCAACGCAGGACTAATGGCTCTGCTAGTTCGTTCATATATCACTCGCACTCACTAAAGTTCATGGAGAATTGAATTTCATAATTTACAACATTACTTCTCAACCAATTTTGTTCAATTAGGGCTCAAAAAATAGAAAAAAAAACTTTTACAGGTGCTGAGGTTCTTACATTTTGTGCTTTCTCTTTGATTGCACTTTAAAATGCCAAAAACGCAACATTCCCAAAAAGCGACTAATGGCGCTATCCATCAAATTACAATCTGGAAAAGTTTCTTATGTAATCATCTTAAAATAATCCAGCAGAAAAAGAATCAGCCAGGAACTAGTCTGTCTCTCTCTTTTTTCCATTTAAATACATGTGTTTGAGGAGGATAGAGATAGGGGTGTGGTCTTGTGATTTTTAGCCTTTCCTAACCTCGGAGGAACAGATGGGAACTGAAAATAACATTGAGTATACGAATGGGCGTTAACCCTTAAATTCATTAATATTTTCTTCAAAAGTAAAGAAAACAAATTTAAAAAAAAAGAATCTCAAAAATGGGCTAGGGAACTAATGGGAACTAAAAATAGCAATAAATCTTGGTATGGGGGTTTCATCCTAAAATTAATTAGTATTCCTAGGCGCGACAGGCAAAGAAAAAAATTCACATGTCAATGGGTTAAGTTGGTTCAAAAATCTTGTGTAATGACATACCTTTTTATTCCTAGCTACTGGGTCCAGTAGTTGAAGCGAGATGCGACGACGGATAATGTGAGAAACAATGATTTTCACAGAATCCATCATCAACTGGTAGATCTGAGTATTTCTTGATCTGTGGAGAGCACGGTCTTTTATAATTATTGAACCTATAGTATGAGCAGGGTTCGTTGTTTTGATTGGAATCTTCGTCTAATTCTATTTTACAACTGTCATAATTGAGTCTACATTCTGCCAAGTCGGACTCTGTTTGACTACATCTGTGCACATCCAAACCGTGATCTGACTCAGTGCGATCATTCCCTAACCCCGAGTCTCCGCCTTCCTCTCGATCTCCGCTTCCTTCTCCTATGTTAAGTCCAAGGGCCGTTAGCTGCGTCTCGTTCAGCGGGCCGCTCAGTAAACTGTCCCCTTCACCACAATCTCGATCAAATTCCCGCAAAAACTACAACAAATGAAAAGAAAAGGTAATTAAACAATGACTTTAGAATTTGCAGGCCAATACTTGAAAGTCCTGACTTTTGAATAGCCTGGATAAGAATGAGACGAGCCACGTGGTTGCCAAGTCTAATTAAAATATGGAATTAATCTAATTGGTTATCAGGCAGCCTTGAGTATGTGATAACCAAATAGATAAATCTGTACTTTGATTAGACTTGGCAACTACAAGACTTGTCTCCACCAATTACCGGTTTTCATTCTTATCCAGTCTATCCAAAAGTTGAGAATTTCAAGGATCAGTCCGCTGGCGATTTAAAGAGGTGAACAATAAATAAAACAGGAATGGGTATAAAGCTGGAATTCAACATAAATTGGCGAGGACGTTTCAGCTCAAACCACAGCGATTTTCGACTCAAAAAATAAAAATAAAGTTAAAAACAAACAGCAAACAAGTTGTCGCTGGTTCGTTTTTTCAGTAATTTTTCTTTAAGGAGGTGTTCCACTTTAATTTTTTCCCCCAAACTTCACCGAATCTTTTTCCTTCAAATTTTCAACACATTTACTCACTTAGGAACATTTTTCTTGGCTTCTATCCGTCCAACAATTTGCATTTGCTCAACATTGGGAAAAACAAAAAATCTGGATCCAAATAATTCAATCATAGAAAATCCAGATACAGGAAAAATATTGACAATATTTCAAAAACTGAACAGCCATAGTTGAAGATACAGCCCAAAAAAAAAAAAAAAACACATTAGCCCTATCACTCGTGGTGTACTACATATTTTAAAGTATTATCTTTTATAATACATCAGATTGTGCCAAAGTGCCAGAGTGGATCTAAATACAATTTTAATTACATTACGTGACCATGTTCTCATTCATATGCTTTCTAAACTGTGTACAACATATTGCGAGTCTCCACTTAAAGGATTGAACATATCCTCCTTTAACCCATTGACATATAAAGACAAGTCTGACTCGCCTTTGGTCTCCTGGGACAAATATGCAAAAACGAGACTGACTTGTCCAGTTACTAAGCAACCTATATCATTGCAGTTCTCCGTTTACCGAGTGATAGCACTACATGCATTGATCACGAGGTAATTAGGGACTTAGTAGTCGTTTTCTTACAATTTTTTTTTCTTCTCATGTTGGTAGAACTGATATCAGTCATGAGAACTTAACCTCAAAATTTTCTCAAGGTCTATACACAAAAACAAGCGCTCGTGTCTCTGTTGCCAATGTTATGTATAAATCTTGTTCTCAAATAAAAAAAATGAAAATAAAAAAAACCTCAAAAATTGGCAGGAGAACGGTTGGGAACTGAAAATAACATCAAATCATAGCAAAGGCATTTTAACCTAAAATTAATTAGTATTTCTGAGCACGGAGGGAAAAAAAATTCATGTGTCAATGGGTTAATTCCAATGCTTCTCTTGCGGATGTTTTCTGATCCCCTTGACTGTGTCAAAGTCAGTGTGGCATCAAACTGATGACACAATTGACACTTGTTGAATTCACAAGAGTCTTAATCAATGAATGAGTTACTTTTCTGATGCAAACATCAAACATCTACTTGACACCGACAGAGAAAAGTTTTCTTCAGCAATTTGATTGAATAATATAAAAAAGCTGAAATAGTCAGAGGAGAATCAAATTATTCTAAACATCAAAAAATCATTGTAAAATATTTACGTGTGGATTTTCTGTGATTCGAATTGATGTTAAAGGTCCGTTTGGTATACAAGTGTTATTCAAAAGCTGCGATCTGAGACCATTTAACGGCCCTATCTGATAGCCACCCTGATAAACGAATACAGAGATTAATTAGCATCATGTCAACAAAGATTCACATACTCTTCAACTTTTTCTCCTTGAATGACTGATATGAGTGGGGGGGAAAAAAAAAATCGGAAAGAACAAAAGGAAAATTTTTGACTCCATAATTGTCTAATTCTTGACTTTGCCTCTATCAGTGCTTTTAATAAAGCAGTCCCAATACTACACTCTGCATCATACTAAGGTAAACACCTTAATACCCAGCACCCACGGAATTAACGCTAGTATCCGGTAGAGTCCCTATATACAATGAGAGTTGCGCCATGTCAGAATCCACTTCTGATTGGCTCTCAGATTTAGGCTGTCTAGAAAGCCCCAAGAGGCAAATGGCGGAGGGTTTGTTTACATTTCGCGTACTCGCTTTCATTACAAATTTGAAGTAACAATGACCGCGGTAATTATTGTTAATTTTTCCTGTGCTTGAATGTTAATTCTAGAGAACATATTCTATTTCAATAACGACTGTTATTGTTGAGAATCGGAACCTAACCTATAAGAGATAGCAAAATAGCGGCAACAGCACAGAGGCAAATGGAGGATGGCC
Organism: Trialeurodes vaporariorum; assembly: GCA_011764245.1. Lineage (NCBI taxonomy): Eukaryota > Metazoa > Arthropoda > Insecta > Hemiptera > Aleyrodidae > Trialeurodes > Trialeurodes vaporariorum. The sequence goes on from VMOF01000002.1 coordinate 44,204,080, forward strand.
ACTTGCAATTTGCCTCTTGAGGGCTCCATGGATCCGCTTCTTCTTCTTCATTTTGAAAGACATGGCAAAACTCTTGTAGTATATAGGGACTCTAGTATCCGGCACCTATTGACATATTAGTGGAAAATAAAGAATGTTGCCAAAGTGGCTGGCTCGCGATTTAAATCTGGAAATTAAACAGAGTGCCGCACCAATCAGTGAAAGTTTTGTTGTTTTTGTATTTTTTTAAGTTAGAAATTGTGTGTTTAATTTCTTAACCTCCCGACACACAAGTGGTTGTCCGTTTTGCAAGCAACTTGGCTTAGAACCCGGAATGGAAAAAAGGATTTAAAACTTTAGTTTTTGTCGAATTTTGTTTTTGTTTGTTTCAATGGGTTCTGCAGGATGTAAGGAATCAACACAACCCAAGTTTTTGTATTTTTTTTAATTTTTCAGGTCAGAATCACCGAATCGACAATTTTTGTGCCGGATACTAGGGATTTTTACTTTTTTTCAGTTTTACCATCATAGCCAACTTAAAAATCAATTTTATTCATCACTTATGGCTACTAATAGAGAGCAGATAAAATTTCCTTTCCAACTATCCTGATTAAAATGCCGTGAACATCGACGATTAAAAACGATTTTTCATGAGCAAAAATTCCTTACGGGTGCTGGGTACTGGGGTGCTAACCTTAAAGTTTTAGAAAAGTAAAACAAGACTGCTATTCCGTAAGGACCGGACTAAGTGCAGAAATTCAAGAAATTCAAACATCGTATCTCAAGAAGAGTTAGTTGGATCAGTTGGAGCCCACAGATACTTTGATCTAGTCTTGTCCATGTTTTGTCCATGTCTCACTCATAGTTTCTTACGGGCACAACATTACAGGATATGGGCTCATCGGCACCATCACACCACGTGATATACCTCGAGCAAGCTTCGATACAAAGAGAGGTTAGGATGATTGAGTGTAATGACGGTGATATGCTCATAAGAGACTGCAAGTAAGACAAGGACCAGACATAGGACATCTTTCGATATAATTGCGATTGTAAGTTCACTTGTGATCTTTCATGAAATATGTCGGAGTGAAAAGATACTTTCACGTACGTGGACATCTAATGGTGCAATAAAATTTCAGAAAACTGGTTGTTTAACTTCAATTTGTATTCAAAAATTTGGATCTGATTTCTAATGGGTCAATCCTCAAAAGAGAGCGAGAGAGAGTATTTGTTTAGATTGTGATGTCATCACTAAACAGGTCTATTGACGAAATTTTAGATTTCTCGGTTTGAGCTTTGAATACAAACGTAGGACTGAGAAGTAAAGTACATTCACCTTTGAATCCATGTGTTGAGCCAGACACTGCATCTCGTGATGTTCCGTACAAGCTGTTTGCTCATGATAGAACCCGTTCCCATTCCTTAAATCTCTTGCTGGCCTGTTACCGTTGGCACATCTAGTGTGCGGTTTGCCACATTGCCTACGAAGCACAAGAGTTGCCGTACACAAAGCTATGCAACACATTCCAATGCTGCATCCAACAACCACACCTGGAATAAAAAAGGAAGGAATTCAAATGACGGATGGGTGCTTCAATCCATTTCTAGTCTCTTCACTGAGGTATCCCCACCAAGATGTCACCACCACCACCGAGATATTTCAGACTGTTGATATTGTGCCCCCAGTGCTAACCCAGAGATCTCGTTTTACAACTTAATTGTTTAATTTTAATTTTCTGATGCAACTGTGCATCTAACAAGCTATAGCGATAAGGGGGCCACACATGTTATAAGTCCTCAAAGTGTGACAGCATGGGCGATCAAAGTCTGTAAAGTCTGTAAAGTCTGGGCCATCAAAAGTTGTAATTAATCCAGTGGAAATTGGTTTTAAACAAAAGTGCAAGAACATCCACAACAATTGACCAGATTTCCCGTCTCCTCAATGTAAAATTGATCACTACCTTTCATGAGATACTCTTTAAATGGAAAAGGCACACTTCGCACTGTTAACAATGTTTATGCGGTTGAAGCATTGTGAGCGAAGATTTGTGAAAGAGTTGAAACCTTTGAATTCCCAGATTGTTTGCGGTGACAGTAGCGAAATACCCAAAAAACCCCTGGATAAGTCTCTCTATCTAAGATGCTTTACAGAAGTAGAACAGAGATAAACTTATGCCAAAGACTCTGTTGAGCAGGCACGGATCACTGCTTGGTGCGCATCAGGGTGTGAATCACCGAAAGAGCTATGCGGTATGAGCTAATACCGAAAGTATTGGTCCGAATTTGTCGATCGATATCCTTCAATACTTCCGAATTCTTCAGTATTTCCGTATTCTTTGGTATTTCCATATTCTTTGGTATTTCCGTATTCTTCATTTGTTTGCAAAAGTCAAAAATAGTTTGTAATGCACAAACGAAAAAAATGGTTCAAGGTCAAAATCTTGGAATAAAATACAAACCCAGAAATTGATCATGCTTTGACACAGTGGGTGACTGGTCTGGACCTCCGAGAGACTGCTGGTTATTTTTTACTGCGAGCCCTGGATTGTACGCAGCAATTGTTATGGCAGTTATGTCAGAAATTGGGCTGATTCCGGCATTGGTTTCTGCTTGCACTCTCACAAAATAGGCGACATTGGATTCAAGCCCGGTAACCTTGATAAAAAAAAAAAGGAATGGAAATTTTAAAATATAAACTTATCTCATCAAAAGTGACCTACTAAGATACAAGTTTTTTTAAATTGAATTCTTCCAGCATTGGTTTCTAAGACTAGCGATGGGCAAAAGAAATTAAATGCAGCAGGCGTAAGTCACCTCAAGGTACGTGCGCAATGTTCCTGCAGAGCTTCCATTTTTAACGTGTGACTTAACCCATTGGACTACTTTGACGCCATATGGTGTCATGCGTGCACTGGGCCAAATACACTTTGATGCCATACGGCGTCATGCCGCAAACGCTGCTAATTCGACGAGTTTCCAGTACTTCCGATAGATAGCATCACGGGTATCGAAATGTGGGCTGTTGAGGAATTAGTGCAGCCAACTTACTCATATTTTTTCTCTTTAGTTGCAGGTTTGTACGGTATTTTATTTAAAAATGGTAGTCCAATGGGTTAAGGAGAAGTTGTAAATCTTTCAGCAACACGCTCGTTCGACAGCTGATAGTCTCTGTGGTGGCCGCGGTCATCCCCTCTCACCCACTCCTTTCTTCTCATCCTCCTTTTTTCAGTACGCGTGCTGCAGCATTTTGCGTCTTCACTAAGTAGGTTGCTCCACGATACTCAGGCGGGGGAAGACTCACGCAAATGCACAGTAAACTACAACTGAAAGAGTTCACTTCACCCTCTTGAGTACCGTGAAAGTGTTTTTTGAGCTAATTCGGAGATACGGTTCACGAATTATTCATTCTTACCTTCAAAAACCGTTAAATTTGACCTAACGTTTTTCCGAAACTAACAGTTTTTCCTCTGGATTCCGCGAAAAACGTAAGATCAAGTAAAAGTGTTAATCTCATTGTATTAGAAAGTTTCATATATTCTGAGTAGCTGTGTTCCCATTGCCAGTTACAATTCTTTAGTTTTTTATTTGACTCTAATTACAGAAACTCTAACTACAAAACACTAGAAAAGCCAAGATGAGATTGAATATCAGAGACAGTGAAAAGTGCTGAGCAGAAAGTTTACCTCAGTGAAAGTTGTATCTCCAGACACAGTGAAATTATGCCACGAGGCCAGTGGATCTTGGGTATACGATACAATATAACGAAGGATTGCTCCATTGGTGATGGCCGGTTTCCTCCAATTTAATTTAATTGAAGTCCTATTCAAGGTCTTCCACTCAACATTCTGAACTTTGGTAGGAGCTGAAAAAGGAGAAAATGTTAGTAAAATAAAAAAAATTACTGAAATTGATGGGAAAAAACAGATGTTGAGTATCAGTATTTTGCCAGTTACTAAAGGTAATTCCAAGGCTGATTGGTTTGAACCGTGGACACCGCGACCCACTGTTCAAAACATCATCAGTTTACAACTAGAACTGACAAATAAACGCAAAATTTGACCCGGCTTAAATTTTGAGCTTTCGTAGCTCCACTGTCGGGTGTGGCCCGAATCATACGAAGACTTAATTTGTATTGTAATTCCATAAGATCATTATCATACAACACGTAGTTAGTTTATAAGCTCAAAAATAAAGTGTGATGAATAAGGGCATTTTTTCACTAATTATCTCAATTTAATTTGGAGCACAGGTGGCCACTGTGGGAAAAGTAAGTGGAGTGCAAAGGGTTAACAAGTTGACTGTTGCCTTGGGGTTATGAGGCCGACAAAATGGGGGAAATAAACAGAAGTTAATCCTTTGAATGTTGACAGTACAAATTTGTACCACCAAATTAACATGGTTTTAAATGTATTTTTAAAAAAATCACAATGCACCTTTAACAAAACAAGAAAAGATCATTTTGTTTATTGGGATTGAAAAAAATTTGAGAGCGGGGTTTGTAATAGTGCCAGATTTAAATGGTTAATAAAAAGAATAAAAAAAATCAAATAAAATGGAAAAATGGATAAATTAATGGAAATAAAATAAGGAAATACCCTTGGCACCGTGGGGCACTATGCTGATAAACCCGATGGCAGCAGTCAACTTGTTAACACAAAGGATTAATATGCTCAAATTTCCTTTGGGGAGGAAACATCAGAACTCACCTTCTTGTTTTGTTTTGACCTCCAACTTTCTACTGTATTCGCTGAAACTGTTTGCATAGTCATGAGTCCGTACTTTCATTTCATAGAGGGTGGCAGGCTTCAAATTTGTTAACTCTATCTCATTGCTCGTGCTGATTGAAAAAAAAAAAACAAAGCATTAGGAGTGACTATTGTAACTGTTAATGATTACTGAGCTGAGACATTGATATTTCCAGCAAACGACTGGACTCGTTAGTAGTAGTACATAGTAGTAGTAGTGGTGGTAAAGTCCAGCCGCCCAAACCTTGTGTTCGTTGTGCTTGTATTTCACAGCGAACGACTAAAAAAAAAAAATAAAAAAGAAAAAGAGGGAAGAAAGATAATCAAAGAATTCTCAAAACAAAGATTAGGAAAGAGGAGAGATACGGCGATCTGCCAGACACTCTCAAAAATGGGAACGATGCAGTCGATGCACCTAGAGCACACAAGGAGGTAGAGTGCTCTAGATATATATTCCCCCCTTTTTTTGCCCCTCTCTCACGTAAAACATCATTGTGTTTCAGGATATTACTCCACTCTCTATAGTGTTCTTCAGTTCTCTATTAATCTGTAGCTCTAGTTTTTTTTTAATCCTTTTCTCTCCGCCTCTGTATGTAGCTCTACTCTATATGATTCACTATCAACAATTCACTTTCTTATTAACTCCCACCTTGGTAACTCACCGGCAAACTCATTTGTTTACGATCTGTTTCTCACGCTTCCTTATCGTAGACCCGTTAAGTTGCCCTCACATTTTACGTGCGTGTCTCTTCACAAGAATGAGTTTGAAAAATGCCGACAACACAACTCTAGTGGTTATGGCACGGCGCGGAGGTGCCGTACGTATTAGTCGTAAGACGTAGTTGAAACAGAACGCTGAACTAAACAAGCGGTATCTATCTCGAAGATAAAAAAAATAAATGAATAAAAAAAAATAAACAGATTTTAAAAATGAAGAAATCTACCTGCGAGCATGGCTGACGAGTTCATCATCCTCCAGGTGAGCTGATGATACAACCTGATAGGCAATCGTGTAGAAGCTGACATTCACGTTACTTGGGGGTGTCCAAGTCAGATTGATGCTGGTCGGGGATGATGGCTCAGCTTCTAGATCAGTTGGCGCAGGAATCGATAAAACGGGGAAAGTGTCACCCGTTTCTTGAGGGAATGTATGAATGCTACGGGAGACGATCTCTCCTTCTGCCGTTGGTGTTCGAGCATTCAGGAATACTTCATACCAGGTGCGCATTTCTGAAAAGAAAAAGTTGAGTGATAAGATATTTAAAGGTCTCTTAACACATTGCCTTACTTTGACGTGAATTCACATCGTGCATACGCTGAACCAGATCGGTTTTGACAAGATATTGCGTCGAATCAAAAATGCTGCTGATTCATCATAAAAACAAATGGGGTTCACTGCAAAACAAATTTGAAAATGTCAGTAATGGCACAGAACTGCTGATTGCATAATAGTATAGGTCTGTGCCATTATTTCCAACTGAAGATTAATTAGTCCAAATTACCAGAATGTGGACTAATTATACAGACAAAAATGGAATGATTTCCTTCAAACCCAAGACTTTTCGATGGTCAAAATGGCACCTAAATGGACTGCAGTCGGATTCTAGACACCGGATATCCTACATTATTACGCAATCGCCAGTTTCCTGCCAAACGTAAACCTTTCCAAATTGCTCAAAATTTACGCAACTTTGAAATAATTTTAATTCACGATCCTTAGATAAAAAAAATTATAAAAAATACTGCAAATTCCTTTTCATTTAGCACTATTCAGAAATGAAATAAAACAAATTGTTGCACGACAGATTCATTCAGTGCATAGAAAATTAAACGAAAAATATGACAGTTACCTAAGTCATTGATAACGAACTCCGACTGATTGGCAGGAAGGTCAAGGGTGTTCAGGGGCTCTACAGAATCCTTCTTCTGGTAGCTCAATTTAAATCCCGTCAAGTTTTGAATGTGCCATTTATAAGACCACTGAGCCTAAAAAAAGGTTAGAGGAGTGTACATCGTTAATTAGTTTATAGGACAAACTTAAAACGACAAATACCTGCAGATTACTGCTGAAGGATTGATTGATAACAACAAGGATTTCAGGGGAAACGAGAGTTGTGTTTTTTCCCCCTTCGGAATAAAAGCTTTCATATAAAATTTATTTTTGACAAATTTTGTTAATTTATAAACAAAATTATTTTGTGTGATTTTAAAGCATAAAAATCTAATCTACTGGGTCTGCTGCAAAATTTTGCTGTAGAAAAGGGAAGGCAAAGTCCTGTGTAAATTTGCGTGAAAATTATATGGAAGGAATTGAAGAGTCTGAAAATTCACTTATAATCCCACAAAAGTAGAGGTGTTCGAGTATTGAAATTTTGGGTCGAGTCAAGTTTTGCTTATTTTTCGAGTTTCAAGTTTGAGTTCGAGTACGATCAATTTTCGTTTGTACCTTGTGTCAACGTCTCTAGCCTAAAGAGCTATCTAAAAGACCCTTACCCAATACAATATGGACTCATCGGCACCATCACACCACGTGTTATACCTCAAGCAAGCTTCGATACAGAGGTTAGGATAATTTTGAGTGTCATGGCAGTGGTACGCCCATAACAGACAGTGAGTAAGACAAGGACAAAACATAGGACTTCTTTCGATAAAATTGTGATTGTAAATTCACTTGTGATCTTTCGTGAACTATGTTGGAGTGACAAGATACTTTAAGGTACGAGGAATCTAACGGTGCAGTAAAATTTAAGAAAATTGGTTGTTTACTAGCACGACTTTGCATGCAAAAATTTGAATCTGATTTCTTCCAGGAGAATAAGCCAGAAAGAGCATTTGTTTGGCTCCAATTTTGATCTTGTCATTATCACTAAACAGGTCTATTAAACAAAATTTGTTGAATTTTGCATAATCTTCAATGGTCCCTCAGAAAACTGTACCTAAACATGAGCAGAGCATGTTTTCATAGAAAGGATAGGGACAGACATCTTTTCATGCAAAAGGCTTTGACGATACTGAAAACTTTGGGAGAATGATCCAAGATCATGAGTGGTTACCTGGATTGATTTGGTATTTATAATGAAAAGGCGAAGATCAGGTTGCGGAGGAATGACGCTGACTGGCATTTCAATTTCTGTCCAGTCAAAATCCTCGGTGGGCCACCCTTTTCGTGTTGCTCCAGTCACTCGGACCTCATACCTCTGACCAGGAAGTAACCCTAGAGAAAAAAAAAGAAATTGTAGTAGTTATGGAGTAGTAAAAGTGCAGAAAAGTTTAGCCACTCAAACCTTTTGTTTGATATGCTGGTGTTTCACGACAAACGACTAGACTGATAATACAATATAATAAAAGCAAGTCTGTACAAATAGACAAACACTGAAATGGTAAAAATACTGTGTTATCCCAGTAAACCACGCACAGTTTAGCCCAGAAGTATGTTCAAAAAGGCACTGAGTGCGTTTTACGCAAGCTCCTCGACAAAATGGAACCACTCATTATAAGGGCCATAGCACAATACCACCTTCGTTAATCTTAAGCTTACAATCTATTCATCTGTCCCTCTCCCTCTCCCTTCCTCCCTCCCTCCCTCTCTCTTTCACAAACAGTCAAAGTCTCTGCTTCTTTCGATCTGGCGAGAGGGAAGAAAAAGAAGGAGTCGTATAATGGAATGAAGAACGTTTGGCCGCGAGATCTTCTACGTTCACATTCATCATAACTTAATTGACGATTCATACTTTAAACCAGCGGTCCCCAAACTTTTTGCCTCGCAAACCCTTTTGGGGGTCCGTAGATGTGATCACGACCCCCTCGTAAAAAAAAAAAAAAGAAAAAGAAAAAAAAGAAGTTTGAAAAAATAGGAGTTTTCTCTTTTTCCGTCATTTATTCAAAATCATTGCTTTCTGCATCTTCTCTCTTTCTGTTACAAACATTAATCCACCGTAACATTTTACAAAGTATCATTTAAATTACATTACACTGAATTTCAATGTCTTGCGGCCAAAAACAAAACAAAAAATAAAAATTACTAAAGGCGAATTTTGACCAATTACATTTTTTGGGGTTTTTCTTTTGGGAACGATTTCACTTCATACTTCCTTTGAGAAGAAGACATAGCTAGCAATAAAAAACTTATGATTTAATAAGGCATGGCCAAACATGTCGCCGAATTTGACTTAATCTGCGTTTTGGGAACTTTCCGTACGAACCTTTCGCGGACCTCCGGGGGCCGCAGACCACAGTTTGGGAGCCGCTCCTTAAAACGATACAATCAGAAAGTGTGAATTCTCCAACCACAACAGATTGAGGGGCGTTTGAATGAAAGACTGATCTTTGTCTCAAAAGAATAAGCCGCAATGAAAAGTAAATAGAAAATATTCTTTCTTAGTAATGTCAAGAAGCAGTTATAGATGATGGGACAGATTTGAAATTTTCAAAGTCAGAGGTGGATAAATGGCGGAGTGAGATGGTGCAGGAAAAATAAAAGATGAGTTCATTACCAGTGATGGTATAATCGGTTGTGTTCCCGGGGACTAGCTCAACGTTAATCGAAGCCTGCTGAGCTTTGCGCCACTGGATTTTGTACTCAATGATTACTCCTTGCGCTTCTTTCGGCGGAAGGGGTTTCCAGGAAACTTGAGCTGAGGTAGTGCTTACTGGCATGATCGTTATTTCCGGAGCTGCCACGGGTACTGAAAAATTAAATAAATAAACATTAACGGATTCTAACTTCAAGAGAAAAGCCAGTTGAAATACTGAATCAACTTTGAATCAAACTTTGGATTCTGCTAAATTAAAAAATAGAATTACACCAATGTAACTTGATTCAGGAGCGTTTTGATTTCAGACAAACAGCCGTAATCCATACGTGATTTAGGTTTTATAAATTTAAAATTGGTACATAGAAGCTTCGGATAGGGATAATACCAGTTAAAATAGAAACCACAAAAATTACATGAAGTTGGGTGTAGCGTAATATTCCGTCAAAAGTATTGTTTTATTAAAATTTAAACTTGAGAAATTCCTCCATACTAAGAAAAAAAAAGATTGATAATGTCAATGAGTTAAGCCATGATTAAACCTACCTGCTTCGTCAGTTACGCAGTGGATAATGAAGGAATGAGCTGAGGATGCTTTGTTGGTGTAGGATCGAAGGAAGATGGAATAGTTTGTAAATGGTTTCAGATTATTAATGGTATAATTCTTCAGTTTCGTCACTTGGCTCAATTCCCCACCATCTGTAACAAAATTCAATTCAATTATTATTGATTTATCACTGGAGTCACCCTCTACCAAAATATTGTATTTCTACCGATTTAATTTTAATTTTGATGTTTTGTACTTATCAGTTTAGCAGAAAGTCTTCTTCAACTTCCATACTCATTTTTCAGGTATAACTTTCAAAATAAAATCAAATGTTTAACTCTTTCCACTCCGAGGTCAAATATATTTGACAAAAAAAAAAAAATAGTATTCAGCTTAAATGTCGGATAAATTTGACAGGAAAATATACCACTCCAGGGACGCAAACGTCTGATATATTCGCCCTGATTCACCCAATCACGTGCCGCTACCTTGCGAAGAGCAGGAGGACTACATACTGAAGTACGACTAAAACTGGGTGTAACTGGAGGACTAAATGTTCGTGGAGTGGAAAGCGTAGACCACCCACTGGAGGTAATTCTTGGCAAAAGTTTGATGCCTTTTAAATTTCAATCCATCAGATGGTGCCATTAGTCACTTTCTGAAATTTGTCAGTTTCGTCTTTCATTGTTAAAGTTTATAATTGTAATTGTTTGTGATCAACGTAACTTTATAACTCTATACATAGGCATTAATGCCTGTCATTTAAATAAATAAATAATGTAGTAAATAAATAGTAAAAAAACTTACTGGCTGACCAATAATGAACAGTGTACGCTTGAATGGAAGATTCAGCAGGCTGCGTCCAAACGACTTCAATTGAAGCATTGCTGAGTGTTGTGCAATTGATGTCCGAAGGCGGTGAATGCTGATGTTCTAAACTGTTGACCACCAGCCGTGCTGCTGCCCAAGCGCAACCTTCGATGTTACACGCAACACATTGATAAATCCCTGAATCAGATGCAATGGTGCTGCTTAACAACAGTGCATCGTTTTCAAGCCTGAATCGTCCTGGGGATTAAAAAAGATTCGTTTTATTTTATATGTAAGACAAGAATTTTACTTGAGAAGAAATGCTAAAGGTATGATAAGTATGTTTTTTTCACGCTCCCTAAAAACGAGGTTTTTGGTGTTTGAAAAGCGATGAAGGAGAGCCATAACTTGGTTCAAAGAAGCATTACCAGAGACACCAGAATTTCGTTTCCACAAAATTACTCACACTTTCTGTGCGCGCTAGGTGGCTGGGACCAAATTAGGAGTAAAGATCACACTCTAATTCACAGTGCAACAAAACGTGAAATTGGGCTTTTTATGCGAAAAACAAAAAATTTGCCTCGAAACACAAAAACTTCCCGTTTAAAACCGGGAAAAATGCGAAATGTCCCTAAAATTTTCTGCTTTTTTCGCACTTCCAAGCGGAAAATATTTCGATCAGCATTTTCAAAAAAGCATTTGTTAAAAACTGTATACACATTTTATGAAAGAGTAGGTTCTGAGAAAGTAATATTGATAAATTGAAATAATTTGTCGTTAAACAGGAATAAGTGCCGCAAAAAAAATCTTGAGTAACGAATGCGAAAAATAACAATGAAAAAATAAAACACAACCAAGAAAAAAAATGAATAACCACGAAAACAGGAAAAAATAACCACAGTAAAATGACACTAAATAACAGCGAAATTGGGAAAAAATAACCACAGAAAAATGACACTAAATAACAGCGAAATTGGGAAAAAATAACCACAGTAAAATGGTGTCAGTAAGCATTACTGACTAAGAACGCACAGCTAGATTGGTGGTGCACAATTTGACGGTTGGCATGCATAGGGGCAGTGTAACTCGTTTTTCATAATTTTTGACACACACTAACTTATGTCCTTCTGCCTGGTCCATCTCCTCATTTTTTCAAGTTTTTCCATCTCTTCATTTTTTCAAGTTTTGACAGTGCATTTGTGATCATACGACAGTAGTCAATAGGAATTAAGTTTTAAAACCTATCTAGATCAAAAGACTGGCTCAAAATACTTATAAATCAATCAACAACTCAAATCAGCAAAATTTTGACCAACGCCCCCCTACGCATGCAGACTGTTGAATTGTTCTGTCTTTGTTACAGTTAAAACCGACGATGATTTGTTGAGCTCCGCTCCTTTTAGCGAGGGCTGATGCCATCGGGCTAGGAAACTTCCTTTGCCCGATTTAACAGTGCATTCCCTCAGAAAAATACAGATCAGAGTTGAGCGGGCTCCGTGGAAATTCGCTCCTCTTGTAACACAACCCGAACGTAAAAAAAAAAAAAAAAAAAAAAAAAAAAAAAATCGTTGAGTTGTTCTCACACCTTTGCATAGCTTTCCCACTTCCCTCATTTTATTTTCCATCAAGCAGATTACACTATTATTGTTAATGTTATAGTTAAACTGAAATCAACAATGTTACCTTCAACAACCAATGGTTTCCCATCTTTTAACCAAGTGATTTTCGGTTCAGGATTTCCTGCAGCAGAGCATGTCAACTTGACGGTCATGGCACCTGGAAATCTTTTGGATTCAGGCGCTTCTGTTATAGTTGGTGGAACCAATACTTCCACTTCCGTTGTCTGAAAGTAAAAACAAAAATAAAGAGATTCAGTAAAATATAGGGGTGCAGGTTGGGTGTCAAGGGGGGTAAGAAGAGTAGAAAATCGCTTAAGATGATTTAAGGGTCAATTAGACTACAGACACCATGTCGCGCTGCTCAAAAAGGCAACAGTTTTTGCAGAAATTTATGAATTTACGCCAAAAGTACAAATTTAAGGAACGTCGGCACCTGAGAGCATACTTCAGGAAGATATCCTGAAAGTTTCAAGCTGAAACATTCAAAAATAAAGCCAGGATTTATGAAATACAAAAATTCCCAAATGCCTCAATGAGTGCTCGTGAGGCAGATAGACACAGTATCACTCGCACTCACTAAGCTTATAGGGAAATGAATTTCATGAATTATGGCGTAAACTCTCAACCAAGTGTGCTCATTTTGGGCTTGAAAAATCCATACAAAACTATAGAAGTGCTGACGTTCTTGGATTTTCTGTTTTTTCTTTCATTTCCATTAAAAATGCCCAAAACACGACTGTTCCCAAAAGCGACTGGTGGCGCCATCCATCGGATTGAAATGTAGAAAAGTTTTGCCTGGAATCACCTTAACCATAACTTAATTGAAGTGATAAAACAGTGGAAACAAGTTGCATGGGCCAAGTGAGATCTAAAAATTGATAATAATTAGAAGCATAAAATTTAATGAATGTTTAGGAAGCCGTGAAGAAAAAAAAGGAATGTATGTGGTCAAATAAAAATTGAGGAAAAGAAGACTAACTACTTTGAGGAATGGGTGAATTCTTGGACAGTCGTGAATTAATTACCTGATTGATGACTTGTGAAGATTTGCTTCGAAGAAATGCTCTGCAAGTATAATTTTTGGCTGAATTAATTGAGACATTTTCTAGATTTAACACGTTTACACCACCATAGGAGCGGGAAATTATTTCATCTAGAGAGGGGAAAGAAATAAAACAAAAGAATAGAGATTAGATTGTCATCCGACTACTTTCTGCTACTTCACAAAATTTTAAATCAGCGGCACTTTCCAAATTTGCATCACTTTGGTTCCTTAATAATTTTAACACAGAATCGCCACTATTTCACAGAATTGAATGTCCGTAACACCATTTTTTAAAACCTTAAATCCATTGCTGATTTTTCGGTAAGCTAGAGAAGCGTCAAAATATCCAGGGTATTAAACAATGAAGGGTCCAGGAGGAAAATGATAAACGCCACAAATATCAGAATTAAAGTTTCCATGGTCACCTAACAGCACAGAATAATACAACCAGAACGGAAACTCTGTCGGATTTTGAAGCAAATCCATTTCGCGTCCGCCATGTTGGGATATAGGATGTTTGCATCTGGATTCGCACTCGAAATAAAAAATATAGGACATGATCCGCAAAATTTTCATTCTGAAATGCCAATAGAATAAAAGTGAGGGCGGAAAAGATTTCTTTCCAGAATTTACAGAAATAAATGAGTTTCAACACAAATCACACACGTCCGCCATGTTGGGATATAGGACCATAGTGTTGCCTTTTGGTGCCGCTAAATTCCAAACTTGCTTCCATTGGCTCTTATGGGAGTTTCCGTTCTGATTGTATTATTCTGTGCTAACGGGTTACAAAAGTAAAAATTGAATGGAGAGCTACAGTAGCACAAGACAATCAATTTTGGTGGATGGAAATACATTGATTCTTATGCGAAAGAATAACCTTTGAACGTCATTTCCCCTTTCCTTCAGCTTTAAAACAAAAATGGGTCAGCTTATAAACAAAAAAATCTTAACAGAATCATTGATAAACTCAACAAAGGATCAATTGGGACAGACCCAACTTTTACAGGGTGAATCTCATTGATAAACCAAATGATAAGACACTCATTGATAAACCCCATGATAAAAAAATCATTGATAAGCTCAACAAAGGATCAAGCAGATCCAACTTTTACTGAGTGAATCTCATTACAAAACCAAGAGACGAGATTTTCCAGTGGCTCGTGCCATTTGGCAACAATGTTTCTCCTCCATTTGAGTCTATACACAATAATCGAATACTGATGAAGCACTGCTTCACTGCCGAATCGATTGTTTTACGTAGCATCAAATGGGGGGAGAATGTTGTTGCCAAACTGCACGAGCCGCCACTGAGACACCAGAATGAGAAAAATAACAACTTACTTGTAGAATCCGAAGTCCAAACCAGTTCAGGTACGTCAGGATAAGCGGTAGCGGAACATTCTAGTTGGGTACTATCATTCTGTTTGAGGTAAATAGGGTTTATCGGAGGGGATGGAGTTAGGAACATGAGGCGTTTGCTTGTACTACTAGAGAGTGAATTGGTTCTGACAACGGTCAGATGCCCTGAGGAACTATATCTCGTCTTTTTAACTTCCGGATTATTTGCTATACACCTGAAATCACACAAAAATAAGAAATTGGAGGTGACATTTAGGAGAAACAAACCATAGCAGCCTTAAAAGCTAAGGGAGGCTAAAAATTAAAAAATATTGCATTGAACACTGCAAAAAACGAGAACTATCAAATGATGAAAACAGTCCCAAACGCGGGAAATGTCCGGATTTTCACCGGAAATCCGGCACCGTCGCAACACTGCTCACGCGGCGCGAAAGCCCCGATGGCCTCCACTTATAGCACCGAGAGACATTGCATTACCCTTGAAATAAACTATCAAAGGCACTCATACGTTGGGCAATAGGCAACCTCTCGGGGTCCCGCAAAATAATTTGAAAACGTACCCTTTCCAATCGGCAATCTGGTTACTACATTTCCTTGTATTGAGCTATTGAGGCCTGAGGGACAGCCTCGGAAAGAAAAGGAATTAAGGAGGAAGCAAAAGAAAACACAAAAACACTCGCAATCGCTTTTGATTCGAGGCTGATTGAGCGATTGCGTTCATCGCGTCTTGATCCGTTGGGGGGGGGGGGTGTTTATCTCTACCTGTTTTTACAAAAGCGCTTTCAAGCGGCTTGAAACAACAGACTATTTTTGTAAAATCGTATCGGGTGGCTTCCGTTGACTTCGCGTTCCAAGCAAACTCCGAATCGATATAATTTTCTTATAACCGCATTTCTTGGTCGAAAATAGATGGTTGTAGTTTTATGACGTCATCCGGTAAATAAACGTTCCAAACAATCCATCTCACTCTTCAGTAACCACTAACTACTATGTACTGATATCTCACTCTCATCGCTAAAATTGAACACAAAGACATTTTTTATGGAATTTTCGGGAGAAATGAATTCCTCGAGTCATTTAAACGCGAAAAAAAAAGTGAAACAAAGGCTCTACATACGAAAGTTGACTCTAGAAAGAGATAGCTATGCATGATCTGGCCCGCGTAATAAATTCTGTCCCACGCAAAAACGCGGCTTTTGGGAAAACGACTTGGCAGATTTATGAATAACTATACATATTCTAAAAGGTCATATCCTCACACACTTAAACAAATTTAAAAAATAGACATGAATTGAACGGGACATACCTGTATTCGCCGGAATCCGAGATTTGTGAATTGTTAATGTACAAAACTCCAGACTTTAACAAAATGTATCTGTAAGGCAAAGAAATTCAAATGAATTAATATCAAACAGAGTTTCCGAAATCGAGGCTGAGGAGAGAGCTCATACTTCTGACTCCTCCTTGAAAAATTTGACCACCCCCCCCCCCCCCCCCCCGATATTTGTTGAGACAGGCACATTTGGAGGGTATAACTAAGGTGAAATTATTTGTAAAAGGGGAAAAGTTCAATTGATTCCAGATTTTTTCCAATTATGACTTTATAAAGAGTCAAAAATAGCTTTCCCGGTTCTAATAAAAGGAGGCTGTTCAACCCCTTGACGGGAAGTTGTACTATGACCTTCAAAAGAAAGTACCCTGGTCGAAATTTGTACTCTATTAAATGTTGGCAATTTTTAAACAATTTTTCGGTTCTCAAGTGTTTAAGGACTAATCAGAACGCATCTTTCAAAGTACGTCATGAAAAACCGAAAGTTTCATTGAAAAGGAGGGACAAATTTGACAGTAAAAATTTCGACCAGAGTACTTTCCTTTGAAAGCCATGGTACATACGTGAAACATTTTATGTAACAAGGGATTCAATGGAATTTAAATGGACATGTTGCAAAAAATTGTGTGACCCATCAAAATTCTTAGAAAATTGTCCTATTTTTGAACGGTCGAAAAAAATCTCAAAAAAGTCAAATCTTAAAATGCGTGCATGGAAGAGGTTTAAAAGAAAACACTGTCCATTTTCTAACTCCCCCGCATATAGTTCTATCATCCCTGAAAGGAGATGAAAAAACCTCTTCTTGTTAGTGTAACCAGAAATTTGTCTTTCTCCCTCTCTCGGACCATTTGAAAGCATTTATTGGAGAAGGAGAGAAGCAGGGGCCAAAGTAAAGTAATACACAGCCCCCCCCCCCTCACCTTCTTCAAAAACATTTGATCGATTGAACAACGAGAGAAAAAGACAAAGTCTTGAATACGCAAAGGGATAGAGATCGTTCCAGATGAGTTGATCGATGACAGTTCGCAAGATTTAAGCGCAGTGAACGCGTTCGTAACTTCAGCGCATCAGAATTAACGTCTCTATCTACAGTTCGGCAGTGTTTAAGCCTTCTACACGCTCAAATGGATTTGATCAAACTGCAGAATTGCCATCTTGACATTTCTAAAATTCAAACATAACCTTGACCAAAACACCTCCAAAACAGGTTCAATGGTTTTGTTGACTGTAGATTAACGGACAATGATGACAAACCATACTTCGTCAAATAACTCTGCAGTTTGACGGACCGTCAAATTGCACAGTTGTTTGACGAATGGAACATCAACCAAACATGCAACGGTTGGCTCACCTGCCGTTTGTAGTGGATCTCGGCTCATCGATGCCAATTTCACGATCCTACTTTGAGCGTGTACGAAGGCCTTTTCGGGCGTTGTTGATCACAATGACAACCTGTCATCGGCCAACTCATCAGAAACGACCCAATACGACGCGCAATCTGGCATCGTTGCACCTGGACCATTTAAACCCATGAAAACTATCGAACTAAAAGGAATCGGCGATGACCACCGAATTCGACTTTTTTATGCGTTCAAATGGAGAAAATGTTACGTTGCCAGATAGCACGCTTCGATACTGAGTAAAATGTTGAGAAAATCACAATGTAGGATGTTTCTTATAATATCAGATATATGTAATGTATAATAGGAAAAATATAGATAAAACACATGCCTGGGATCTTGAGGTAGAGAATCGTTGTTTTTTTGCCAACTAATAACAGCAGTCGGGAAGGAATTAATTTGACAGCTCAGTCTTACGGTATCACCTTCTCCGGCGGTCACATTTTGAGGCAACTCGGAAAACGTTTTCGAAATATCTGAAACAGAGAGGGGAACATAATCGTTAGGATTGTTAGGAATAATTTTAGCCCGCGAGCGAACAACAAAAAATGACCGTTCGGTACAGGCCCAGCACCGCCCCCCGCCAACAGGTTCATATCGTACCTGGACAGTTTCACTATTTTATTTTGCATCTTGGATATGAATGAAATCTCGTTATTATTACTATTATTATTAATATTATTATTATTATTTTTTTTTTTGGAAAAGAAGTTCACATAAATAAAAAAAAAAATGAAAAAATAACGAAAAAACCAATAAATGACCAGTGGCGCAATCTATTGAGCCATAAGCTCACTTTAAACAAGTGAGACGAGGAATCCAGGAATCATACCAAGGTGATTCCTGGCGTAACTTTTCCTATGGATAGCGCCACAAGTCGCTTTTGGGAAAAGTCGTGTTTTGGGCATTTTAAATTTAAACCAAAGAAAAAACGCAAAATCCAAAAACGTCAGCACCGGCGAAATTTTTTTATGGATATTTTGAGCCCAAAGCGAGCAAAATTGATGAAGTATTAAAGCCGTAAATTATGAAGTTTGTTTCGCCAAAAGTTTAGAGAGTGCGAGTGATAGTATATGTCTGTTTGCCTCACTCGCGCTCATTGAGGCTTGTGAGAATTTATGCATTTCTTACTTTCCCGCTTTATTTTCTTTTTCAGCTTGAAAATTTCAGGACATCTTCTTACATGATGTATATTTGCAAGTGCTGACGTTCCTCAAAATTTTATTTTTGGCTTAAATTCATCAATTTCAGCCAAAAAATGTTGACTTTAGGAGCAGCACAAGAGTGGCGCTATCCATCGGATTGAAATCTGGACAAGCTTCGCCTGGAATTACCTTAAGGTGGATCCTCGGCGTTTAGTTCCATATTCTGCCACCAGAGAAAGATACGTTCTTTAAATGGAAAAAAATAATGGTAAACGCAAATAAATGAAAAAAGGGGCTTCAATGGAGCCTCGGAAGCAATCTAAGGAACATTTTAGTACAAACAGTACGCTAAAATGTTACGAAATAAGCGAGAAACTCTTGAATTTCGGAAACCCCCTTATGGCGTCCAACATAGAATTGGACGCCATTAGGGGGTTTCCGAAATTCAAGAGTTTCTCGCTTATTTCGTAACATTTTAGCGTACTGTTTGTACTAAAATGTTCCTTAGATTGCTTCCGAGGCTCCATCGAAGCCCTTTTTTTGATTTATTTGCGTTTACCATTATTTTTTTCCATTTAAAGAACGTATCTTTCTCTGGTGGCAGAATATGGAACTAAACGCTGAGGATCCACCTGAACGTGATAATGCATACTAATGCGAAGTTGCCGGATTGCACATGTTTCGCTACTGATTGTAATCAAAGATTAATTGATTGTTCTCAGCCCCCCCCCCCCCCCTCCTCTCTCTCTCTCTCTCTCTCTCTCTCTCTCTCTCTCTCTCTCTCTCTCTCTCTCTCTCTCTCTCTCTCTCTCTCTCTCTCTCTCTCTCTCTCTCTCTCTCTTCATTCTTCAGTCTCTTCGAACGAAATACCGATCCCGCTTTGTCTCGGGCCAACAACATCCTTCGATCTCGCCTTGAAAAATCTTTCGAGTGAATCACAATCAGCAGCCTCCGACATCCGCGCTTGTTCGCGAATATTCAGCTGTTCGCACCGAAGAAATAAACAGAGCTCACCAATTAGCGACTCGGTATTTCACGTACGTGCGTACTGCGTATCAATATGAGTCATACTTTCGATAATCCACCACCCACCCTCTTTCGCCAATCACAAATCCTCTTGGCCCCTTCTAGAGTCCCCATACATATTTAGAGAGAGAGAGAGAGAGAGAGAGAGTTAAGACAAGTGAAACCATACGGCGGCGCCGCCATTGGATGCATTTTTGCACATTTGTAATTCTGAAGGCCATTGTTGTGTTTTGGTCCACTGCAAAGATTACAGTGCCGCAGAGTTTCTAAAAGTGTAATCTTTCACTGTTTTTGTTGATCGACATCTATTTAAGCTTTTAAAGATTATTTTGAGAACTCTGGACATATTCTTGAGGTGCATCATGATTAAAATTAACACGAGCATCAACTACCTCCTTTATCCGTAAAATACCGTTAGACCCCTTTGTTTGTAAACAATTGTGTAAGTGAAGAAAGCGGGAGAACGATTGCTCCACCCCGAGTTTAAAACTATGCCGATTTTTTCATTACACATTTTTTCTACGATAACGTAAAGCAATCAGTTTTACTGGGATTCATCGACCATCTAATGATCAAAGAAAGTAAAGAGAAATCAAAAACCAGAAAAATATGTTTAAAAACTAATGTCCCCATAAGGGATGTTATAAAAAAACGAGCTAAGAGAAACAGGCACGACATTCGTATAAACAAACTCTCTGACGACGGCTTGCGAAAAAAGTATTGTTGGACTCAGGACCTGTTCCTCATCCTACGCACCTACGCTTTAAATGTTAAATTCTTTGAACAGTAATTATATTTCCTCTGAAGATCTTGGTTTACAAAGACTTTCCCTTATATTTTAACATTTTCCCCAATTGAAAATATACTCAA
The DNA here is from genome assembly GCA_011764245.1 of Trialeurodes vaporariorum. NCBI lineage: Eukaryota > Metazoa > Arthropoda > Insecta > Hemiptera > Aleyrodidae > Trialeurodes > Trialeurodes vaporariorum. The sequence continues at coordinate 44,224,493 of VMOF01000002.1, forward strand.
AATCAGGTGTGGATATTCCCGGCTAAATTGGGAATACTCCTCCAAGATTGATCAATTACCATCGTTTCGCTCCTGCATTTTACCTTCGAAAAAGTATCGATTATATATTTGGAGGTATAGATGAATGAAATGGGTTCACTGGCGGATCGTGCTATTTGGCAACCGTGTTTTCTGCCATTTGAAACTATCCAAAAATATTGATTTCTCAGTGATTCAGTGAATCCCACAAAGATCGATTATTTTGCGTAGGTTTAATGGAGAGAATACGCTGTAGCTACATTGCACGCCGCCACTGAATAGATTTAACCCTTTCCAGCACGCATTTTGGAATTTGACTTTTTTTTTAGATTTTTTTAGACCGTTCAAAAGAGGACAATTTTCTAAGACTTTGCATGGGTCACACAAGTTTTTGCAAAATGTCAATTTAAATTCCATCGTTACATAAAATAGTACGTATGTGTACTACTTTGCTGGAAAGGGTTAAGGGAGAGGATAAATCGATGTACGGGCGTTTCGCGCGTTCTTCTCGATCATCCAACAATAAAGTCTAAAACGCCAGCTTCTGAGGGGAGGGGGGTCGGTAAACCGCTCATTTGGAATAAAGCTCTTATAGATCAGGGATTCCGAACCAAGTGGACTTGACGCCTCCCCCCAGAAAAAAAACAAAAACAGAAACAGAAAAAGCCCCGCCCATGATAAACCAGTGACTTCGCTCGAACTATCCATCCCCTTCCCATAGACACACGCATATAAATTTCGGCGGCTTCACTTTTTCGTGTTGCCGCGCGCGCAAAAAACAAAACAAAACAAAAAACAATATGGCCGCTCACAAATTTTTCGGAGGTTCAGTGGCTTGTTAACCTTGGGCAGCCTTCCGCGATAAGAATTCACAACAAATTCACGGGAATTAAACAAAAAGGAAGAAAAGAGAGACAGAAGAAGAATGGAAGCGCCCGCGCCGCACTTTAGTCAGAGATCGAAAGAAAAAGTGGCCAAAAAATCAGCGAAAAAAAACGTCATCAAAACTCATCGCTTTCATCCTTTCAAACATGATTTAAAATTTTCCAGTGACTGCACAAAGGTTTAAACCCCTTGCTGAAAGTGTTCTCTAATATTAAAATTTGACTTGAATGATAAATTCATGACTTTACACTTTCTGAACTTTAACCACTTTTTGGCGATCTCACAGGTCATAGTGCGCCGCGCCGGCCGGTGTTGAGGAGAGAGGAGGTGAAAACACGATTCTGCCTAAAATCCGGGCGCTGCTACCTCCGCGCCCCCCCCCCCCCCCTGAGTCGTTTGTTTGTTCCCCTTCTACATACCATCGGCTGTGGTGGGCCTCGACCCGATTGAGGAGAAATAGGAAGAGCCCGTCTTAATAATTATAAACATTTATAAGCGGCAAGATTGGCGATTCTTTGAATTATTTACTCCTGCAAAACACACTGATTCCAATCAAAATACAAAATACAAAAAAAAGAAAGAAAGAAAAAAAAAACGAAATACCGGGGTTATTTTTACAAAAACCAAAAAAAAAAAAAAAAAAAAAAAAACACTCTGGGAAGGTTTTAGGAATGTTCGTTCAACAAATTTTTATCTCAATTTACGTATGCCCAATAATACAACATGACCAATAGGACTCTAGCAAACTTTTGCTACAGGAGATTGAAGAGTTGATTCTTGCATAAAAACCATTAAGACTGCAGCGATGAGTACACTAAAAAATCACAAAATTCACTCTCAGAATCGGGCTTTTAATGGCAGATCTACTCAGGTATCATAGGAAATTCTAATCTAATTTGAGACACATCTCTGTGTTTCCGTAGATAAAATGACAAATTAGACAGGAATCTCCCATGAAACCTGCGACTTGCGTAGCTCCGCCAGAATGTACAATCTTGCCGTTACACCTGTTTTCTGAGTTCAGAACTGAATTTCAGACGGTTTGAGTGAGATTTTCCTGATTTTCGCTGGTTTTTACATCAGATTGAACTATTTATTTGCTCACAGCAAAAGATTGCAAGAACCTAATTATCGTATGATTGGCTGAGAAGTAGTGAGCCAAGTATCGAAACAAAACACCTTGAAAATCTCTGCGCCATTGCAATACTTTCTCTATTTCTAACTTTGTTCGTGGTGAGAAAGTAAAAAATATGGTTGGTTGATGGCAAAAGACATTGCCATTTACCCCGCAAAGGGTTAAACATATTTTTCATTATGAAATGTGTTCTTGAAAATTTGTGTTTGATGAAAAATTTACTTCTTGATTTTCGGGCAAATTTTATGGGCAGAGCCAGCAATTAGGCAACTGTGGCTTCTTCCCATTTGAATGTATGAGAAACAATCGATTAGAAATTGGGCCATGACCCCTTCAAGAATCGATTGTTCCTCATACATTCAAATGGATAGAATCCACAGTTGCCAAATTGCTGGCTCCGCCCATGCCAGTTTTTGACGATCTCAGACCAACGTGCGATGGACTCTCGGGCGATCATCTCTTACAGAGCTACGGAGCTCATAATTAGACAGATTCTTACGAATGGAATTCAAGTTCGCCCAATTTTTAGTGCACCCAATTAAAAATTAAAAGAGGCAACTAAGAGGCCTCCCCCTCTGGACAAAATTTTGCTCCATAAACATGTGTTGCTTCTGGATTCGGTTGTATGGCTCCATCTAGCCGAATTTTAGTGCTTCAAGTCGATCGACTGGCGAATGGATATTTGCAAACATCGTCGGGTTCTTCCCGGTCAACAAATTCTCTCTCGGAAAGCTCCCGGAGATAGAAACCAGAATAACGGGCGCGACAGGGACTCAGCGCTGGAGAGTGGAGGAGGTTGAGCGGGAAGGGGGGAATTGGGAAATGGGAGGGGGTGCGGGGAGGGAAGATAAGCAGACCATTGCCCTCTAAAATCTAATTTAGTCAAGGCTCACATTGGAAATTTTCGATAATTAGCCATCTGGCTTTCTTCAGATCTCCGTTTCTACTCGATAGCTTCTCGCCGACGCAAACGAACGCAACCAAACGTAACCAAACGTAACCGAACGCAACCAAAGGCAACCGGTATACCCGGAAAAGAAGGAGGAAAAGAAGAATAGAAATCGACGAGTCGCGATTTTCCACTGATGACTGAGTTCATATAAAAGCGAGGAAACGCAAGGTTCAAGTCGCGGGTGCTATTTTTCCACCCTATAGATTCCAGCATTTTGCTCAAGGCGAATTTTTTTTTCGAAAAGAGCTTAATACCTTGGAAATATTACATAATTAAATAAATAGAATAGATATACGTATAAATAAATAACTCCGCTCTCATAGCATTTCATCAACCCCTTCAATACCAAACCCAAATATATTCGTTTCTGATACTAGATCTGTATCACATGCACAATATTCGATTTGTTTTTGTGTATTCACATTAAAAGCGACTCCTGATTGTTATATTTTGAAAAACAATGTTTCCACGAGCGCCTTCGATTAACTGTGTATGCAAAACCAGCACAGTGGTGCAGGAATAATTAACTATTCACTCAATTTGAGCGAGCGAATATTGATTCGTCTTCGTAACCTGGCATAGTAAAAGGGTTATGGGTCTGTTGCAAAAGTTCGCTACAGTGTTAAGAATAGAGGGTCGATTCCTACGTAAACTCAATGGGACTCTTGCAAACTTTTGCTGTAAGGAAATGAATAATCCATTCTGATATGAAATCCAGCAAAAATCACGAAGATCACACCAAGAAAGTCTATAATTCAGTAATAAACTCACGAAACCGCTCAATCGGCAAGATCGTAATGGCGGTTCGACGAAGGTATTATGGGAGATTCCTGTCTAATTTGTCATTTTTTTACGGAAACACAGAGATACGTCTCAAATTGGATGGTAATCTCCAATGATACCTGCGTCGAACCGCCATTATGCCCGATTCTGAGAATAAATTTCGTGATTTTTCAGTGTGCTCATCGTCATTTTTACAGGCTTTTATGCAAGAATCAACTCTTCAATCCCCTGTAGCAAAAGTTCGCAAGAGTAACAACGTTAAGAGCGTCAGAAAGTTCCAAACGCCATTCACAAACTCAATAAATGCGTCTAAAAAAAATTACAAGATGGTGGTCGAATGAGCGAGTAACAAGGGTGGATCAACAAGAGCCCAATCTTACGGGGCAGCTGCAAGGGTCTGCATTGTTGTGTTTTTTTATGAAGAAAATGATAGTACTTAATGAGCGGAGAACAATGGTGCCTTGGGCCTTCACTACAAAATTATGGTATTTCCTTCTAAATACATGGCGTGGCTGCATTTGAAGTCAATTCTTTTCTGGCTTATCAAAGCTTCCAAATAATACAAGAATGAGGCTCTTGCAAACTGTTGCTATAAGCAAATAAAATAGTCCAATTTGATGGAACGACCAGCGGAAATCACGAAAATCACACTAAGAAAGTCTAAAATTCAGTAATAAAAACTCACATAACTGCAATAACGGCAAGATCGTAATGTCGGTTCAACGCAGGTGTCATGGGAGATTCCTGACTATTATGTCACTTTCTCTACGGAAACACAGAGATATGTCTCAATTTAGGTATAGGAATCTCTCATGATACCCGCGTCTCTCCGCCATTAAGCCCGATTCTGAGAGTGAATTTCGTGATTTTTTAGTGTACTCATCGTCATTTTCACTGGTTTTTATGCAAGCATCAACTCTACAATCCCCTATAGCAAAAGTTTGCAAGAGTCCCATTGTATGCATCTAAAGGAAACATCAAATGTTTGTGAGTTAAGTTGATGTTTACAAAAACGCAGTGGTTCTTCCATCTATGTAGTTGTACGTCCGTGATTAACTGCGTGGTCTCTATTATACATTGTCTTTGACTCTATCGTAAGGATAATCAAACCTTCCTTTCAACTTTTATAATCATGACCCAAAAATCTTTTCTGAACCCTCGATTCTCTCTTGATTGTTTCCAGTCAGGAAGATAAAATACGGGGGCCATCCAGCATACAACAGCGCATTTTGAGTGCACTTTGGCACCGTTACATCTCATCTATTAAAACCAACAAAAAATATCGAAAACACTGCCGAATTCGACCTACAGCACGCTTTTGAATGGACAAAAAACAGCGTTGACAAATTGCACGCCCGACAGTATTATATTTATTGAATACGGCCGTACGTATAAATACCATCGATGATTCGAGGCTGACCATGAGTGACCGGAACCAGGACGGACCGTTTGACCAGCTTGCTTGGCTGCGACGGGATATAGTGATGGGGGGGGCGGAGGGGGTTGCGCGGAATATTGCATTCCACAACTTGCATTCCTCCTGTTGCAAGCTCTGGATCCGGTCCGGATCTGGACCGCAGGACCTCATCACAGCCGACCGGAAAGGGTTGTGCACCATACAGTTATAATTTAATGCCACCTGGAGGAGGTGTGGTGAGGGGGATGGGGGGGAGATGAGGGAGGGGGCGCTAACTTCACCGACCTCGAGCCGCCCTTTTCGCAACTTAAGGATCCCGATTCACGACGAAAGAATCGATTCGACTCTCCCTCGAAAGAATCGATCCGATTCAAAACTCGGCCCAAAAGAATCGATTTTTTCGGTTTTTTTTTTAGAGGGTGTATTGAATCGTCACGTGGTGATCTTCCGATACGATTCGATCTTCGATTCTCCCTCCAGAATCGGGTCCGATTCCTATTTCCGCCGATTCACCGGAATCGTCACGTGGCAATGAGATCTTATTTCTTTACTAGATTCAGATGATTCCTGCCGATTTTCTATAAAAGAATTTTATTTTTCTTTACACACACTCGCGTTGATCTTGACTCAATAAGGTTGTCTGCGGGCTGATCATTAAGACCGATTGTTAATACTTTGTTTGACTGATTCTATTGGTCAAAAATTGTAAAACTTGGCCGTTGCTAATATAACCATTGTTAAGAGTTCCGTTAGTTAAAGGTTATTCACGAGTAACCTTTAAATAGCGGGCACTATAACGATGGTTATACTATATATAGCAACGGCTAAATGTTACAATTTTCGACCAATATAATCAGCCAAACATACAGTCTTAACGATCGGTTTAGCGATGAAGTGAATGATCGGCGAGCTGGTAAATTTATGACACGAATAATTGGGAAGAAAGTCAGATCGTTGGGAAAAATTAAGACCGTGATTCCGATTCTGATATAGTGCCTAAAGAATCGATTCGATCCAAGAATCAGAGGAAAAGAATCGGTTCGATTTGTCGTCAGAATCGGCCTCGGAGAGTCGATACTTCGCGACACCAAGTTTAGTGACATTTGGTTAATAATAGTGGTCGCTATACCAACAAAAACCATTAATTTTTTAAAACTTTGGGGAGCTGTAGCTCAAATTACTCATGTTTAGTCGGGGGGATATTATTATGGCTTTAAATATATGCTCCAGAAGATTGGCACACGAGTTTTGTTACACTCTGTACATTATAAATGCATACCATATATTTTAGTCGTAAACAAAAGAATAAAAAAACAAAAAACAAAACAAAATCCATGAAATTCTATTTTATTTAAGAATCAAATCGAGTTGAGATCTATAAGATTCGAGCGCCACCAATAAAGTATAGACCGTCCTGTCTGTCAGTTCCCGCACCTCCCTCTCGCGCGAAATCATCTCTTGTGCCAAAACTCGACGACAAACCGATACCTGACATGAATTTAAGAACCGAGTAATGTCACGACCATTAATCATTATTCCTGCGGCTAGTCTTTTATTTTTATTAATGTCATACCGACGAATCATCATACGGAGAGAGATGAAAGAAAATGCAGCAACATACAAACCCATAAAATATAAATTTTATGAAAGACAAAGCAATCCGTGCCGGTTTGTAATATTTGGCAACCATGTAATTTTTTTCATTTTTTTTTTCAGGTAAAACAATCCTGAGGGAGGAAGGAACAAGGGTTTCCTCGACATCTGCACAAAAAGGATAGTTGGATCCCTTCTGCTAAAAGCCGCCCAATTTATTAGATTATTCCAGCAGTTCCAATGCCATCAAACTATTAATATATAGACAGTAAATTTGAGTGGAGGTCTAATATACTAAAGACCTGTTTAGTGCGATGATGTCACGATCAAAATTGGATCCAACTTCCAACTAAATGCTCCATCCCGCTCACTCTCGTGGATTTACCCATAAAAAATCAGATAAAAATTGTCGAATGCAAATTCATGCTAGCAAACAACCAGTTTTCTCAAACTTTATTGCCCCGTGATAGATTCCACGTACCTACCTTAAAGTATCTTATTTTCACTCCGACGTAATGTATGGAAGATCACAAGGGAGTTTACAATCACAATGGGGCTCTTGCAAACTTTTGCAGTGAGCAAATGAATAGTCCAATCTTGCTTAAAAACCAGCAAAAATCACTCTACAAAAGTCTAAAATTCAGCAATAAAGTCTCAAATTGCTACAACGGCAAGATCGTAATGGCGGTTCAACGCAGGTATCATGGGAGATTCCTGACTACTTTCTTCACGGAAACACAGAGATATGTCTTTATCTAGACAGGAATCTCTTATGATCCCTCCGTCTGTCTCTCCGCCATTACGCCTGATTCTGAGAGTGAATTTTGTGATTTTTTAATTTACTCATTGTCATTTTCACAGGTTTTTATGCAATAATCAACTTTTCAATCACGTGTAGAAAATCTTTGCTAGAGCACCATTATATCGAAAAATGTCCTACGTTTTGTCCTTGTCTTACTCACAGTCTCTTATGAGCATTTCACCGCCATATATGACACTCAATCATCGTATAACCTCTCGAAGCTGTCTCTTCGTAACGAAGCTTGCTCGAGGTATAACAAGTGATTTGATGGTGCCGATGAACTCAAATCCTATATAAGAGTGTTCGTGCCCATAAGAAACTGTGAGTGGGACTAGAACCAAACATAGGACTTTCTTCGATTTAACTGTGATTGTAAATGAATGCGTGGTGTTTCGAAAATGCTCTTGAAACAAGATTACACTTTAAGGTAGGTGGAAGCCAATCATGTAATAGAATCTGAGAGAACTTGTTGTTTTACTATCACGAATTTTCATTTGAAAATTTGTACCCTGTTTTTTTTCTCATGGGAAAACCCACAAGAGCAAGCAGGATGGAGCATTTGTTTGGATCCAATTTTTTTTTCGTGACGTCGCGACGCATACTATGTGGTATTTGACCGGAAAAGTTGGCATAAACTGTTTCTACTGTCCAAATAACTTGAAATTTTGGGTATTTGGGGTACTTTTTAACGCTGAATTCAAATTTTACATCTTTTTCAAATTTGAAAATCCAAGATGGCTTCCGAAAAATTTTTTTTGGCTAATCGGTGGGCAGCCATCTTGGATTTTCGAATTTTGAAAAACTGATGCAAAATATTTCAGCGTTAAAATTACCCTTGGATACTGAGTTTCAAGTCATTTGGACGGTGTTGCCAATTTCACTATTTTAGCGATGTAGCCCTTACAACACGTAAAATGAGAATTTCGTGCAAAAACGCAAAATTCGAACTAATTTTCCCGGAAAAACCGCATTTTTCCGCAACTTCTGACTTCAAGGCCCATTAGTACGCACTAAGGACTACCATTTCTCATATATAACCCGCGGGATGTGGGAGGGTAATTGAACTTAAGTTCTCTTGAAAATCGGAAAAATTTTCGTTTTTAGCTAAAAACTTTGAAATAGCAAAAAAAAATCAAATTCAAAATTTAAAAATTTGGGTAAAATAGGCATAAAATGATTGTAAATACCTTCAGGAAGACGATCCATGTACAAAAAGTTTGTTCTGACTTCATTTGAAACACTTTTTTTTACTTTATTATAGTCTCGTGCTGAGGCTAAATTTTAAGGGGGTAAAAATGATTTTTTCCCCCGGCGGATTCTAGTTAAAATTTAAACTAGTTTAGACCCGCTAAATACAAGTTTCTAATGCAAAAATCTATGTAGATTCCGAATATCACAACAGTTTTTCCCAATAGCAACTTTTTTTCTTCTTAGTTTATGCCAGCTTTTTTGGTCAAATACCACATAGTGCGTCGCACTAAACAGGTCTATTGAAGGACCTCTACTCCAATCATTGCATCGTAACAGTCCGCGATGAAATTGGGACTGCCGAAATAATCCAATAAATTGAAGTACCACTCCATATTCATCTTACAATCAGTGTAGATTGACAATTCGAGTACTTCTGAGAAGCTGTGTACTTGTTGAGTGTTAGTTATACAGTTTTAAAATCTTCCGTTTCTCTCGACACGAGAAGTTGAGTTCCGCGCAGTTGTTTTTCGTTTGGTGAATGGACTTTGTGAGTTTGTACCTACACTTTGTCCAGTACCTTCAGAATAGAGATTGTGAGCGCGCTATTTGAAATGCCGAATTTTAAAGCTTCTTAGTGTATATTCATCGGTTTTTGCTTTGGGTTCAAATCTAAGAGAATTCATGTTCCATGTTGCCGTTGCAAAAGTTTGAAGAGGATCCATTTAAAAGGCAAGAAGGTAAATTTTCGAGATTCCCCCCCCCCCCCCTGGATTCGCCACATGCCCGTTCATTAAACATACAAGCTCTTGAGCCTGCTGTAAGGTTTAATAAAAAAGAAAAGGAAAAAAACCCACAAAAACTTTTCATCGACTCGAATTTTTGTCACACTCCAGGGGCAAAAACGTGACTTTACTATGAAATAAGATAATCAAAGACGCAGGCAATAAAACCTAGCAACAGTATTTTTAAGATATGATGCACGAAAATTTGGTTTCGTCAATGTTCTTTGTGTTTCAAGGAGAGGCAACGCGCAACACAATGCGCAGACAAGACCTACTCGGTGGCCAAAGATTATCAAGTTAAAACCGCACGAAGAACTATCGTTTCAATGGGGCTGTTGCATACTTTTTGTTGTAACCGATTTAAAGGTTGATCCAGATGTAAAATCCTATAAAAATAAAAAGCTACGATTATTTACAGTGTCGGGTAGACGTTGCCATTTTCACTTAACTTGAATAAGAATTAAAAATTAGAACTGGTGCAAAGAATTTCTCAAAACTTCCAAGACCTTTCCTTCTCTACATAATGTCTTGTGTCTAAAAATCACAAGCAATTTCATCAACCAGATTATTTTTATGGGAATTAAAAAGTCGAGATTAAATGGCACAGGCCTGCAAAATATTCCCTATTCGGCGATCTCGGATCGCGTGATCTGTGTGGCAAACCAGGAAATTTTGTGGCAAATTGTGGCAAAAATTGAAAAATTTTGTGGCAATAAATTGTGACAAAAATTAAAAATGCTGTGGCAAATTGTGGCAAAAATTAAAAATATTGTGGCAACCTTTTTGCAAAAAGTGTGGCAAAACGGAGTTCGTGCGGCAAAATTTTTCTTGGGATTGCAGAAGAATACAGAGGTTGTGGAAGATTCTGCAGGCCTCAAATGGCAATGTTGGAATACTAGTAGGTCTGATTAGAATAAGTGTGTCCAAATAATTCAAATGACCTCATTAGTTGGGAAAGCTTAAATTTGCTCAAAGATATCAACCGGTATTTTTAATTTTCTGATTATTTGCCACCAAGTCAAGTCATTCTTGCCCACTGTATTGTCATGCCGGCCGCGAAATCGTGCGCGCTAGTAAAACCGACGAAATTTTTTATTCATTTTGATGGAATGAAATTTATACAAATGACGAAGGTAAGAGAATGAGATAAAAATCCTCACACCTCTTTCCTACGCGGAGGGGGGGGGGGGTTGTGAAGTGAAGAGAGGAGGTATACATATATAGACGAGTATCTTTTTTCGGAGAAAGGAAAACAAAAAGGAATCGAGAGGAATGCGAGAAAACCAGTCACCAAGACTACCAAGAGCCAGAATTGCAAATGGTAGATGAAGTTTCTTTCTTTTAGGGCCTCCGCCCCCCATCCTTCACCCATTTCGGGAGGAATATGAGGAAGAGAGGGGTGTAGGTAGGCCCTTCGTTGGAATGTTAATTAAATGAATTTCTCCGTTTTGAAACATCGTTGTCAGATAACTCAGTTTACATAATTAGCCATTTTAATGTTACCGTACTTTTAACGGCTTTCTAACTTTTAAATGATTCCTCGATTTTTCACCCGCTCTTAGGTGATTATTTCCCGACAGTTTTCCACACGAAGTTCAAGCATTGTCAGGGAAACGCAGGTCTGGAAATACTTGTTTCCTTCCTCCTTTTTCTCTTCAATTGAGACCTATGCCGCACGTTTCACAAATTGAAAAGTACATCCCAGCGAAAACAGTTGTTATAAAGTCCTTCATTACTCCCCCCCCCCCCCCCAATCAACTTTTAAAGGTTAAAAGAGATGGATTCAAGACTTGTTCAAAATTTTCTTCAAATGCCCTCCAGACGTCCTGAGGACGTTAAACACTAAGACAAAAAAGTCTGCGACTATGTTACATAGATATTTTACGATGTCTGCCAAAGGAACATCTTTTTATATTTTCATTTTGATTTTTCCGGGCTTGTTCTTATGCTGTAAGTATGATGTGATCATTCAAACGAAAGCTTCAGGTCTGAACTTTCAACTAAGCCAAAAATATTAGAAATCTGTTGAGTTAATCGAAAGTTACGGATCGAAGCCGCTGAAAGTTAAGTTTCCTTAAAGTTGTCTGTTACCGGTGCGTTCACCCTGGGTGGATCGGGTCATTATGTTCCACTAAGTAGATCAGATACTGGCCGATCTAAGAAATTATCCTTCTCTCTCTTTCCTCATTTGAATGCATGTGTTAGAAGAGGATAGAAGAGGGGGGGGGGGTGAAAATCACGTGACTGCCCCTAAGCTGCCCTTTTCTAACACACGCATTCTAATGAAGAAAGAGAGAGAAGGATAAATTCCTGGATCCACCGCGACCGGTGCCACCAGATCATTCGCGAAAATACGCTTTAAAAGCGACTCCTTGACATCATATAATAAACGTTGTGTCGACTGATCTTCCGCGCACGGTCGTTCAAATAGAGGGAACCTCAGAGGGTACCAGGGAGATCTAGAGAGAGTAGGGGGGGGAGTCGAATCTTGAGATTCGGCATACCGATTCGGGAGCCGCTGCCGCACAACGTATCGAAAAACAAAGATTATTCTGGACATATACATTTTTTGGTCTTTTGCTTTAAAAAAAAAGAAAGAAAGAAAGAAAGAAAGAAAGAAAGAAAGAAAGAAAGGAAAAAAAAAAACCCCCCGAGTCCATAGATTATCTTGCAAAAACTATGATATTTGACTCATTACAACCTCTTAAATGAAGGATGTCTCACATTCAAATGATATCTTGCTAATTTTTTTAATGTTATCGTATTATTATTATTATTATTTTCCTTCCTTATCACTCGCTTGGCGAGGTGTTGCTGTTGTCCACACGACAGGACCAAACCTTGATCCTAAGCCATGCGGCTTGCTTAAAGTAATGTATAAAATTTCTTATTTTTGCTAAACGATTCCCCTCACTTTGGGGATGGAGTTATTAAGTCTCCACCAGGGGACAGATTTATGCAATCGCAGTTGCGCTGTCCATAGGGTGGATCACTCCTTTAACAGTTTCGAGTTGTAATATTTTGGTCCTTACTGTCTAGTCTTATATCTAATCCTCCTGCTGAGCAATTCCCCCCCCCTCCCTTACACTATCACTATCCACACTCTCAGTCTCACTCCATTATCCGTCCTCTCACTAACTCATATACCTATATATATATATATTATTATTATTATTATTTCTCTCTCTCTCTCTCTCTCTCTCTCTCTCCATAATAACCGGGAAATTCCATGCATCGATCCCCACTGTGAGCAGGTTGGAGCCGCGTGGCGAATCACGATTAACACGGCAACGAACGACCAAACAGGTTCTCTCGCGAGTCGAGCGACGCAAACAGCGGGTCAAAAACACGGATTTTTCTGGACATGAAAAATTGACAATAATTTTCTAATCAGGGCGGCTATACACCTTTCGAATGAAAAACTACCCCCATCTTTGCCAGTCGACGCCATTATCCGGCAATGAAGCTCTTGTAACGTCGTGCAGCATTAGGCTGGCGTACAATCAATGATACCGCCTTCTCCGGAAGAAAGTTTTCCGTGTCTGCAGACGGGAACCAACTGCTATTAGTTTCCTATGCAGTTGGTTCTCGAGTTTTGGCGACAGCACCTTTTCGACCAGGTTAAGTAGCCATGTATCGTCATGAAAGAAAGGGCGCCCCAGTTGGAAAAGATATGAAAACCCTTGAGAGCGATCGACTCCATTTGCCAAGCTGAATCGATGGAGGGGTCACACGCAGGGTTTTGGCGACATCACCTTTTCGCCCATTTTAAAGATACACGAGTTGTCATGAGTTAAACGGCCGCAGTTGCAAAAGGTATGAAAACCCTTGAGAGCGATCGACTCCATTTTGCTCCGGCAGCGTTGGAGGGGGGGGCATGGTTTTGACGACATCACCTTTTTGCCCACGGTGAAGAGTCATGAATTGGCACTTTTTTGTTTGTTTTTGTGTTTTTTGTGTTTTTGTGTTTTTTTTTGTTTTTTTTGTTTTTGTTTTTTGTTTTTATGTTTATTTTGTTTTGCGAGGTAGGCAACGTTCGGAAAATTCTACACTTTCATCCACCGTGCGGCGTTGGAACATTCAAGCACCAAAGAGAAAGAGAGAAAAAATAATAAAATAAGAAAGAAAGAACGAAAGGAAGGAAATCTCCTGAGCGTTTGAGTTGACTGCAGAATGGAGGTGGAGGATACGACACGGGCTCACAATTAATTGCCAGGTTAGACAAAAAAATAACACCAGATTTCCCATCACAGTCAAAATACGAAATCTGATGATTTTCCCGTCACATCTGGCAGCGTTGGAGGGTGGGGGGCTTTTTATTGGTAAAATCTAGTGACTGCCACGATGAAGAAGAGAGGAGGAGAAAATTGAAACCCAGTCTTCGGAAAAAGGGCCCATAAAACAAGGATTGTGCTCTTCCCGAGAATTTAGCACTGTGAGCAAATTGAGATTTTTAGCTGAAGAGCACACCGCTTGTTTTAAGGTCCCTTCTTCTGGTGACGGTTTCGATTGTGGTTGGTGCTGCGGCATGGCATGGCGTTGGACACGGCGAGACGCGAGAGCTATGCGTGAATGCGTGATATCCGCGATGCTGATGCCTGGCGCGAGGTGGAATCGAAACGTACAATGTTATGGACATCGTTTAGACCTGTTTAGGCATGACGTCATGATCAAAATTGGATCCAAACAAATGATCTATCTCCCTTACTCTCGCGGATTTAACCCGTAAGAAAAAAAGAAAGAAAATCCAAAAAAATCCAGAATGTTCAGAAAGCAAATTCACGCTATAGGGAACACCCTGTTTTCTCAAATTTTATTGCACCATTAGATTCTACGTACCTTAAACGTTCCATGTCCCTTTTTACCCCGACATAATTAATTAAAGATCACAAGTGGATTTACAATCACAATGGAGCTCTTGCAAACTTTTGCTGTGAGCAAATGAATAGTCCATTCTGTTCATTGGCGGATACAGGGGGACGGAGGAGGCACCCCCCCCCCGTTCAGTCAAGGAAAGGGGTGAAGAGGGGCGAGAGAGGGGACGAAAGGGAGCAAAACAATAAAGGGGGTCGCCTAAGGGCGGGAATCCCTAGTTCGCCCCCCCCCCGTTCGCGAGGGCTGAACCCGCCAATGATTCTGTTGTAAAAACCAACGAAAAACACGAAAATCACACTAAGAAAGTCTATATAAAATTCAGTAGTAGACTCAGAAACTGCTACACTGGCAAGATCGTGGCTCGGAGGTTCAACGCAGGTATCATGGGAGATTCCTGTCTAATGAGTCACTTTCTCTACGGAAACACAGCGGCATGCCTCAATTTAGACAGGAATCTCCCATGATGATCTTCCATGGTGCGTCTCTCCGCCATCAGCCCGCGATTCTTAGAGTGAATTTTGTGATTTTTTAGCGTCCTCTTCGTCATTTTTACAGGTTTTTAAGCAAGAATCAACTGTTCAATCACCCGTAGCAAAAGTTTGCAAGAGCCCCATTGTATCGATTGATGCCCTGTGTTTGGTCCTTGTCTTATTCACGGTATCTTATGGGCGTATCACCAACATGACACTCAATCATCCTAGCCTCTCTTCGTATCGAAGCCTGCTCGAGGTATAACACGTGGTGTAACGGTGTCGACGAGTCCACATCCTAGAATTTAGTGCCCATATAGCGCCTATATTTACCACATTGCACGGCGCAATAATATAAGGTTTTAATGTGTAGGTATCAGTGGCGTAGCGCACAATTTGCCAACGTAGAATTGTGTCCATTTAAACCCACGTATAAGGTCGAATGCGAAGGTGTTCACCGAACACCCAACAGTTCGATCTTTTTCATGGGTTTAAATGGACGATTTTGAAGTTGCGTCTGCAACGTTGCCAAATTACTTGCTACGCCACTGGTAGGTATGTCACTGAAGTCACACAGAAAAAATACAAATAAAAAATACTTTGGTAGCACTGACAAACCTTTGGTAGAAAAGTGACCCAGCAAAACACTTGAGTAGAGCACTTGGGTTTTGTACCCCTGACTAAAGAAATTTTGCTGGGTGAACCAAAGCTTTGTTTTGCTGGGTCATTTTCCTACCAAAGGTTTTGTCAGCGTTACCAACGTGATTGTTTCTATTTTCTTGTACAGCAGTTCAGCCAACTTTTACCAGTGAAATTTTCATGGTAAGCAGCAAACACGACCATTGAGAGTGAGCGACTCAAACAAGTTCGATGAAGTTTCTTCGGCGATGTCGATTCTACGCCTTTAAAAATACCTACAGCAGAGATGGTCTAAGGCAAAGTCCCATAAGACACATATTATTAGGTCTGGCCGGTAGCGCCAAAGCGGGAAACTCAACGTTTGGGAACACCATTTCCCGATTTTGCCGCCATCTTGAATTCAGCTATCCCACAAAGAGCGCATTACCGAAACAACAAACAAATTGCTATTAAACGTTCGTATTTGACTGTTTCGACACTTTTAACTTTTGAAGAAGATTGCGAGGAAAACTTTCAAGGTATTTTTTGTTATCAAGAGTAGATTAGTTGATTTTAAATGAATGAAATGTGACGACGCAGACAGCAGGTCTTCTGTATATTGTAAACAAATTCAAAACGCGAGGTTCTGATTGTGAGTTCTAAATTGTGATTGGGTATTCTGTGCTAAAGGGTTTCCAAATAACGGACCATCGGAAGGGGCCGAAAGCTACCTGCCAGACCTGATATAGTATGAACCTCGATCTGTGGTATAAATAATTTTAACTCCTCAGGAATAGGTTTCCCAAGGTTTGAAAGCTTTGAAAATGCAAATGACTTACTGGCAAATCTGACACGAGCTGGCCTGGACAGGATGGAGCCGATCTGGCTGGTGACCAGGCAGCTGAAAGTTCCGATATCACTTGTCTCGGAACTGAATCCCTGAAAGAGTCAAAGAGAAAGCAAAATCTGTAGAAATCGACACAATACACAATTTAATAAAAATTACAAAGACAATAAGTCGAACAAAAATAATAAACAAACACTTTCAAAACGACCCTTTTATTTTGAATCTATGAAACATGTTGTTCTCAAAAAAGTAGTCTTATGGGAAGGGGAGAGAGGGAGAGAGGGGGAGGGAGAGAGAGTAAGAGAGGGGAAGAGGGAGAGAAAGAGGAAGAGAGAGGTGGAGGGTAAGAGAGTGAGAGGGAGGGAGGGAGACAGAGAAAGGAGGGAGAGTAAGATAGGGAGAGAGTTGAGGGAGAGTAAGAGAGAGAGGGAGAGAGGGAGAGGGGAGGTAGAGAGAGGGGAAGAGGGAGAGAGAGAGAGAGGGGGGGGAGAGGAAGAGAGAGGAGGGGAGGGAGAGAGAGAGAGAGAGAGAGAGAGAAAGAGAGAGATGATGATGATACGCTTTTATTGCAAAAAATTATTTAACACAATTAACTTAAAGAAATAAAAATAAAATTAAAAATAAAAATAGAAATAAAAAAGAAAAAATAATACTCAACAATAGGCAAAAATTAGGGCCCAGGGGCCCAGAGAGGGAGAGGGAGAGAGAGGAGGGTGGGAGGAAGGGGGAGATAGAGAGAGAGAAGTAAATTTTTAGATCCACCTCGAGTTATTTAGATTCTCCTAGTTTCGCATCTTGTGTTACCGGATATTATAGATGGTGGGGCTTGAGAGAAAGCTTCTCCCGCCTAACAAAAAAGGTTTTAAAAAAAGGGTTAAAAGGTTAAATAAAAGTACCCAAAAAAAGTGGTAATTCGATAACTAGATATAGAGAAGATGATTAATTTGAAACAAATGCGAGGAAGAAGGAGTGACAAGGAGGAAGGTGAAACGAAACTCTCTTCTCGGGATGAAGTTGGCGGTCGTGCGACCTTCGACCCTTAAGAAATGGAACAAGAGCTGAATAATTTAGGGGAGCATTGTTTAGCGAAGAGGAGTGATAATACCCTCATAATATAGGGTGGAAAGGAGGCGGGTCGGGAGAGGAAACCTTCGTAACTCTGAAAGGAACACGCCAATTGGAAAAAGAACATTTTTTGAGGAGCTTTACTAATTTGTAATTTGTTTTAATTATTGTGACTGCGAGTTCGCGTTCGCCTTCCCTTCTCTGATACTCGCTATAGTCGCCTCTGCCTCTCACTCGAATTAAAGAATTGGAAAAGAAGTAAAAAGCCCTTCAAATTGTCAAGTCTAAAATTGAAAAGGATGAACCCTTATTTCGAGCATTGCGTAAACCCTTCAGTTCAGGTGCCCACCACCGACCACGTCTGACATTCTGAGGGTATTAGTAAGTAAGGGTTTAAAGGTTCAAGTATGGTGTATCATTTTTTTTTTTTTTTTTTTTTTTTTTTTTTTTAATTATTTTTATTGTTATTATAATTTTTTCCTTACACGTTCCTATAAATCATAGAATGTCACTATCGCAAGTCGCGAATTTCTTAATTTAGTTTTTCGCAATTCTGAGTTCATTCATCTCCGCGAATACAAGTCCGTGATCGTAAAATGTTGTAAATATAACTTGCGGACACTCACGTAGCTTATGGCGAAATAAATTTGAAAATTCACGACTTTAATCCTCAGCCAATTTTACTCGTTGAGGGATCAAAAATTCCATGATAAAAAATTTGCAGGTGCTGCGACGTTATTTTTTTTTTTATTTTGCGTTTTTTCTTCGCTTTCAGTGTTGCCTGATTAGGGTGAAAAAGCCGTCCGTTTTACATTGATTTAAATGGGGACGATACGGCTTTTTACCCTCGATCTGGCAACACTGCATCGGTTTCAGTTTAAAATGCCAAAAAGACGACTTTTTCCAAAAGCGAATAGTGGCGCTATCCATCAGATTGAAATCTAGAAAAGTTTCGCTTGGAATCACCTTAAGCGATCCCTCCTCAAAATTTTGGAAGAATACTAGTGGTTAGAAATAAATTGAGATTTACATACCTTGTACTTTCTGATGTTTAAGGATCCGTTTTCGATTTTGACCCTCGAGTCGTTGACGGGGAGCATGGGCCCATCGATGTAGCCATCGATCCATGTCACGGTGAAGGGCCGGGGGATCGCGGGCACCGGAATACAGTCAAGCCTCAACGGCCGACCCTTGCCCACTACCTGATCGCTTGGCTCCACCAGAAACCCCAAATTCTGGTAGAAGACCTCTGAAACAACAAATCAAATACGACAAATCGCATCAATTACAAGTGCTTATAATATCGGAGTAAAAAATAAATACACGCGATTAAAAATCAGTCAAAAACCCGGAGTGAAAGTTAGAGCGATCATAAAAATTAGGGTACATCTTACTCTGATGCAGAGAAAAAATAGGGCGTACCGGGAGTAAAGGGTGAAAAATACTATCGAGGAGGGTGCGTACGTCTCCTCGGTGGAGTAAAATTATTTTTTAACTCCGGAGAAGTACCAGTTATGACTCCCTCTATCCTTTTCGCAAAATTTTCTGCTCTGCAAATAAATTGCTCTAAACACTATACATACAGGGTGTGGCAGACCACCCGTCCACTATCTTTATCTCAAAAACGGCCGAAAATTGAGCTTCGGGGGCAAAACTTTCATAGGGTATATCGACCCCAAGGAATCCAATGAAAATATTTTCAGCCCCCCAAAACCACCCCTTGGGGGTTATTCAGGGGGGTGGGTACCCGTATCTCGAAAAAATCAAATGGAAAGGGTGTGTTTTGACATTGGAATCTAATACGGCATAAAAAAATAAAACTTTTTTATCCCTAAGTTTTTTTTCTAAAAACCACCCTTTTTTGAGTTAGGGGTGGTTTTCCAAAAATTTAGGGGTAATCTTTGATTGACCGCTGTGACCCCCCAAATCATTGGATTTCAAAAAACTAAAAAGTTTCTGAAAGAGCAGACCAAGGGCTTTCTTTTGATGTATCACATGCCTATTTTTTGTGAAAAAGGGTGCAAGGCCCCCTCACCCCAAAATTTTGGGGCTTCGGGGGGCCCTACGTAAAAATTTTCAAATGTAAAGGTATGGCTTGTGATACATCATTTGAAAGGTCTTTCAGAGACGAAAAAAGAGATACCCCCCAAAAGTCGTCAAAACAACCCCCTTCCAAAATGGCGGCCGTTTTAAGGTTAGGGGGCTCCAAGGGGGACCTTCAGAAAAATGATCCAAAATTGAACGATACATGGCTAAAAGGGTCTTAAAAAGAGAAAAATAATGGTTCAAACCGCGAGTCAAACCGACTTTTCAATCCAAAGTTACGGCCGATTGAAATTTAGGGGTGTATTTTGGGAAACCCAACTACCCCTAAATTTCAATCGGCCGTAACTTTGGATTGAAAAGTCGGTTTGACTCGCGGTTTGAACCATTATTTTTCTCTTTTTAAGACCCTTTTAGCCATGTATCGTTCAATTTTGGATCATTTTTCTGAAGGTCCCCCTTGGAGCCCCCTAACCTTAAAACGGCCGCCATTTTGGAAGGGGGTTGTTTTGACGACTTTTGGGGGGTATCTCTTTTTTCGTCTCTGAAAGACCTTTCAAATGATGTATCACAAGCCATACCTTTACATTTGAAAATTTTTACGTAGGGCCCCCCGAAGCCCCAAAATTTTGGGGTGAGGGGGCCTTGCACCCTTTTTCACAAAAAATAGGCATGTGATACATCAAAAGAAAGCCCTTGGTCTGCTCTTTCAGAAACTTTTTAGTTTTTTGAAATCCAATGATTTGGGGGGTCACAGCGGTCAATCAAAGATTACCCCTAAATTTTTGGAAAACCACCCCTAACTCAAAAAAGGGTGGTTTTTAGAAAAAAAACTTAGGGATAAAAAAGTTTTATTTTTTTATGCTGTATTAGATTCCAATGTCAAAACACACCCTTTCCATTTGATTTTTTCGAGATACGGGTACCCACCCCCCTGAATAACCCCCAAGGAGTGGTTTTGGGGGGCTGAAAATATTTTCATTGGATTCCTTGGGGTCGATATACCCTATGAAAGTTTTGCCCCCGAAGCTCAATTTTCGGCCGTTTTTGAGATAAAGATAGTGGACGGGTGGTCTGCCACACCCTGTATATCGGGAGAAATCGTGGCTACTATGTAACCGAATGGATCAAATACGAATCAATCACAAATTATTTCAATATAGTAAAAAATCGGCCAAAAAATCCGGAGTGACAGATGGAGCGAACATAAAATGAGAGTACATTTTACCCTGATGCGGAGTAAAAATAGGGCGTACCGAGAGTAAAGGGCGAAAAATACTATCGAGGAGAGTGCGTACGCCTCCTCGGTGGAGTATATCGTCATTTTTCAACTCCGGAGAAGTACAAACTACAAATTATGACTACCTCTATCCTTCTTTTTGCCAAATTGTCTACTCCGCAAATATCTTGCTCTAAAAATTATATACCGGGAGAAATCATGGCTACTTTGTAATCGGAGTCGGAAAGAACATTTCTAACAGTGTAAGGCAGATAGCTATATCTTTTCAAGGTGTAGGTTGTTGATTTATAGTTCGATACATTAACCTGTTTGGAAAGGTCGCGCGAGACTGCGAGATCAACGGCGCGGCGGTTCGTCGAATTGGGCAACATTTTTTTCCCTCCATTTGAATCTATCTGCAATAATCGAATGCTGGCGAAAGACTGTATCATAATCGAATCGATTATTTTACATAGAATAAAACGGAGGAAGAACGTTGTTGCCAAATCGCACGAGCCGACACCGTGCCAGGTATATACTTCTCGCGGGAGCTTATAGGTTAGCAACGTCAGTCGGTTCAACAATCAGCGATCGTGAACCAAGAACGGAATCATCCATCAAATTGAGTCCTGCATGAGACAGGACAAAAAGGTCGAACAGTCCAAAAAGGCAGTATGACTAGATCATATGGAAATACTCCGATTTGTAATCTTTTCCACCGATTGAATCATTCTTGCACTTAAACGGCAACCCTGCGTCCAACCATGCAGCAATGCATCGGGAAGTGACCTTGACATAGGTTCCCATTTAAATCACAGGAAACTAGGGAAGGGGGAGGGGGGTTTGGTGTTAGAGAGTGTGACTGAAAGGGCTGGAGGGGGGGGTGGTTGTGAATATAAATAAAACCAAAAATAATTCTGGAGTGCTGAACCACGATGCCCTCCCGAGAAATCTGCGTCAAGAGGCGTGGGAGGGGGGGGGTAAAGCGGAAGAGAGAGTGAGAGAGGTGTATTTACAGCAACAACAACAAAAACAACAATGACAGGAGAGCGAAAGAGCGGCCAGTAGAGCGAGCGCCGTAAGCGCAGCCAGAGCAGAGCAGCCCCCCATTCATGTACTGTCATACTCCGGATCAAATTGCGCGCGCACTTATACGATCGCCGCACTTTGAATTCAAAACCGGAATCTTCCCGGCATCATATCGTAAAACAAGGTGTAAACAAACTGTATATAAACCCAACGAAAACTTTCTCACACCATTTTAATGCGGAGGAGACACCCAGGTTCCCCTTCAAATACTGGGGGAGAGCCCCATACCCCCCTCATTTAAAACTAACTTAGACATTTGCATAACTAACTTATAAGTTAGAATTTCAAGAAAACAAAAAAAAAAATACGCTCTCGGGAAACCAAAAAGCAACATTAGTGCAAAATCTGAATGCATGTGGATCAATGGTTTAAAAATTATTTGTGAGTACATATATGGACTGACGGACAGACGCCACAAAGTTTTTTTTGCTTAAAACCCTGTAAATTTGAAAGGGTTAAGAAATATTGTATTTCGATGGAAAGATGTTCTTCTGGATGGTATTCGACATGTTCAGAGACCATTACTTTGTATAAATCATGATTAACTTGGTTGTGAAAGCCCAAGTATTGAAACAAAATACATTGGAAATCTTTTGAGTCATCGCAATAATTTCTCATTTTTTTAACTTTGCTAAAGTGAGAAAGTAATAATCAGGGAGCAAAAAAAAACCCCCAAGTCCAGATATTCATTCGACAGCTTCGCATGTGACAAATTGCAATGAGTTTGGAAGAACAAACCATCACTGAAACGTTCCCGAAGAAAAGGAAAAAAAAAAAAGAAAAAAACGACACTTTCCTTGTCCTTCAAATTCCAAAATGTGCCCTCACTGTGTGCCGGCGCCTGCGCTAGCAACCACAAAACGATGTGCGAATCTTGGCCGATGGACGAGGTACGAAGGGGGACAGAGGGGATTCCTCTGCTCCGGAGTTACGTCATGGCTTCGCCGAAGGTGAATGATCGCCGACACGGTGAGGAGGGGGCGGAGCGCGGGAGAGGAGGGGGGATTTCGCGAATCCGCGCCACGCCCACCGATAGTAAAAGGAGGCAAAAACACGCTGCCCCTGCGACGCTGGAACGACAGGAGGGGAGTAAGGAATTATTTGAGGTAGGGATTCTGATGGAGAGGGGTGGGAGTGTTGAGGAAGGGACGGTGAGTAGAAGGGGAGGGCGGATGGGAGGCGATGAGAGGGGTGGGAGGAGGGGTTAAAACGGAGTACGCTACGAGCCGCGCGTTGCGTAGCGGATGATTGCGAGCCTCGCAATGGGCATTGCTCAAGTTTTTACGAGTTGCTTGCTTTTTCCGCGAGCGTAGAGGCTGCTCAAGTTGTGAAGCGAGAGGAGGGGGCAGGAATTGGAAGGGAAGGGAAGGGGAGGGGGGCAAGGAGGCCGAAGATGGGGAGAGAACTGTGCGAAAACATTTCTGCGGACTACGGGGCCGAAACAAATTGGCTATATACGCACGGGTTTACACTTTACGGGCGGGAACAAACCTCAATTATTATTAATGTCATTCTTCTTATTTCCTCCAATTTTTTTTTTTTCTCTGGCTAGGTTGAGATATAACGGGTTAACAGTAATGTCAAAATATTGACATTGTTGTCAGTGGACATGTTTTAAAAAAATAAAAGTTTGTCGAATACTTTGACCAACATTTTATTTTTTTATTAATTTTTTTTTTTTTTAATGTTTACCTGTACTATATTTTTTCGTACATTAGAACAAAAACAAAAAAGGGGGAAATGAAAGTAATAAAAAATAGTGATCTTAAAAACTGCACTATACGCTACTGATAAAAGTACCAACATGGACAAGGATACTTATTGTTAGCAATGGTATGCAACCAGCAATGCACTGCATTCCATTCAACACGTGTGTTAGCGAGCGTTGCGTGTTGCATATTCTGGCCTGGTATTAGTCGTTCATGATGATTAAAGAAGCAATGCAGAAGTATGAAATATGAACAATGTTCATTGAACATAGATAAAAAATCAAATAAAAACATGGCCCGCATAAGAACACAAGCGAAAAAATAAAAAAAATAAAAAGAAAAAATAGGAAAAAAGAAGGAAAAAATCACATGAAAACAAGTGGGATTGTTTCTTTTTAGTAAGAAAAGATAAAGTCCATCTATTGCCACGAGATTTTCTGGCTTACTTAAATGTAAGACATGATCAATATAGAAACATTCAATTTTCTACCTTGCCCTTGATTTACTTTTAAACCTGTAGTGTGGGAGGGGGGATTAATAATGCAGATGTTTAGTATCCGTTTCGCGGTAATCTCACTGTGGGGGAAGAAAGTGTTTGATCCGTGGTGTAAACAAAATTGAAAAGAAACAGAAAAGAAAAGGGGATTGGGGAGGAAAGCGAGCTACGGGTTTGTTTGAATCTGCCAAATTTGAGAGCAGCATATTGTTCTACATACATGTATACAAATGTATAAAGCGCAGTGGAATATTAACAGAATCCACATAGGCGCACGCCCAGAAAAAGGGGTGGACCGAGGGGAGGAGGATAAGCTCCTCCTTGTCAATCAAAGACCGGTGACGAAGTGTGCGGCTTGCGCGTGCAATTATTTACCGCAACAACGTTGCATTACGTCCATTTAAA
This sequence comes from Trialeurodes vaporariorum, assembly GCA_011764245.1. Lineage (NCBI taxonomy): Eukaryota > Metazoa > Arthropoda > Insecta > Hemiptera > Aleyrodidae > Trialeurodes > Trialeurodes vaporariorum. The sequence goes on from VMOF01000002.1 coordinate 44,248,887, forward strand.
TGCACGAAAAAGGTCGAATTCTAATAGGTGTTCACTACGATGTACGGACAATAGTTTGATCTTTGAAATGGGTTTACGATGATTCCAGGGTCGATTAGTTCGAACCGTGGACACCACGTCGCGTCGCGCTGCTCAAAAAGTCAACAGTTTTTGGCTAAAATTGGCGAATTTACGATAAAACTACAACTTTGAGGAACTTCGGCACCTGCCAGCATACTTCAGGAATATACCCTGAAAGTTTCCAGCTGATACACTCAAAACTAAAGCCGGAAATTGTGAAATACAAAAATTCCCAAATGCCTAAATGAGTGCGAGTGAGGCAGATAGACACAGTACCACTCGCACTCACTTGCGCTCAGTGGCGTACGCAGGATTTTTTTTGGGAGGGGCTTGCACTGATGAGCGTTTGACTGAAAATTGTTCCCCCCTTCCCCTCCACCCCTGAAAATCTGAGGTCTGGGGGAGGCTTTAGCCCCCTTGGCCCCCCCCCCCGCGTACGCCACTGCTTGGCGGAACGAATTTCATAATTTACGGCTTCAATTCACAACCAATTTAGCTCGTTTTTGGCACAAAACTCCATAAAACAATTTTGTAGGTGCTGACGTTCTTGCATTTTGCGTTTTCCCTTTGTTTACAGTTTAAAATGCCAAAAACACGCGAAAACCCATTTTGGTGTACTTACGTGTGTGCAAAATTGCACAACACACCAAAGGGTCCACCCTCTCACATTACCTACAGTAAGCAAGCCCCCTCCCCCTTTGGTGTCACACAATTTGGTGTTTAATTTTTGACAAGTGGCGCTATCCATCGGATTGAAATCTGAAAAAGTTTCACCTGAAATCACCTTAAGAATTTGACGGTGGGGCTATCGCCGTTCATCATATCTTTATCCTTACTCAAAAATCCTCCTACATCCAGTTTCATAGATTACATTAGACTCCCATTCAGATAAACTTCATTCGTCGATATGAATGGGCAAAATGCAACATTGCGAAATTGACGTCACCGTCTAAGACAATCCGAGAGGTCGCCGCGAAGGAAGGTTGTTGGACTGTTGGTGATCATGAGAGGATACAGGAATTTTTCTTTATCTCGACTCTCCTTCCATTTGAACATAAGTGTTAGAAAATGATAGTAATAGGGGCTTTCACGCGACTTTAGCCCCTACATCCGTCCTTTTCCAACACACGTTCAAATGGAAGAGAGAGAAAGACAAATTCCATGGCATTGATTCCGCGAAGCGGATATGTATTTGGTGTATATACCTATCAGTGCTATCAGGAAGATTGACTTTTTTTCAGCGTCTGACTTCTGAGGCATATTAAATTGAAGAGATTGAAGGGACATGATAGATGACAGAGAGAGAAAAGGAGCACTCATGCGTCGATCCAAACTGACAAGGTCTGAAACCATCAAATCTCGTCTCATCTTGGTCATTCCGGCGCTGGGTTTCGAATCCAAGACCTCCAGGTAGAGAGGGGGGGGGGAAACCTTGTTATTTCTCTTCTTTACTTCTACATAATATACGCTTACAATAAGCGCGTGGTAGCTCGAAAAATTATTTCAAAGGTGAAAAGCATCGGCGTGCGTGTCGTCACAACAATCGGATCAAAAAATATCTATCAAATTAATGAATGATACTTCTCTATACGCGTTCCTCGAGATAACGAAGCGCGTCAATTAAAATTTCACGGTACTTAATTTGAACGACGCGGGGGATCATTGGGAGGGGGGATAGTGGGGGGGGCGTCCGCCTTGACGCGCGTAATCACTGAATTTTGGAGAGGAAGCACATTGGCGTGAAAGCACTTGAAAAAAATATAAATGAATGAATGAAGCAAACGAATGAAATATTCATGAACTGCATTTGATATTTTAATCCATTCAAATATATGTATGTATTGATTAAAATAGTTTCCAAAGTGCCTAATTTACCCATGATTCTCTCAACTTACAAACATAGCCGGAGCATGAAATTATGTAAAATTGTGGGATCGCTAGCAATGCCCTGGCATGGCGTTCAGAGCGGAACGCAACCGAGTTAGTGAGCGCCGTTACGTTTCAGTGATGTAACTGTTGTAATGATCTATAGTATAGTTCTCGGCCTTCGACAGGGCCTATTCATCGAGACTATTTTTACTGCGATTCCTTGACCCTTTCCACTCTCGAGACTTTTCCTTTTTCTTCTTTTTTTTTAATTATTTTTTAATTTTTTTATCTTGTGCAAAATTTTATCGCATACATCCAACATTGCAGAATTCAAGTATTGCTTTGTCGAATTTATTCGATAAAGTAATGGTTAAACAGGGAGTCTACAGCAAAAGATAATGTTGAAAATTATGATGCAGTGATGCGCGTCGCTATCAACATCACTCATTAGCGGATCCAGGAAATTGTCCTTCCCTCTCTCTGGCCATTTGGATGCATGGGGTTAAAACAGGATAGAAGAGGGGGCGAATATCACTTGACTGCCCCTAATCTGTCCTTTTCTAACAAACGCAATCTAATGGGAGAAGAGAGAGAAGGTTTCCTGGATCCGCCAATGCATCCGAGTATGCTCGTTTCTGTGACTATATATCTGCATATGCTCCATTGCCCAATTGCACGCAACGCCACTGAATCAGTTCAAGGTCACGAACACCATCAATTTCACAACACTGCGCTTTCCAAGTTGAAACCTCGTCAGAATTTTGACCACTGAAGGTCAAGGGGAAAAATAAAAGGATATAAAATTCCCTCGAATAACAAGCGCTTTGACGACCCCGCAAGTCCCGCGGGCCACGGGCGCGACTTTCTTCTCGCATTCGCTGTTTTTCCACCTCCCCTCCACCCATCCCTCTCGCTAAGCCGGCACTAACACCACTTGCCAATCGAGAGCGCCATAAAAGTACGCCTCAATTTAGTAAACAACACTTCCGCTCGATTTATTAAGCTCGGACACAAATCTAATTTCAGCGAAAGAATCTGCGAGAGCTAGGAGGCTCGGTGCGTACGGGAGGGGGGGGGGGAGGAGGTGGGAGGCGAAAGGCGCCAATTCCGAGGTTGAGCGAATGAGATGATGAGGTTGAGGGAACTGGAAATGTGGGGGGGGGGCTAAAAGGAAGGGGATGAGGTGAGAAAGGGAGATGGGGATTCAGGGAGGGGGGGGGAGAAAGCAACAACACAATTTTCCCGGGCACTCTCTCATGAGATATTTACGCGAGGAGCAAGTAAAAGCTTATTGTTCTCCAATTTGCCTTCGAATTAAAGGGCCTCTGCCTTCAGCCTTCAGTCTTCATTCTTCAATCTTCACACCACCACACGCACGCTGGCGGATCCGCCTCTCTCTCTCTCTCTCTCTCTCTCTCTCTCTCTCTCTCTCTCTCTCTCTCTCTCTCTCTCTCTCTCTCTCTCTCTCTCTCTCTCTCTCTCTCTCTCTCTTCTCTCTCTCTTCTCCCAGTAGAACAAGTGCGTTAGAAAAGGACAGATTCAGCGGCAGTCACGTGATTCTCGCCCCCTATTCTATCCTTCTCTAACGCATACAGTCAAATGGTCAGAAGAGAGTGAGAGAGAGAGGGGGGGAGAGAGGGAGAGAGAGAGAGAGAGAGAGAGAGAGAGAGAGAGGGAGAGAGAGAGAGAGGACCATTTTCTGGATCATCATTACAGTGAAGTGCCCGCGCGCACGTGCGCAAAGTTGGTCGGTCAAGTACGAAAAAGATTAAGGTGATTCCATGAACGTGAAACTTTTCTAGATTTCAATCCTATCAATAGCGCCACTAGTCACAAATTACGCATCAAATTGTGTAACACCAAAGGGAGGGGGGGGGGCTCGCTTACTTCAGGTAAATGTGAGAGAATGGGACCCTTTGGTGTTCTGTGTAATTTTGCAATCACAAAAATGGTTCCTTGCGGAAACGCTCTGGAACGTCCAAGGAGGTGATCTAACCAAATAAAGCTAGTTTTTTTCTCTCCGAAAAAATAATGAAAAATAGAAAAAAATCGCGTAAATTCCTCTTTCCCTCATAAAAGCCCGTGCAACAGTTGGCAACCTAATTACAAAACCTCAAACCCCCAGATTCTGCAGGTATGTTGAACTGATATGGAGCTGTAGCACACTTTTGCTATAAAGCGATTTAATAGTCGATTCTGGTACGAAAACCTCCAAAAATAACGATGGAAGCACTAAACACTTCCGAAATCCACTCCTAAACTCAAAAAACACTTGTATTTGCGCGAGCGTAATGGTGTTTTAAGGCAGTAATAATGGGAGATTCCCATCGAACAATACTGTAACTCCATCAAGAAGTGACCAATAAGAGAAGACTTTCGTTTGGCACCGGTGTCACTGGATGTCACGGTACCATTCACCGGATGTGAATCACTACTCTGACGACTAATAAAATTACTATCTGTATCACGGTTGTCAGCATACCTAGAGAGAGTGGCGAAATTAAGAAAGGCAGCTCATACAAAAGGCTGTTCAAAAAGTACTCGGAATGATGCTGTAATAATTATGAAACTAAGCTAGGCACAGACCTGGTCTTGATTTAATGTTAAAGATAATTAAATTTTCTATCGATTGAGACCACAAGACCAGCTCATTTGGTTGAAAATTAAAAAAGTTACTGCAGTTTGAAGAAGAAAAAAAAGTTGGCCCCCTATACGGTTTTTAATGAGTATTTTTTTCTTACCTAGTATGCGATATTTAATTTTCTTATTCACTTTCGACCGACTCCTACTAGAGAGAGACACATTTTCCTTTTCAAAGCAATCTCCATTGAGTTTAATGCATTTCCTCATGCGTTCTGGCCATTTCTGCACGAATGTTTTTCTAAACTTATCTGCAGGAATGGTATTGAAAAACTGTTGAACCGTCTCAAATTTTCGACCGCGGAATCCTTTTTTCAGCAAAGGAAACATCCAAAAATTACATGATGCTAAATCAGGGCTGTACGGTGGGTGACGAATAGTTTCCATTCCGTTTTTGGTCATGAATGCATTGGTGTATAGTTAGAAATATGGGGTCTCGCATTGCCGCATTGAATATGGTTTCAGATACAAATACTAATTTCGGCAAGAACAAATTTTTGAGGAAAAAAAAACTGTAGGCGGTCAACTTTTTTTCTCTCTTCAAACTGCTATAACTTTTTTCATTTTCAGCCAAATGAGTTGATCTTGGTCTCAACCGATAGAAAATTTAATTATCTTTAACATGAAATCAAGATCAGGTCTGTGCCTAGCTTAGTTTCATAGTTACAGCATCAGTCCAGGTACTTTTTGAACAGCCCTATATTATTACTGCCCAACGCCACCATTTTGCTCGCGCAAATAAAAGCGTTTCTTGAGTTCAGGAGTGGATTTCGGAAGTTTTTAGTGCTGCCATCGTGATTTTCGGAGGTTTTTATACTAAAATCAACCATTAAATCGCTTATAGCAAAAGTGTGCAACAGCCCCATTGCCGCGTGACTTCCCAGGCTCAAATTCTCGGTGCGTCACTCGGAACGTATTTATTTATCCGTTCATTTCCCTGCGATAGTACTATAAACAAAAGAGGGGCTCGAAATAAATAACCCAACGACTCAAACAATATGCCTTCTCGATAAACTTGATTTTTTTTTTCCAACAGATTATACTTTTTTCTAACTACAGCCGTGCATAAAATACTAGAAAGATCGCCTGTCATTCCTTTCTTTCGCTGAACCTGCTACACCGGTAAATCTCAGCACTATAGCGGATCCAAGATATTGTCCTTCTCTCTCTTCTCCCATTAGAATACATGAGTTAGAAAAGGATAGAAGAGGCGGCGAAAATCACGTGACTGCTCCTAATCCGTCCTTTTCCAACACACGCGTTCTAATGGTAGAAGAGAGAGAAAGATAGATTCCTGGATCCGCCAGTGAATCTCAGAGGGTATTCATTCCCGCTCCATTCCTCCAATCTGAAAGAACTTATACCGAAGGGTGATTATTGTCGCTTGAAATACTTATACACGCGTACAAACTAAACTCACAAGAGCTCTTGTGCAGCAACGTACCAACTCCCATGCGCACAATATACACGTACCAAGTCAATTGTAAGGGATATATAGGTTTCTATTTTTTAAATGGATGGGCGGCTCCTCGCTGAGGTATGTACTTATTTGCATGCGTAAGCGACAGTCCCGCAATTCCAACGAAAGGCGATATTTCTAACGTTTAGGGGCGCATTTATATACAGGGTGTTCCAGACCAGACCACCTGGATTAAGCATTTTTCTTGCAATCGGCTGATTAAAAAGTTTTGAAACTATAAAAGACAGATAGGGAATTGACCCCTAATTTTTCATTTTTGATTTTTTCAAAAGCCCTTCGACAGCCCATGGGAGCGTATTAGGGGGGGGGGGGGGGGAAGGGGAGTCAAATATATTTATTAAGTTTTCTCGAAAAAGTTTCATATCAAGGTATGAAAATAGTTTACGTCCTGAAAGTTAAGATGCAATTGCCAACATACTTGCAATCCTAATTTTTTCCCAAAACCCCCCAATTTTTAAAGTTTTAGGAGTTGTTGGAGGGGGGGGGGGCAAATTGGCTCTATTCCCATGGTTCGAGCCACAGAAGCCCCAAAATTTTAATTCGGTGAAAAACAAATAATTTTTTCACTTCAATGTAACTTTTACATCCATCAAAAGGACTTGGCCTGTCCTTAGAATCTATTGAGGTTTTTTTTTTTTTTTTTTTTTTTTTACGAAATTCTTAACAGGGTGGTCACAAGAGCCGCGGCCGCTTCGACTTTAAAAAAAATTGCATGCAGTTTTCGGGGAGAAAAGTTCAGAAAAAATAACAAAAAATTCAGCAATTATTGCCTCTACTTTAAGGATATATGCAATTTTTTCATACTTTCATTGAAAACTTTTTCAAGAAAACTTAAAACGTATGGTGTTTGAACCTCCTCCCCCCCACCCCCCAATACGATCCAAACGCGAGAAAAATGCTTGATCCTAGTGGTCTGGGACATCCTATAGAGGAAGTTGCGTCTTTCTCTCTCGTTTGTCCAAAAGAATGAATGTGTTGGGAAAAAGCTAGAACGAGGGGCGATCATATGACATCTAGCCCGCGCGCCTCCATCCTCCTCTAACGCACGCTTATAAATCCGGACAAAGAGAGAGAGAGAGAAATACAAGTCCCTTTACGTGTATAAATGCGCCCCGGGTCAGGGGTGACGATGTGCATTCTGAACAATTTCGGAGGGAGCAAAAATAAGAAGGCAAGGATATAATAGGTATGTATACTTTTTCAGAAACGGTTTAATTACTTCTATTCAGTTTGAGTTCTTTCTGTAAATAGCGTAGATGTTTCTGTAAATAGCGTGGATGTGATTGTGAACGAAAAAGTCAATGTAACATAATTAAAAAATTGAACTTAGAAAGAACCTGTCCGCATTTTCTGCCTCCATTTTGCTCAAAAATTAAAAATCTGAAAAACGTATAAAAAAAAAAAAAAAAAAAAAAAACTGTGGATTACGTGTGTATGGAGGTCCAATCTATAACAGGAAATATCAATGAAAGGAATATTTATGATTGGTTAGTGCATCCTATACAACTATGAAAATAGCTAGTGTAGCGATTTTTCGGGGAAAAACGGCAAATTAAGCCGCTATTCCGGCTATTATAAATTAAGTTTTTACTTTAAGTATGAGCATACAAGCGAGTGACAGCTTCTCAAATTACTCATCTTGATTCTTGATACAGGTAACAATATATTTTAAGTAGACGCTGTCACTCCCTCGTGCTCAATTAACCTAAAGGACATTACCCAAAATGGGCCTTTTTACCCCGGAGAGCGAAATGTGAAATACTTTCAGGGGTCCAAGATGGCTGCCGACCAATTTTTTCGGAAATTTGGTCGGCAGCCATCTTGGATTTTTTAATTGTAAAAAACTTATGCAAAATTTGAATTCAGCGTTAAAAAATACCCTGGAATACCAAATTTCAAGTCATTTGGACGGGAAGAACAGTTAATGCCAACTTCTACCACCTGTAGTACGCCCCTCGGGGAGGCCTTTTTCGCGAAAGCGCCAACTGTGAACCCTCATAACTCCGCTTCAAAGCATTTCCCCAGCATGCGGTTTAAACCATTTTTTAGCAAATTGCGTCTACTTTTATCCTAAAAACAATTTGTGATGATTCATGCGTTGCCAAACTTCCACGATTAAAAAAACTGAAAACCCGATTTCAAAAAAATCAAAAAAACTTCGATAAATCAATTAAAAATTAAAATTAGGCAAATATCATACACATTAATCGAAAGGTCTTTAAAAGATCTATCTTTTCGCACAAAGTACATCATCATATCTTTATTCGTTCAAAAGTTATGGGCGTTTTAAGTGTCTAACTTTGGACCCCCTCCCTCCATTTCCCTTCGTCCAAAATCAAAAAATAGGCCAGATTCAGAACGCTGATTTACTCCTCTATCATCCCTGAAAGTATTTCACATTTCACTCTCAGGGGTAAAAAGGCCCATTTTGGGTAATGTCCTTTACACTTTTACAGTGAAAATAGCCGTTTTTCCGACAAAATCGCAAGACTAGCCGCATTCACACTTATATAGGCACAAATCGGGTGTACAAACCAATTGTAAATATTCTTTCATTGATATTTTCTGTTAAATTAGCTAAGCCACCCCTATTTGCCCAACTCTGCTCGAAAATACTCCAATCTGTAGTTTTTTCTCGACCGGTTGAGTCATCGCTGACTTTAATAAAATTGCGGATATTTCAATAATTTTCGGAAGCGAGTCCACCGATTGAGAAAATAGTTATTACAGATGTGAGAGTATTTCCCAGTATTACAGTCATGAACTGATCTGATCTGATGTGTAATCTTTTCTCAACCGCGCACTGAGAAAAATTTTACAGCTACTTCAACCGGACGTTGTTTAATACTTACTTAACCGGAATTCCAGTTGTTTCAACAGGCATTACTGTAATTTCAACAGGAATTCCTGTTAGTTCACAATAGGAATTACTGTTCAAATAACAGGAATTTATTTTTTCAATAAGAGGAATTCCATTCCGGTCAGGTAAGTATTATCAAGACGTTCGGTTACGGCAACAAGAAATTTTTCTCAGTGCGGTGGAATCATCGGAGATTTTGAAAACTGTCATTAAATTAATTTACACGAAACGGCGGCTCTGACGCAGAGACGCCTGACGCACAGTGGAGCAAGGTGAGTCAATAGGAGGGGTCGGACATGAAATATATGACTAAAACTGCAACTTTAACAGAAAAAACAAAGTTTAAGTAGAACCGAGGCAGCTTTTTAAAATAGATTCGCAGAGCAAAAGTCCTAGCTCTGCCGGAACAAGTTGCGGTTGTCCTGAAGCACTACTTCGGTAGAGCCAAAGCAAGAAAAGAGGCTGGAACTCTAAAGTATAGTGCTTTCGTACACCTGCAACTCTCTCCGGAGTCTCCGGTACAGCTTGAGCTTTTGCTCACCGAAGCTACTTTAAAAAGCTGCTTCGGCTGTACATAAACTTTGTTTTTTCAGAGTTAAATACTTTTAACAGTAAAAAACAAACAAACTGTAAAGTGGTGCTTCTTGTAAGAAATCTTACAATAAAACCAACGAAATCAGTTTCAAACTTTTACGTTGCGTAGAGGTAGTTGCAAAAGTGTAGGCGCACCTGGACCGATAATCTTTGGAATGTGTCAACATTATTCTGATATTACTCGATGAAAATGAAATTGATTTTTCACTTTTCAATGAGGACCACTTTAAGCACAAAAGAATGAAGTCAGGGGCAAATTCGGTATTGATTTGAAGGAATAAAAGTTGAAAATTCGCCAAAGATTATGGTTTTGGTGGGCCTACACTTCTGGAACGAGCTCTAATAACGATGGTATTCGCAATTAAATTCGCCACTCTACGTCTGGTCTCTTCCACTGACTCACTCCACTGTGTGACGGAGAGGAGCGCTTTTCAAAAGTTCACTCGGGTCCTTGAAGGATGTTGGAAGTCACCTACACGTTTTCATGGCAGGATCCTTGAAACGAGCTCGGGCTCCAATCAATTTTGATTACGCGGGAGAAGGCGGAAAAGGACGAGGAAATAAAGGAGAATAGAGAGAAAGCGCTATTTATAAATTTGTGCCTCGTCTTCTTTATATGACTTTACTTTTTCACAGTTTTTTCGCAAGACGGGAAATTTTGTCATTCAATATCTATCTTCTCTGGCGGGGTCTTAAAAGTTGACACTTGACATACAGGAAAAGAATAATACCAAAAGCAGAAATGCAAAATGTGCCCGATCCAGCGTGAGCGTGAGGAAATTAGCCCCCAATGAGAAAAAATTGCCTGCTGATTCAACCGGACGTCTGTGTAATACTAACTTACCTGGAATTCCTGTTGAAATAATATGAATTACTTGTTAAAATAACAGGAGTTTCGGTTAAGTAAGTATTAAACAAGATGTCCGGTTACGGCAACAAGAAATTTTTCTCAGTGCCCCCTCACACTTTCTTTCCCTGATGAAATCACCCAAAAAACACGCCAGATTCCCGCCCTTTCTACAACAAAAACAATAACATTTAGATAATTCCAACCTCCAAATGCTTCGTTTAAATCTGTATATAATATCTTCTTGATTTCGGCAGTTTTATATTAGTCGTAGAACCAGACATAATTAAGCATTTTCGAGGACGTACAATACATAATCGCAAAAAGCTCGCATTAATTGTTTGATTTAATAGCCTGAATTTTCGTTCAAAAATGCGCTTATAGAGAAAATGCATTGAATAAGGGTCTGTTAGGAACCGGAAGTCCTCGCGGACGGCAATCGATAAAATTTTTCGGAAAAACGGATATTTTTCACTGTAAAAGTGCAAATTTAGGTATGAACGCAACAAAGTGATAGCTTCTGATTTAAATATGTTGTTACCTGCATCAATATGAGTATTTTAACTCCCGGAAAAACTGTCACTCGATTGTGCTCATACCTGAATTTGCAATTGTACGGTGAAAAATATAGAACCGTTTTTTTGAAAATCACTCTAATAAGCAGTCTATAAGCTCGCTGAATCAGGTTTGCGCAACAGACCCATTCCGCCAAGAATCTTGAAAAACAAACAAACGATTTTGGTTGTATTTTTTTTCTCTCTCTCTCTCTTAAAGAGTCTTCAATATAATAATATCAGTTGAATTTCAAAATTTAAATAGCTTAAAATAATAAAGCGTAATATTAAAGATATTAAAATAACTAAAAAGTTTATAATATAAATTTTTGTTATAATGAAAATATAAAGTTTGATTTGACCCCTTTTTCAGGCATTTCAAACTATTTAAGTTTAGTAAAAAACTACACAAGTTTTTGATGTTTGCCCAGTTAATTAAATTTAGAAAAGTTACCCAAAATACACCTAATTAAAATAAGGGCATCTGGAATTGTGAACCTTATACTACGGAGCGTTTCACTGCTCCAGGTGTTTAGCATTATAGGGTTAACCGGTTCGCCTGTTATTGGAAAAAAAAAAAAAATAAAGATATGAAAGAGCTTGGTTTGATTTCAGGTCTCAAGTCGAGAGGGGGGGGGTGACGTTGTGACGTTGTGATATGAACGGATTCTTGAGAAAGCAAGCATAAGCGCATGCGCAGAAGAAATAAGGAAGGATTACGAAGTGACGCATAATGCAGGGCTGGCTGGTGCGCAAGTTATTAAGCTGTTGCACACTTTCGTTGCAGATGAATGGACTCGCGGCGGCGGTTCTAAAGTGAAATCACTGAAAACCAACGAAAACAACGCAGCGGTGACACAAAAAATTTCAGAGGTCCATGCACTGGATGACGTTTAATCAACGAGGTATATTAGCAATAAGCAATAGAGTGGCTGATACATGTTATAAGTCCTATCCCGAAAGAAGCGCAGCGTATAAGGGCGATCTGCTTCTGGTTTGTTTGCTTCGTATTTTTCAACCTTAAAACAAAAAAAGTGTAATTAATTCAGTTGAAATTGGTTTGCAACGAAAGTCCAAGTATTTTAGAGTGGCTCTGGACACAGAATTTCAATACAACTATCCAGGTGAGAAAATTTGGCTTGTTTCTACATCATGAGTCAATTTCTTTATAGTGCAAATCCCTCCAAAAGAAACAGTTACATTAATTCCTGTGTACAGATAACTACTCTGAAACACTTGCACTTTATTCCTTTAAAACCATTTTCAAATGGATTTGTCACAATTTTTTTTTTCCCCCCCCTTTAACAATCCACACAGGAGATTTCTATCATGGCTGCATATTTTGTGCCTCAAAAGCACTTCTCACAAATCCCCTCTATTGATCTAGCTTGATCGTTGCTTTTAATTAAAGTTTTGACAAAGGAGAGTCGATATGCTGACGACGCTTAATCAGTATCATGGGAGTAGCAGTATAAGGCCCTTCGTATTTTGTCACTTTCTTTATATATTGCGGTGAAAAAGATTCATGAAGTAATTAGCCGCTATAATTCACTGAGTCAGAACAGAATCTTCTTTTTCACCAAGTAGAAAGTGGCAATAAGCTTTGATAGACCAAACTGGCGAATCGTGCGATTTATAGCTATCATGGTTTTTGCCATTGAAACCTACGGATAAGTATCGGTTTCTCTTGTGTTTGGAAATGGTTTTTTTGAGTCTATCGTTAGGTGTCCGTGTCCCCTGAAAAGTTCCGAACCTCAAATCTTCACTGTACGGGAAGAAAAGACTGATAGAATTTACCATCTGCATAGCTGATTTTGGAAACTGCTATCAAGTATGGTAAATTTTACCATCATACGGTAAATGCAACGTATTTCTTGTGGTGAAATCTACCAAAAAGTTATCTTAATTTACCAGAAGATACGTTGCATTTACCGTAAGTTGGTAGAATTTACCATACTTGATAGCAGACTCCAAAATCAGCCATGCAGATGATAAATTCTACCAGTCTTTTTTTCCCGTGTAGCCGAATAATAAAACAAGTAGAAAAGCTGCACGAAAAGTTTTTACATTTCATACAATTCGTTGACAACATTACAGAATAATTGCAGGATCACTACTTTTTGCTATCTTATAAACGGATCTCCTCTGTACACCGGGTTAGTTTCACTCCCGGCGTTTGTTTACAAAACAAACTTTGGCCTTCTGCCACTTATATAGCCGCCAAACGCCGCGAGAAAGATACGAATTACGAACCGACACACAGAGAGGATCGTAAGCAGGTCACAAAAATCAGTAATCCTCTTAAAAACTTTATACGGAATCGACCAAAACATTTGGCAACCTTTTCGAAAAAAAAAATAAATAAATAAATAAAGTATTTTGTGTGATAAACCCACTCTCTCTCCCTCTCTCACGCCCGCACTTTCCAAAACTCTCTCAAGTTATATTTTTATTTGTTCAATTTTATTTTTTGAAGGTAATCTCCAAAACAGGCTTGCCTATGGAAGTATACCGATTCTCAGTGTTGAATTGTTTTGTTAATGAGGTAGTTGCTAGAGTTTGAAAAGTCGTGTTTTTTATACAGGAAATCATAGTACTTGATGAGCTGTGAGAACAATGGTGCCTTTGGTTTTTTTTCTCTGAGTGTCTCGATTTTGGAGATACACACGTGTAAAGTTGCAAAAAAATCGTGTGCGTAGTGACGTCACTACGCGTAATTCCCATTTAAAACAATGTATTTTGGGCTAAAATGTCATATCCGGAACAATGAGACTTAATTAGAAACTAAAGGCATCTTTGTGCTCAGCTCATGAAGTACTTTCATTTTCTTTATAAAAAATACCGCATTTCAGACCCTTGCAACTGCCCCATTTGACATTAATACTTTATTTAATTTGTTTAGTTGCGCATAGTATACCTATTTTATTTAATTTAATTATTTTGGTTCTGCTTAAAGACTGAAAATAAATCACCATTATCATGTATCATCATTGTCATTGTCAATATCATTATCACGTTAGTTAGTTAGTATTTGTTTAAAAAATGTTCGAAACCTATAATCTTTGCTCAAAACGCCACGGCAACGTGTTGCCAAGTTGCACGTTCTTCGCCTCTGAATTGAGAGGGGTGAAGAGGAGGCTGCGCGATGGGCTCTGCGCAGCTCTACCTGGCTCGTGCTCAAACTCTACAAAACTCTTAACCAGCCTTAACTTAAAATTCGATGCGACTTTAGACCGCGAAAACAGCAAATACGGAGGAGCGAGGAGCGAACGCCGAGAGCAGAGAGCTCAACAGCGCACTGAACTTCTCAGTCAAAAATCAATATCCCTCCGCCTTCCTCACGCATGCGCCCTCGACAGCAAACAAAAAGTTTGGGGTGTGGCGAAGGGGGGGGGGCTTCTATCAAATAACATAACCGACCATTCCTTATCCTATGCCCCCCTACTCACCCATCCTCGGTTCATCGTTTTGGTGGGTACTCTCTGATCCATCCATTCTCTCTCTCTCTCTCTCTCTCTCTCTCTCTCTCTCTCTCTCTCTCTCTCTCTCTCTCTCTCTCTCCCTCCCTCCCTCCCTCCCTCCCTCCCTCTCTCCTCTCTCTCTCTCTCTCTCTCTCTCTCTCTCTCTCTCTCTCTCTCTCTCTCTCTCTCTCTCTCTCTCTCTCTCTCTCTCTCGCTCCCCCTCACGAGATCCCTCGTACTCACCCTGCGTCCTCAATTCCTACCCTGGCCTACCCCAATAAAGCTCTATGCCCTCAGCTTTCGGGTGGAGTTGTCAAAGAGGGGGTGTGGGTGGGGGGGGAGTTGGAAAAGAGAAGCGCGGAAAAAAAGCAATAGCGGCTTGTGGACGCAATCGACCATCTCCCCCTCCGTTAGGACGTACGGAGAAGTATCGATTGTTCGGATCTTCCATTGACCCCCCCCCCCCCCCCGAGGATCTATATTATTTCCCATAGGTTTGAGTGGATCCGGAGCAAGACGCACAAGCAGACGCAGCTCATGCAGAAATCCATAGATCGTATACAGTATCGATTGTACGTTTTCTACAGGTTTAAAGGAATAAGATATGAATACGAGATTATATCGAGTATAGTAATTTATGAACATGCCGTCGTTTCATACTACTGTTTGGACTTGTGTTAACAGTTACGCGAAGTTGCTCAAAATCCCTCCGAAATTCATGAACAGTACACAGGAAGTCACTCACCGACGCCAACGCTGGACAAACCCGTGCTTTTTTCCTAAAAATGCGTGTACGTTGAAAAAAGGTATACGACGGAAGGGGGGGGGGATACTATCCTTGTCCAACGCACGTATTATCAATGACGAATCCGGAGAGTTTTTTGGAGAGGGGGGGAAGGGGGCCCCCACGGAAATTGAAATTTGCAACATCTCAGGAAGCGTTTTTGGACCAATTGCTGTTGAAAACATACAAAATTTGCAACAGCTATATTTTACGTCGACGGTTCTTTCCTCCCTTGAAGACGGATTCAGAAAGACTTTCTTTCTCGCAGGCAATTTGAAGACACGTGATAGAAAATGATAGATAATAGGGAATAGGCACATCACGTGACTTTTCAGCCCCTTTCTCTATCCTTATTTACGCATGCGTTCAAATGAGAGGAAAGAGAGATGGTAGAGAGAGAGTGAGGATGGAGGGAGAGAGGGAGAGAGAGAGGGAGAGAGAGGGAGAGAGAGAGAGAGAGAGAGAGAGAGAGAGAGAGAGAGAGAGAGAGAGAGAGAGAGAGAAGACAAATTCCTGAATCCGCGTTTGTTTTTCCTTCCGACTTTCCCCATGACGCGACTCAGACTGTCTCTCAATGTTATACTCTATGCTTTCTATGCTTGTCGCTTGTCCTTCAACTTCCCCCTCCCCCATTCATTCGTCCTTGGGGAGGGGGAGGATACGCAGACGGTTGCATGGTAGCGTGAGACGCGGGGGCGGGCGTCGCAAACGGCGCGAAACTGGAGTCGGGTTAAAGGGCAATTTGGATTACTGTACAGAGCGTACTTACAAACTTCCTTCACGCGAAACCTCCCACAATATTAACGGGATTTGTTACAGGGGTCGATCCTTCGGAATACTTTTAGCTTGGTTTTTAGTTAACACAGTAGTAATGATCAGTGGCGTAGCGTGAAATTTGGCTACGTTGTAATGTTTTCATTAAAACACTTGTAAAAGGTCGAATGCAAAGGTGTTCACCGAACACCCAGGAGTTCGATCTTTTTAATGAATTTCAAGGGATACACTGCAACGTTGCCAAATTGCACGCGACGCCACTGGTAATGATTCATTGAAAAGAACAACAGGCAGTAGCGAGGTGTGAAATTTGGCAACGATGGATACTCTCCATATAAACTTACGAAAAAAAATCGAATGCTTCGCTCATCGGCGATGACTTTTCGATGACTTTTGATGACGTCTTTCCGATTTTTATAAAGTGTTTAAAGGGAAAAAAATAAATGTTGCCAAATCGCACGCCTCGCCATACTTGCGTTATCTGGCCGCGCCGTCATACGCGGAGCGTCAAAAGCCCTCTCCAACTTTCTGAGAATGGAGAGGCTGAAAGGGCTAAAGGAACCGAATTGAAGAGAGGAACGTTTGACCCACGAGACAGAAAATTGATGCGAAAATTGAAGTTTTTAATGAGTGCCTACCTTCTCTTGCCCTCTCTGCCTCATTCGGTGTAACCTTCGAATTTCGCTTTTGTGACTGATCGGTAGAAATTTTCGGGCAAAAAAAAAAAAAAAAAAAAATCAACAGTTAAATTTTTAGCCTCCCCCCCCCTTCTTTTCTGATTTGCGTGCCGCCCACTGCTCAGTGTGTACTCGATAGATTCGATCTTCTTCAAAGGTTAAAACGAACTAAATTCGACGTTGCCAGATTGCATGGTGCGACCACTGCTATGCGGAAATTTCAGCGATATATCTCCTTGATTTCGATAAAGTTGCTAAATAATAATATATTGACATAATATCCCACGAATAACATGCGAGCGGATCGGCGCAAGGAGTGGATGAAGGTGGGGGTTGGGAAAGCATTTTTTCAAGAGATAAAACGTAAATTCGAGAGAAGGGTGGTGAGGGGTAAGTGGGCGGTGGGGAGGGGAGGGGAGGGGGAGGAGTTCGCAAGAAGTCGCCCGCTTTTGATTTTAATAGGCGCCCGTTCGTATCCTATAATTCATCTATCTCACCCTCTATCCTTTGATTCTCTCCTCTCATAGTTGCCAAACCTGCATGGAAGAAAAAGGGGAGGGGGGAGAGAGAAAAAAATCAATCTGATAGACCTGTTTAATGCGATTTCCCGACAAAAATTGGATCCAAACAAAATGTTCTGATGTCCTACTCGCTCGACTCACGCGGTTTCCTACAAGAAATCGGAGATCCAAAAAGTGGAAATTCGTGCTAGCAAACAATATGGTCTCTCAGATTTTATGACACCGATGGATTCCATGTACCTTGAAGTATAAGTGCGTTTCAACAGAATTTTAGAAACACCACGCTATTAAATTACTATTACGGTTGTATCGAAGAAAATCCTATGATTTGTCCTTTGTCACAGTTTCTTAAGCGGACACAATTCTAGGATATCGGCTCATCTGCACCATCACAATACGTCGCAAGTACGGAGTAAGACAAGGACAAAACATTAGGTCACCTTTCGATATAATTGTGATTGGAAATTTACTTGTGATCTTACATGAATTATGTCGGAGTGAATAGATACTTTAAGGTACGTGAAGAAACCTAATAGTGCAATAAAATTTGAGAAAACTGGTTGTTCAGTATGAATTCACTTGAATTTGCATTCGAAAATTTGGATCTGATTTCTTATGGGTAAATCCACGAGAGTAAGCGAGATAGATCATTTGTTTGGATCCAATTTTTGTCGTGGCGTCATCACGAAACAGGTATATCCGATTTCAACTGTGACACCGCACCCTACCCCGACTTCGAAAAGGTCTATACTATCTAAATGTTGAGTTCGGAGTGAATGTATTTTTTTTTCCTTATTGGCGCCTTCACTTTGGCAACACTTTTTCCCCCACCGCTCCCACCACCGCACAGACGGCAATTAAAATTTGGCCAGGCCAGGCGGACGCGGCCCTGCCACTTGAGAATTCAGCATGCGATATTGCGATACGCTTAAACTACGCAGAAAGGCGAAATGCGCAGTTATGTTTTCATCCATGTGGTTTATACATACACTCTCTCCGCACCTCCTAAAAACGGAGGCAGGGTTGACGGGGGGGGAGGGGGGCAGGCCAGGCCAGGCCAGGGGTGGGGGATGGGCTCGCTATACAGGTCAATCGCCGTTTAACTACCCTTATATCCATGACGGAGAGATAACGAGGGACGACAACACTCGCTTTTTCAAAAGGAAAAAGAATTGACGGGATAGTACGGGGAAAAATTATTGCGAAAAAACGGGGATGATGAAATTATGATCGGCTCCTTACTTGAGCTTTCAAGACCTTTCGAAGGCAGTGGCGGCGCGCGCAATCTGGCTACGTTTTACTTGGTCCATTTATAAAGTCATGATAAAGGTAGAAATATTGGGAGTGCATACACCCATTTAGTGCAGTACAGTGCACTCCCTTGAATGGGGTTCTTGCGAACTTTTGCTACAGAGGATTGAAGAGTTGATTCTTGCATAAAAACCTGTAAAATGACGATGAGAACACTAAAAAATCACGAAATTCACTCTTAGAATCGGGGTTAATCGCGGTTCGACGCAGGTATCATTGGAGATTCCTATCTAAATTGAGACATATCTCTGTGTTTCCAAAGAGAAAGTGGCGTATTAGATAGAAATCTCCAATGATACCTGCGTTGAACCGCCATTGCGACCTAGCCATTTATGTAGTTATGTGGGTTTATTACTGAATTTTAAACTTTCTCAGTGGGATTTTCGTGATTTTTGCTGGTTTTTACATCAGAATGGACTATTCATTTGCTCTCAGCAAAAGTTTGCAAGAGCCCCATAATTTTACATGAGTTTAAATTGACAAAATCCAATGTTGCCAGATTGAACGCGTCGCTACTGCTCGAATGACAGTTCAGATGAGTTGACAGATGACCATTGTCTCGTGATCAACACCAAAAGATTTCCGATTGTTGATAAGACGTTGATTTTTTCACGCAGAAGTCGCGATTCTGCACACTGCGCAGAAATGCTGCCGAGAGTGATCGGACAAAGGATTTGAAACTGACCTCAACTCGTTCTAAATTCAGCATCACAAAAATGGCTAGGAACATGGATCCATGTGTCCATGAATCCATTCATCCCGGTATCAAGATTATTATTTTTCTAGCAATAAGAACGTTCAATCTTTGCTATTTCCTTGCACAAACCATGACAGCTAACTCATTTAAAGCTGTGAAATGAATAATTAAACTCATTATACGCTTACGTTGCTATTTTTTTTGCTCATAATTCTGATTTTTCGTCAAGAAAAGAATGTCCGGAAAATTTCATACTTCGATCCAACGTTTTCCGTCCGTAGTCAGAACCGGAACTAGGAATTTCTCTCTCTCTCTCTCTCTCTCTCTCTCTCTCTCTCTCTCTCTCTCTCTCTCTCTCTCTCTCTCTCTCTCTCCTCGCTCTCTCCCTCATTGGAACACGCTTGTTAAAAAAGGATAGATGTTAAAAAAGGATAGATGGAAGGGCCATCACGTGACTTTTGCCCCTATACATCCATCCTTTTCGAACGCATGCGTTCAAGTAGGAGGAGACAGAGAAGGACAAATTGAGGCCATTCCCGGAAAAAGGCCCATAAAACATAACCTGCGCTCTTCAGACAAAAGTCTCCATACTAAAACAATGCTAATTTCTCAGAAACAGCACAACCTTTGTTTTAAGGGCCCTTTTTCCGGGAACGGCCTCATTCCTCAATCGTTCGAATTCAGTCGAAATCATGACATTAATTTACGCGCCATTTCTGGCCAGAGCTGCAGATACACGCAGTGCGGGGAAGGGGGGGGGGGGAGGAGGCGGTATCCGAAAAAAAAAGGCCGACCTCTGACAAGGAGAGGATACGAGTTGTGGATCACCGATTTGGTTCAAATTTAACATACATATAGTTCAGGGAAAATAAACGGACCCATATTTTGCCGTTTGCGCCAATGGGCAGTAGTTTCGTCAAAAATTTTTTTTGAAAATCGGAAAAAAATGGATAGAAAAATCGTGTTTTCCGAACTAACGCTGATATGCCTGAATTGCGACTCCGTCTCACACCTCGGATCGGTAGCCGAGTGGTACCGTTCTCGCCCGCCACACTCGACGTCCCGGGTTCGGACCTCGTTCTTACCGCATACTTTTTGCGCACTCCATTTTTTTTTTTGTTCTATTTCAATCGTTTACACATTTGCTCTCGAATATTCAGTGCATCTTTTTTAGCATAGAATTAACGCAATAAGAAGGGAAACTTTTATAATTATAGGTAGCAGTTTCTAGCATTTTTTCACCTGTCTTTTTTCTCTTCGCCTTGCATAAGGACTTTGCCCGACTCTTTTCGAATTGCATATATGCATATGAGGTTAGCCCCCCCCCCCCCGACGCGCGCGCGTAAGGGCTACGCAATTAAAGCTTAATGAAATGAAAGCACATAAATTACTTTTGTTCTGATTCTATTGAAAGTTTTCGTCCTGATTGCGTTATTCTTTATTAATTTATAAGTGCATTTTTTTTAAAATATACGATCAAATTGACTTTTTTTATACTGATGATGTTTTTCACTGTAATAACTGTCATCTCATGCATGTCATACAGGAAATCAGACTTTTCTGGTATAACCAAAGATGCAAACAAGGTGTATTGTAGCACATTTTTTAATAAATAGGTGCACTCAGGACGAAAACTTTCAATAGAATCAGAACAAAAGTAATTTATGTACTTTCATTTCATAAAACTTTAATTGCATAGCCCTTACGCGCGCGCGCGTTGGGGGGGGGGGGGGCTAACCTCATATGCATATATGCAATTCGAAAAGAGTCGGGCAAAGTCCTTATGCAAGGCGAAGAGAAAAAAGACAGGTGAAAAAATGCTAGAAACTGCTACCTATAATTATAAAAGTTTCCCTTCTTATTGCGTTAATTCTATGCTAAAAAAGATGCACTGAATATTCGAGAGCAAATGTGTAAACGATTGAAATAGAACAAAAAAAAATGGAGCGCGCAAAAAGTATGCGTCAAAAACGAGGTTCGAACCCGGGACGTCGAGTGTGGCGGGCGAGAACGGTACCACACGGCTACCGATCCGAGATGTGAGACGGCGTCGCAATTCAGGCATATCAGCGTTAGTTCGGAAAACACGAATTTTCTATCCATTTTTTTCCGATTTTCAAAAAAAAATTTTGACGAAACTACTGCCCATTGGCGCAAACGGCAAAATATGGGTCCGTTTATTTTCCCTGAACTATATGTATCTTAAATTTGAACCAAATCGGTGATCCACAACTCGTATCCTCTCCTTGTGAATGAAGACATGCTCACGCCAGGAGAGCGGGAAAATGATGCGGACTTTGCAAGGGGGGACGAGATAAAGGTCAATATACATTGAGTTCGGTTTCGCGGGATGGACGTGAAGGATATATAGATAAGGGGCACTACTTAGAGGAGCTTCGTTTTCCTTGACGCCATGCCACCACCAACACCCCCCCCCTCCCCACCTACCCACGTCCTAATCCAAAGGAAAGTTTAAAACACTGCCAGCCCGTTCGCGTTCATCCGACCGAGAATGGAGAGAGAATGTTTCACGTATCTATAGATTCGCTCTATGTCAGTCAGGACAAAATATATGGAATTTTCCTGACATCATAATGGGGCTCTTTGCTAACTTTATAGCAAAGTTGGGCAAATAGGAGTGTACTCGATTACACGATTACTGGGTAATCGGTAATCGTCAAACCTTTAGATGGTAATTAAATTTCACTGATAAATAGTAAACTTTTGAGTCTTTTTGTTTAGATCTAATTCTTCGGCAACTGATATGATGGATGGCTTGTAAAAAATCAGCCCTGATTACCATAAAATCACCTTCCGATAAAACGACGATTACGATTACTCGGTAATCGTGTAATTGATCACCACTCCCATTTGCCCAACTCTGCTTTATAGCAGAGATGCCGTTTTGCGTATAATTAATGCAATTTTTCAATTCACCGATGATCTCACCGGTTGAGAAAGTGTATTATACAGTTCAGTTCAGTTCAGTTTAGGACTGTAAAGCATGATCCTCGCATCTGTAGTCTTTTCCCAACCGGTGGAGTCGTCGATGACTGTAAAAAAAAAAACTTGCAGATATTTTAATAACTAAACGGCAATTGCAGCATTGAGAAAAGATTACAGATCTGACTGATCTGAGTATTTTCGTTCATACACTAAACTGAGCTGTGTAATATTTTCTCAACCGGTGAAATCATCGGTGAATAGAAAAATACCATTAATTATACGCAAAACAGCAGCTGAACTGTAGCTACATGCGATTTAATAGTTGATTCTTGAGTATCCAAAGACATTCTATCATATAGACGGAGTACATAACAAGATTCTTGAGGCAAACTAGCTTACGGTACTTTGCATGTTCACAAAAACTGCTCAACAGCCATAAGCTCGCTCAATAGTTGCATCAAAACTTAAATTGGTAATCTCTTCACAAGGTAATATGGCAACATGACTACAGAAACGACTTTGGAAGTGTGTGTTTTAAAGCTTGAAACGAGTCTTCATATATATTACCCATACGTTGTTTTTGCAAGAAACTATCAACACAACAACGTTCCTGAAATCTGAAGCGACAGAAAAAACAACCTTTCCATGTTCGAACCAGTCCATGTTTTGATTCTCAAAGCTATCCGAAGAAAATTTTAAAACAAATGTCCGAGAATAAGAGAGAGCGTTTCGTCGATTCTCACAGTGGGGTTGAGAAACAGAATTTTGTGGATATCATTTTACGAACAAAAAATGTTACACGAATGGTCCATAAATAGCAACATAATTAAAATATGAGTCTAACTATTCATTTTACAGCTTATTAAAATGAATTATGTGGTTTTGCAAGGAAATATGAACACAAACGTTTCCGCGCGAAGCGATAAAGAAAAAAAAAGTTTCCAGGTCCAGCAAAGTCAACGCTTTGATCTGCTGTGCGTCCGGGCAATTGAAAAGCTTTTGTTCAAGTGAGGCGATGAATGATCCAAACCAATTCACTGAACAAAATTATTAAAAGTTATCTATACTTATACTCAACTTTTTCCCACTTCTTCAATCGTTGGAGCTCTGAAAATAGCCCCCCCCCCCCGCCATGCCATGCAAACCCATTTAAGTACAGGGAGGGGGGACTAATCAGCGAGCATGAACTTACAAAGTTCTCGATAGACTGATAAATTACAACCTAAAAGTGGTCACTTAAAAACTAGTTTTAACTACTACTTAAACTATCAACCATTTGGAGCGAAGCTATTTAACAACTTAAAGGTCCACGTTCACATTCGAGAGCTATTTTTTGCACCAATTCTCAAACTAGCTTTCTCTCTCTCTCTCTCTCTCTCTCTCTCTCTCTCTCTCTCTCTCTCTCTCTCTCTCTCTCTCTCTCTCTCTCCCTCTCTCTCTCTTATCAGTGTGAAATTAGGAGTGCTCGTCCTTACTAAACAATTATTACATTTCGTTTTCATTTTTCAGGCAAAACTATGGAAATATTTTTTAACCTTAAAAATGGAAAAAAAAAATTGTGACAAATCCATTGGAAGTTGGTTTCGAACGAAAGTGCAAGTAAGTGTGTGAGAATGGCCATCTGGACACAGAAATCTATAGAACTGTTTCTTTTGGAAACTTTTGCACGATAAAGAAACTGGCTCATGACAGAAACTGGCTCATGACAGAAACAAGCAAAATTTTCTCACCTGGATAGTTGTTTTGGAATTCTGTATCCAGTTAGCCACTCTAAAACATTTGCAATTTCTTTTAAAACCTATTTCAACTTAATATGTCTCAATTACACTTTCTGATTTAAGGTTAAAAAATATGAGGCAAAAAAACCAAAATCAGATCGCCCATGCTGCCTCACTTTGAGTTAGGACTTATAAGATATATCAGCCTCTCTATTGCTATACCTAGTTTACAGTAGCGTACACAGGAATGTGTCTTTCTCTTTTCTTTCCCCATTTGAAAACGTGAGTAGGAAAAGGACAGAAACAGGGGCTGGAACGTGTCTTCAGCCCCGATCTCTTTCCTTTTCTAGTACATACATCCAAACGGGAAACGAGCAAGAGAGACTAATCCCTGCGTACGCCATTGCTCGTTGATACGCAGCTTTCCTATTCTTACAATTAGTATAATCATCGGTTCTTTTTGAGTTAAATTCCGTGGGAATTTATGCTCCACACAGCTGTAGCAATAGATTGCAAAAGACTTGTCGACACGAAAAAGTGACCTTTGACCGCATTTTAAAGACTTGAACACACAGGTAAATCGTTGCGTATAAGGTTCAAAATCAATACAAATACAGTAGGTATATCCACCAGTGCCGTAGCGTGCAATTTAGCAACGTTGTATTTGTGTCCCTTTAAACCCACGAAAAAGATCGAACTATTGGCTTTTCGGCAATCACCTTTGCATTCGACCTTTCATGTATATTAAAATGGACACAATACAACATTGCCAAATTGCGAGCAACGCCACTATGATATCCACGCGCGTTCGAACTATCATAACCTTTTGATGATGAAACATCTCTCTTTGGGCTTCGCACTCATTTCCTTCATTAGAGGGTCCGGGCCACTAAGCCTTTATACCGTCGCGGTCGTTATCAACAGCCATAAAGGCGCGGTTCATTATTTAATTAGCCCTTGTTGGCGGTAATTTAGCGAAGTTGAGTGGTTGATCTAGAATATAGGCCCTCTCCGTGCGGATGAAACGGTCCCTGAAACACGCGATGCGCTCTTGCCGAGAAAATCAACGTTATTGGTAAATTAGGGCTTCATCGAAACAGCACACCTATTGTTTTGAGGACCCCCAGTCTGTAGAATGCTTCAATTTGGGGGGTTGTAGAGCCGTGAGCTGTGCGTATCTAGCCGGAGTCGGCCCTTGAATAGGGATGAGCCAGTGGTGAGTGCCACTATAGCGCGGATCCAAGAAATTGTCTTTCTCTCTTTTTTCCCCATTAGAAAGCAAGAGATAAAAAAGGATAGAAGATGGGGCGAAAACCACGTGATTCTCCCTCATCTGTCCTTTTCTAACACATGCGTTCTAACGGGGAAAGAGAGAGAAGTATAGAATCCTGGATCCGCCAGTTGTGAGTGCTGAGTGGGTGAGTAGAACCGAAGCTTTCCTCATCTTGATATACATGTTCTTGTCTTGGGCCATTGGCGCAGCCGGGGGGGCGGCGGCTTAACACCCAACTTTGCCCTTAAAAAAGGTACTTTTTTGTAATTTTTTAAGAGGAATGCGACAAAATTTGGGCTTTCCGACCCCCCCTTAGACAATTTCCGGACCCCGAAACCCCCCTCCCTCCCTAATATCTGTCTATGCCACTGTCTTGAGGGGATACAGGAATTTGTCTCTCTCTCTCTCTCTCTCTCTCTCTCTCTCTCTCTCTCTCTCTCTCTCTCTCTCTCTCTCTCTCTCTCTCTCTCTCTCTCTCTCTCTCTCTCTCTCTCTCTCTCTCTCTCTCTCCCCTCTCTGCTGCCTTTCGAACACATGTGTTAGAAAAGGATAACGTAGGGGGCCATCACGTGACTTCAGCCCTTATTTCCGTCCTTTTCTAGTGCATGCATTCAGATGGGACAGAGATTATCAGATACGCGACTCAGCGATGACCGTTGAGTGCCAAATGCGGAACAGAGAATTTTCACTTTCTCAAGCCGCGGAGCGAATATCCAGGGGGAAAAATAATAATAATAAATAAATGGATGGATAGATAAATAAATAAATAAAACTGAACTGGAGTCAACAAGAGCGCTTTCTCCTAAATTCGGTCGCAATCGAACTGAGGTGTCTGTGGTGGGGTGGAGATCGTCAGATCCAGTTCGGCAGTTCCAATTTCATAACGGTGCACCAAATTTTAATAGCGTGAAAAAGAGATGGAGGTGATTTTCGCGGAAGAATTGGGAAGGGGGGGGGGAGGATAACAGGTAAAGATCCAGGTGAATTGTCATCTCTGCTTTCTATAGTTGGGTGTAATCAACTGCGAGAATCGAGAAAAAGGAGAAGTGAACAGTGGTGCCAAGTTGGACTTAATTTGCAAAAATTTCCAATCCGCGGGATTTTTTGTTAGCAGAGAAGGGAATTTTTCAGCAGGTTTGCTGCATAACTTCAACGATGTTTGAAAGTTAAAAAGAAAAAACAAAGCAACAAAAAAACAAAAACAAAAAAACAAAAATATGAAATGAAACGAAAGCCGGGTATGAACAGGATGTAATTAAAATTAAATTTTTTTCAACAGCTTAGAAAGCCCCATTTGAAACTGTATTCTTTCCTTTCCGGAAAAACTGAATTTTGGCTACTTTGACAATGAATAGGTATCCCTGAATAAGATGAGCATTTTTTATAGAAGATGATTGAATAGAAATTTCTCATTTCAAGGAGAAAAACAGTTTTCAAAATCTTACAAAAGTGCGGAAAATTGATGATACACCGTCATTTTTTGCGTATATTTGGGGAGAAGGTCTTTTGAGTTGCACGAGAAAAATTTTAGTGAAAGTTGAGCAAGACATCTTCTTACATTGACTGAATCCGATTTTAACCTTGGTGGGAGTACAACCAATTGGAAAAGGGCAGCCTATATATCATTTCCTGGCCATAGATACACACGGGGGAAAAAAGGTTTCAGTAAAACCGTGGGAGCCTTGTAGCTTCGCAAAGCAAAAGTTTTTGCTCTGCCGGAACAAGTTGCAGCTGTACCGAAGCACTACTTCGGTAGAGCATAAGCAAGAAAAAAGCCTGTTACTCTACCGAAGTAGTACTTTGGTACATCTGCAACTTTCTCCGGTAGATAGAGTAATACTTTTGCTCTGCGAAGCTATTTTAAAAGGCTCCTACTGCACCTAAACTTTTTTTAGTGTATAAGAGGAGAAAATATAATTCTTTTAAATTTCGAGAATTTTTTAACAGGTCGATCCGGCAACTTTTGGTGGCACTCGATGAATGATGACTTCGTTTCGTTCCGATTCGCTTCGATTCACCGGTGACGCGGGGTCCCGATTTTGCGAATTCTAACGGGGACTTGGTGGAGACGGAAAAGGGAAGGGTGACCCGAAGTGGGAAAGAAGGGGGGCACGATTGGTGTGGTCTCGGAGGCAAAATATGGATGGCTGGACGGGAAGCCGAGAGGAGAAAGATTCTGGACCCCAGGGTTGCCATTTGACAAGGATTTAATGAAATTCCGGAATTCAACGTAGATTCAACCGCGGTATGGACAAAGATTATAGATCAAAGTAATTTCAACTTTAGACGAAAGCATCTCCGAAAGTGAGACACTTGGGAAAAAAACCAAAGGCACCTTGGATCTCAGCTCATTAAAAACTTTCATTTCCTTACCAAATACACAACATTTTAGATCCTTCTAATTGTCTCATTACATTCTTAGCGAGTCTTAGAGTAGAAACCTTGATGAAAATACTGTATAGGGCATAGGGAGCACCGCACGAGCTCAACGAGTAGTGATCAGTCGTTGCTTTTCGGCTTTCACGGAGACGAGCAGGAGTCGACGACATAGAAGGCTCAACACAAAAAAGGGTCGATGAGTAGAGCAGTGGCGAAACGTGAAATTTGGCAACAAGGTATTTTCTCCATTTAAATTCACCAAAAAAGTCGAACGGTTCAATCATCGGCGATGACCATGCACTTCGATCTTTCTAGTGTGTTTAAATGGGAAATAGGAGCGTTGCCAAATCGCACGCCTCGCCACTGGAGTAGAGGTAGGTACGTATGGGAACGGATCGGAATGCCGGCAAATCCGCCTGTCCACCACTGCACTCGTCCAATGTCGAACACTTCACATGAGAATCCGTTCAGGTGGTCGACCCCTTTCAAAAATGTGTAAGCGTCGTGTCGGTACTTCGTATACAAAATTTCCATCAACGGGCTTTAAGCGTGTCTATCGATTCTATGAGTTAAAATGCAAAAGGATTCCATACTTTATATTGCTGCAGTCAGTCGCGGCGCGTGGAATCTGGCAACGTTGCACTCGGTTCATTTAAACCAATGAAAAATATCGAAATATCGGGGGCGCACAGTGCATACCCTCTAATCGATATTTCATGGGTTTAAATGGAAAAAATTCAGCGTTGCTAGATTGCACGCGCCGCGCCTGGCTGCAGTATAGTTTTGCGAAAGATCAATGGGGCTCTTGCAAACTTTTGCTACAGGAGATAGAATTGATTCTTCAATTGTATCCTTTAAAAATGACGATGAGTACACGAAAAAAATCACAAAAATCCCTCTCAGAAAATCGGGCTTAGTGGCGGAGCTACGCGGGTATAATGGGCAATTCCTATCTAATTTGAGGCATAGAGCTCTGCAGTGTTTCCGTAGAGAAAGTGACAAATTAGACAGGAATCTCTCCCATGATATCTGCGTTGAATCGCCATTACGATCTTGCCGTTACAGCTGTTTTCTGAGTTTAATACTGAATTTTAGACTTTTATAATGTGATTTTCGTGGTTTTCGCTGGTTTGAACATCAGATTTTACTTGTCGTTTGCTTAAACCAAAAGTTTGAAAGAGCCCCATTCCCATTTAAAACAATTTATTTTGAGCGAAAAGCTCATCTCCGGAACATTAGGTCGACTTAAGTCGACTTAACTATAGCCAAAGGCATCTTTGTTTTCAGCTCATCAAGTGCTTATTACTGCATTTTAGACCTTGTAACTGTAATTTATATAATTTTAACATCAGATTTAACTATTCATTTGCTTGTAGCAGAAGTTTGCAAGAGTCCCGTTGTGTATTTACACGGAGAAAAATGTCTGATTGAAATTACGGAACGTAGGAAGAAATTGGGGTAAAAAGAAATTCCCTTTAAAATAATAAGAATTCTTATTGATTCAACCAGAATTCTTATTGATCCAACGATTCTTTCTTGCAATTCTTCTGAATCATCAGAACGTTCAATTGCGGACCAATGATAATTCTGGTAGAATCAATAAGAATTCTCATTATTTTAAAGGAAATTTCTTTTCACCCCAATTTCTTCGTACGTTCCGTAATTTCAATCAGAAATTTTTCTCAACGTACATGGAAAAAAAAAGGCTGGTAGAATTTACCATCTGCATGGCTGATTTTGAAGTCAACTAGCAAGTTTGGTAAATTTCACCAGATTACAGTAAAATGTACCAGCATGTTACCTTACTTTACCACAAGGTATGTTTTCCATACTTGCTAGTTGACTCCAAAATCAACTATGTAGATGGTAAATTATACCAGTCCTTTTTTTTCCGGGTAAATTCATGACAAATGTAGCAACGCTGTTAGAGAAAGGGAGAGAGAGAGGCTGAAAGGAGCGAACCGGGGCCGTGGCCGATTCCTTGGGCGGTTATTCATTCTTACGTGTGTCGTGTGTAAGCGAGTACTGCGGACTGTGGCTGTGGTGTAATGATAATAGTGAGCAATCGTGAATGCAGATAATTCGCAGACTAAACGGCGATTGGTCCTTCGCCATAGGTTGGCACGTCCGGAATGCGGTATCCAGCGCTATGCCACCAGCAGCAGGCCAGGCTCCACTCCGCTTGCATCTGCTTCTGGATTCTGGAATGGCCGTAACCTCTGGCTCGGCACTGCATGGGCTCAGCGGTTCTCCTGGCCTATACTCACTTCACGATTCGATGACCGCTTGCGCTTGGCCTTATGAGCCATTTCACCAAAAGCACAAGTGCGAGTTGCGAGTAAACAAGCACAAGTTGCAAGCGTTTTTTTAATAGTTAGAACTTATCGAGCTATATTCAGTTCTATATGGCAAAAAGTGAAAAAGTAACGTTAAATATAAACTGTAGGGAATACCCCACGAATACTTTCACCTATCATACTTAATCTGGGGGTTCCGGCAGACTCTCTTTATATTTTTTGGTGGGAGCCCCCTTTAATATTCTGGGGGAGACCGGAGACCCCCATACCCCTTTCAAAGGGTTAATTTTACAGTACGCTGGTTGCAGAATCTTTTTGCAAATTTTAATCAAAATTCAAACTGCAATATTTGAAATATTCCGATTTTTCCCGATGTTGATTTTTATGGAAACCTTTTATCCTTTATAACTTGCTTAAAATTTAAAATTTCGAAAAAACAAAAACAAAAAATCCCTCTGAGGAATGTTAAAAGCAACTTCTCGACAAAATTTGGATGTATACGAAACATTGGTTCAAAAGTTATGCGGGATGCAGACAGACAGACATTTGCGCCATCGCAATACTTTCTCAATTTCTAACTTTGTTACTTGTGAGAAAGTAAAAGTAAAAATGAAAATGAGAGCCAATCAATAATGACTGGATAAATTTTGATGAAACTTTGTGTACACAATCTTTGACCAAAGAAATAAAAATTGTACTCATGTAGTCACCATATACAACCATTAAAACCGTTTCAAGGAGCAATTATAGGTTACATTGAGCAAAAAATAAGGAAAATTGAATAAATAAACAAATGAACATAATATTTGGAATTTTCCAAATCTGATTCCGTTGATTTTGATAAATATTGGCAAATCTAAAACCAGTCGCAATTAAAAAATAAACCACCTATCGTTACAATATTCAACCCTTAATACCGTTTTAAAAATCAAAATAAGTGAATATTAATAATACATTTTCAGGTTAAAAATATTAAAGCGTCGTCTTGGGAGCCTCCTCTCCCCCAGAATGTTAAAGGGAGTATGGGGGTCTTCCCCAGAATATTCAAGGGGGTCTAGGAGTCTCCCCCAGGTTAAATTTGTTGTGAGAAAGTGTTCGTACGAGGTATTCTCTACAGTTTATTTACGAGAGGAACATTGAGAAAAAGCAACAGTAGCGTAGCGTGCAATTTGGCAACGTTGCAGTTCGTCCATTTAAACCCATGAAAAAGATCGAAGTATTGGGTGTTTGGTGAACACCCTCGCTTTCGACCTTTTACATGGTTTTAAATGGAAAGATACAACGCTGCCAAATTGCACACTACGCCACTGAAAATCAACATTTTGTAGAATAAACTCAACAAGTCAGTCTGTTAGGCAACCGGCTAATCTGTAAAGGACAATGCGACGGAAAAAGAGGGAGAAAGGGGAGAGAAAGGTGATGAGGGGTGGCGTAGGAGGAGTGGAGGGGGAGGAGGTGAAAAATGCCACAAACTTTTTGCTTGATGAAAGAACGCGAATATCACGAATCGATACGAACACTGTCATGCCATCACGCACAGTGGAGATTATTGATCGTTCTTACCTGCGAACAGAAGAAAGAAAAAAACGGATATTAGAAAATCTGATGACACTACCTGAAAGGAAGAGATCGATTAAGGGTAAAAATAAACATTGAATAACAGTCAGGGGATGATTACGGAGGAGGTGGGGGGAGGGAGGGAGGGAGAGAGAGTGAGGGAGGGAAGGAGGGAGGGAGAGAGAGAGAGAGAGAGAGAGAGAGGAGAGAGAGAGAGAGAGAGAGAGAGAGAGAGAGAGAGAGAGAGAGAGAGAGAGAGAGAGAGAGATAAGAACAGTAAAAAAAAGAATGATTGGCAAAACGATTAAGAAAAATTTACCAGTGACTCACAGTCAGTTAAACAAAGCGCGGTCAACGTATACAATACAGAGCTGCCGATTTGTTTTAATGACATATTTTTAATCCAATGATGATTCCAAAATGATTAATCAAAGATTATAATCTGCAATTAGACGGGACTCCGCCTTTGTGACCTGCTCATTCGACCGCCATCTTTGAATTTTGTAAAACAGATTTATTGAGTTCATGAGTGGATTTTGGAACTTTTTGATACCCTCAACGTTATTTTCAAGTGATTTTACATAGGAATCTACCTTCCACATGACGATGAAAAGATTATTTTAGAAGTGAAGGCGCACCAAGACCATAATCCTTGGCAAATATGCAATTTTCATTTCTTCAAACGAATAAAACTTGCCTCCGACTTTAAAATTTCCTCAAAAACGTTCCTCATTCAAAAGCCAAAGCTTAAATTCATTTTCGTTCATTTTCATTTTGTAACATGAGAAGTAATGTTGAAAAATTCCAAAGATTATCGGTCTAGGTGCGCCTACACTTCTGAAACGATCTAAACCAAAGGGACCAATGGGTACAAAAAAGGAGAGAAAAAAAAAGTTTTTCATTTTTTTTTTTTTTTAAATGAAATTATGAGAGTTACTCAGAGAGAAGGGAGCGAGAAAAGATTCCATAGAAAGAAAATAGAAGATGGGCGATGAAATGAATAAAATCAAAACAGAGACCGGAGAGATAGAGGGTGGAAGAGATGGTGAGGGGGAGGGGAGGGGAGGGGGAGGGAAGGCGAAGGAGAATTTCGGTGCCTGGTGGCAAGTAGGGTGGTGGCCATGGCAACGGCGGGACGCGGGGCCAGGCGGAAGAACGCTGCGTTGGGGAGGGTCATGATCGTGTCACTGACCTCGGACAACCCGATTTCACTCGCGGAACTTGCGCTGTCATTGTGTTGTTGTTTGAGCTGTGTGTACTATCTCTCTCTCCCGCCCCCTCTTTCTCTCTCTCCCTCACTCCACGCCCTCCGCCGCCGTTGCTTCTATTTCTCCCCTTCCTCCTCCCTCCGACAAGCTGCGTTCGGTTTAGACTGCCCTCGTATCGTGGCGTGCACTTGCGAGAAATTGCGGCACCGCGTCGCATCAGAGCGTGGTGAAAACGAATAAGCGTGAAATTAGACAACAATGTATTTTCTCCATATAAATTAACCAGAAAAGTCGAACGCTTCAGTCATCGGCGATGACCAGGAATTTCGACCTTTCCAATGTGTTTCAATGGGAAAAAGGAACGTTGCCAAATCGCACGCCTCGCCACTGGATGACGTCAGATCGCGACCTCGCGGTGCTTTGAGTTTTCGTTTGATGCATAAATTACTTTCGTTGAGGTAGGCTACCTCCAATGACCACAATGAACTTAGGATACAGATGGCCTATCAGAGCCAAAATCTAAGGAATCGACTGATGACAATATTTACGGTGAATCCACGCCACGTGCACGAGATCAAGGTGATCGATTAGTCGATCAATTAATGGCCATTTACCGAATTATATGGAGTTGTTTTGTTAAACGCGGATCGTCAGCACCTGTAGGTAGTTCTAACAAAGATATCGGCAAAGTTTGGATGCTCGAATCCGCAAAATAAGGTCGTAATTATGGGAATTCGCATACGATCACTGCACGATCTCTCGTATCGCACTACGATAGAGCGAATTCTCTTAGTTACGTCCTTACTTTGCGTATTCCAGCGTCCAAACTTTGCAGATATATTTGTTAGAACTACCTACAGGTGCTGACGATCCTCGTTTTACCAAAACAAAAGTCCCAAAAAATCTGGTAAATGACCATTAATCGATCGACTAATCGATCACCTTGGTCACGTGACGTGGAATCACCTTAAGATACCGACTGTACAGTCGATAAATTGAATAATGTCAGTCGACTTCTTAAATTTTGGTTTAGGAAGGCATGCTACAATTTTACGGAAAGTCAGAGAAAAGGCTATTATAGATCAAACAATTAATATGCGACCTTTTTCGATTATGAATTCTCGAAAAAGGTCGCATTAATAGTTTGATTTAATAGCCTAAATTTCAGCTGAATTTCCGTTCCGAAAAATTGCAGGTTACCTTCCTAAACCAAAATTTAAGAAGTCGACTGACATTATTCAATTTATCGACTGTATATACAGTCGGCATCTTAAGGTGATTCCACGTCACTTGACCAAGGTGATGGATTAGTCGATCGATTAATGGTCACTTACCAGATTTTACGGAGTTTTTTCATGTAAAACAAGGATCGTCAGCATATATGCCTGGTTCCACGAATAAAACTGTCGGAATCAACAAGATATTACACATTAAATGATATGTATTTGGAGGTTGGAATCACCAAATGTTATTGTTGTTGTTGTGGAATAGACGGGAATCTGGCGAGAATGGGGCTCTTGAAAACTTTTGCTACATGTGATTCTAGCATAAGAACCTGTTAAGAATGACGATGAGAAAATCACACAATTCACCCTGAGAATTGGGCTTAATGGCTGAGCTACGCAGGTATCATGGGAGGTTCCTATCTAAATTGAGACATATCTTCGTGTTTCCGTAGAGAAAGTGGCAAATTAGACAGGAATCTCCCGTGATACTTGCGTAGCCCTGCCGTTACAGCTGTTTTCTGAGATTATTACTGAATTTTAGACTTGAATAGTGAGATTTTCGTGATTTTTGCTGGTTTTTATACCTTTAACGACTATCCACTTGCTAACAGCAAAATTTTGCCTCATTCGGGTGATTCCAACCTCCACATGCATCGTTTAATCTGCAACGTCTTGTGGATTTTGGCAGTTTTAGTCGTGAAACCAGGCATAATAAAGCATTTTCGAGGACGATGAATTCATAATTGCAAAAAGGAAGCATTAATAGTTTGATTAAATTGCCTGAAGTTTCGTTCAAAAATGCGCTCTTGGGGAAAATACATTGAACTGAAGTTATTTTCGAACCAGAGGTCCTCGGACGACAATCGATTCGGTCTACAATAATCAGCAGTAACATAGGCGAATAACTTTTCATTTGATACTCATGAATTTAGGGAGTGAATTGGAGCAATTCAATAGCTACACATCATTATTTTTGAATCATTTTACACAAGAATCAAAGCTCAAATTTGTAGTATTGAAAGTTCGCATCTGACTCGTTGCGTTAAGCAATGACAACCGTCATAACCCCTCCCCCCACCCTCTACCCTTTTCTAACACACGGGTTCCAATGGATAGAATGAGAGAAAAACAAAGTCCTCGCTACACCCGGTTCTGGCCAACACTTACTGAAGGACTCCGTCAGAGGTAATCCTCTTGCGCCTTCAATTCACCGTTTATGCAAAACCAGTGCCGTCATGTAGGAACAGTTATCTCATAACAACTGCATTTGTTTCCATGCTATTTTGTGAGCAGGTGCTAAAGGTTAGCCTATGGTGCACCCTGCACCATGCTTGCCCTAGACGGGCTTCGTCAGAGATACTTCTTTTGCGCCTTCGACTCACAGTTTATGCAAAACCAGTGCCGTCGTATAAGAACAGTCATCTCATAACAATGCCATTATTCCCGGCGCTTTCCTAAAAACTAAAGCTGCGCAATAAACCATTTAGGATTAGGTCAGTTCAAATCTCACGTAGAGTTTGCATATTATTATTGTCTCCGGGATGGTTTGATTTATATTAAACAACAAATGGCGCAGCACGTTCTTGCTGAAAATGTCTGTTTAAGCTTCGATAACCTCCGACACACCCGTGATGAACACACGTAAATAGAAGTAGACCTCCTTTGCGACATAACTGACCGCAAAAAGCACCAAGCTTCAGCGTTATTTTTAACTTAATTTTAAGGTATCCCCCTGATTTTTCTCAATAATTTCATTTAAATAGCGCTCCTCGATGGCATTGCTAGTGCTGTAGAGTTTCTAACGGTGTAATCTTTTGCTGACCATGATTAAAATTAACAGGTTCATCGAAAAATCAACTATTTTATCCGTAAAACACTAAGGGGCATATTCGTTTGTAAACAAATGTACTTATGTAAACAAAACAAAAAAAATGTGCGAAAACGCATGACGCCCGTAGAACCTAAAACTCATGACCAATCAATAGTTGACTACCCTCTTGTCTTATAACTCTCTACATACACAGAGACTAAAATCAACACTTTCTGAATTCTAAATATTTATATATTCAAGGGGGGGGGGGGGGCTTCAGAAAACAAGTGTCAACACACTTTACGGACACTCGGTACATGGAATTAGGTGGGTCGGGTGGGGTGGTGCTTGAACATTAGCGGATCCAAGAATTTATCCTTCTCTCTTTTTTCCCATTAGAACGCACTTGTTAGAAAAGGATATAGAAGATGGGGCGTAAATCACGTGACTGGCCCTGATCTGTCCTTTTCTAACACACGCGTTCAAATGGTAGAAGAGAAAGAAGGATAAATTCCTGGATTCGTCAGTGTGCTTGAAACGTGCTCAGTGCGCACCGCCCCATCAGACAATTAATTGTACAGAGGAAGCTTTTGAATCGAAACTAGATTAATATACCTAAGGGTGCGAGAGAGAAAATAAAAGCCGAAACTAGATTAATATACCGAAGGGTGCGAGAGAGAGAATAAATGCGAGCAGAACTGAGAAATAGATGAACACAAGAAAAGAAAAGAAGAAGGAAGAAAAAAAAGGGACGTAGTACGAAATAAAAAGGGAAGAGGAAAATGCTGACGAAATTCCGGAGGCCGATGGTGTAATTCCATCTCCAATTCTATAGGGATTTGAACACACATTAAAATGGCTTTTGTTGTCCTGTAACGTAGATCGCGGCGAAGCAAGTTTAAGAGGGATGGGGGAAGAGACCCGAAAATGGGCGCACAATTATACTTGTTCGATTCGCAAGGACAATTAAGCTGTTGCACACTTTTGCTACAGGTATACATATAGCGAGCCGGCTTTTGCAAGAAACCTGCGAAAATAAAGACAATGTCAATAAAAACTTCTGAAATCCACCCTTAACGTACCTTACGTGGCGTCACGTGTGAGTTGCCAACGCTGCATTTCGTCCATTTAACCCTTTCAAACCTGAAAATTATTTTTGTTCAGGAACGGATTTTTATGCATCTTAGCTGATCTGGGCACAATTTTCTCATATAAAACGATATGCATTTCATATTTTCATTTTCTTTATAAGATTCTACGTAATTCAGATGTACATACTTATGCATTGAAATGTACAATAGGTAAGAAACGGTTAATAGCCCATGCAAAATATCGATTTACCCCCCCCCCCCCCCCCCATGAAAAATATCGATTTGGGCTGATATTTTACCCCATATGCAAAATATCGATTTGAGCCGATTGGAAGCCCCTGCAGGGATGCAAAAAATGTCCGATCTAGATATCTGCGGATCGTGTGAAAGTGAGGAAATTTTAGGAAGTTTGAGGTTTGCATGGCAAAAAAAGACGGCCCTAAAAGTTTGAAAAAATCGGAACAAACAGTGATAGAATACGTGAAAATAAAAGTGAAAATAAAAGCAAAAACAACAAAAAAAGAAAAAAAAACTAAACCAAATAAAACGAAACAGAATACTGAATAGCGTGAAGAATTCTTTTGGAAATCCTTTGAGAAAAAAACCCAGATCGCGTGAAACCATAGGCGCCCACAGCGGTGGGCAAAGGGGGGGGGGGGCAGTTGCCCCCGCCTGAAATTCTAAACAATAAAAATTTCACGACGAAAAATGAAAGGACCAAAAGGAAATGAAATATGAATCAAAGGACTAGTTGACGAACTTTATTATTTGTTTATTTTATAATTTCAACTCACTTTTTGCAAGGAATAGTAGAATTATACAGTTTTCTTACTATTATTATCATTTTTTGTCCCTTTGGTCATAAATCAAACACGTCAAATTATTATTCTTATTTGGATATACACCTACAATGGCTCAATAATTGAACACTATTTGCATGGGGGGGGGATAATGGTTTCCCCTTTTCCTCGGGGGGGGGGGGGGGGGGGGTGTCCCTAGACCTTCCGCTGGGGTTCAACAATTTTGCCCCTCCCCTTGGAAATTTTTCTGCGGGCGCCCATGCGTGAAACTTCAGGCGTTTTGAAACAGTTTTCACCCCTGGCGGCCGGGACCGAGCACGTTCAAAAGCTTATACTAAAAGTTAACTAGTGGATTGCGGGAAGTTTCGCAATAAGTGTCAGGATTTCATTTTTCCGCTGACTGTTTTACAAAAGGTTGGAATCACCCGAATCCTCGCCAGTTTCCCGCACATTCCACAACAACAACAGCAACAATAACATTTGGGTGATTCCAAGCTCCAAACGCTTCGTATAATCTGCAAATACTTGTTAATTTCGGCAGTTTTGTCGTGGGACCGCAGGCCTAACTAAGCATTTTTGAGGATGTAGAATTCATCATCGCAAAAAGGTAGCATTAAAATTTTTTGATTTAATAGCCTAAATTTCCGTTCAAAACTGCGCTTAGAAGGAAAAACACATTAAATCGGAGTTTGTTTGGAACCAGAGGTCCCGGGACGGCAATCGATTCGATACAACATCGCTGTACTAAAACAGTCATGTTAGATCATGGAGTCAAAGACAAGAACGTTGATCGTCATCCGGTATTTTATTTCTCGTGGGAGCATATTCCTTTACTCATCCTCGAAAGTCACTGTATTATAAAGAACAAAAATTAATATAATAATAATTTAAAAAAAGGCCTCATAATCGTAAAGATAGAACAGCCACTCGGGCGACTCCTAGATAATATGATATTCGAGAGACCATGCTGAACCATTAACCATGGACGGATACAGGAATTTGTCTTCCTCTCTCTCTCTTTCCATTTGAACGCGTGCGTTAAAAAAGGACAAAGATAGGGAAAGTCACGTGATGGCCCCATATGCTATCCTTCTCTAACACACGTGTTCGAATGGAAGGAGAGAGAGAGAAAGACAAATTCCTGTATCCGCGCTCATGCCATTAACACTTGCTTCGGCAGAATGACAGATCCACGGGCATGCGTGGCGTGAGGGCATTGCCGCGGATCCAGGAATCTGTCTTTTTCTCCCTTCTCCCATTAGAACGCGTGTGTTAGAAAAGGACAGATTGGGCAGTCACGTGATTTTCGTCCCCTTTTCCATCCTTTTCTAACACATGCATTCAATTATGGGAAAAGAAAGAGAGAGACAATTTCCTGGATCCGCTAGTGCGCGAGAGGTCGGCAGAGAAGTCGTCAACATAAGAGTGAAGAAGAGGCCATTTTTTTTTCTTTCCTCTACTTGTGTTTTGAGTTTTATAGACTTTGAAAAACATGTTCAAAAAGTTCCCATTGAACTTGACTCCACTCTGTTTGTAGACGGGAGGAACGGAATAGGCTTCTCACTCAATAAATACGGGTCCATCTCGAGAGAGAAATTTCTCACAAAATTATAACAGATCACTATAGGCTGTCATTGCTAACAATAATTCTGAGCGATTTACGACGGCGTTTATAGAGGATTGAGGGGGAGGAGGGCGTAGGAGGGAGGAGGGCGTAGGAGGGAGGAGGGGGGTGCGAGTTGTTCTCGGGTGGAGCCGAGGGCTGCCAGCATTGCCAGGTTTACAAATTTAAACAGACCGTTGGGAATACCCTACAAATACTTTCTCACACCATTTTAATCTGATGAAACCCCCAGACCCCCCTTCAAAACTAACTTATAAAAATAAAATTTCAAGGGGGGAAGAAAAACCCTTCGGGGTATCTAGAAAGCAGCATTAGTGCAAAACCTGGATGCATATGGATCAATGGTTCAAAAGTTATGTGAGTATAAGGACTGAATGACTTGACAGACGGGCAGATGCCACAGAACTTTTTTTTGTGTGCATAAAACCCTGTAAATTTGAAAGTTTTAAGAAATATTGAAATTTGATTCAAGGATGTCCTTCGGGATATTATTAGACACAATAAGAGGCCATTGCTATGTATAAATCATGATTGACTTAATCGTGTAAGCCGGAAATTATGAAATACGAAAAATCCCATAAGCCTCAATGAGAGCGAGTGAGAAAAATAGACATAGATCAGTCGCACTCACTATAAGCTTATGGCGAAACGAATTTCATAATTACGGCGTTAATGCTCAGCCGTGCACGTTTTCAACTCAAAAAATCCATTTTCTTTCCCCAGGTGCTGACGTTCTTGGATTTGGTGCGTTTTCTTTGGTTTCAGTATAAATTCCGAAAACGCGCAACATTCCCAAAAAGCGCTATCCATCGGATTGAAAGCTGGGAAAGTTTCGCCAAGAATCCCCTTGATGAATCTGA
Source organism: Trialeurodes vaporariorum (assembly GCA_011764245.1). Taxonomy (NCBI): domain Eukaryota; kingdom Metazoa; phylum Arthropoda; class Insecta; order Hemiptera; family Aleyrodidae; genus Trialeurodes; species Trialeurodes vaporariorum. Next base: position 44,288,805 of record VMOF01000002.1, read on the forward strand.
TCGTTCTTTGTTTACATGCGTAGAGGACAGTTTTTTTGTTTTCGGCGCAGTTGATTTGACACCAGCAGCAAAAAAAAAAAAAAAAAAAAAAAAACCCAAGAAGAAAAAACGCACAAAAAAAAAACGACCGCGACCAAACATGGCAACGTTGCGTGTTATTATACACACGCGGGATGAGAACGGAACTGGGTAATGTTGAATCAAGGAAAAGTATTAAGTGTTAAGAGAAATATTTGGTAACATGACAGCCAACAGGCGGGTATTACGGCCTGGGTGGGTGCGGGGTGCGGGGTTGGTGCGTGAAACTAAGGGCCGTGAGGTATATTTCATTAACACCTCCGCGAAAGAACCGTCAAGCCGTTTCCTCGAGGGGAAAAGAGCCAAGCTCCAGTTTCCTATGCTCAAGCAGTTCCATCAATGGCGCATCTAGGAAGATGTCTTTCCCTCTCTCTCTCTGTCCATTCATATGCATATGTTAAAAGAGGACGGAATTACAGGCCAAAGTCACGTGATACCCCTTCCTTCTGTCTTTTTCTAAAGTATTCATTCTTATGGGAGAGAGAGAGAGAGAGAGAGAGAGAGAGAGAGAGAGAGAGAGAGAGAGAGAGAGAGAGAGAGAAAGAGTGAGAGAGGGGGGTCTCTGGATGCCGGGATGCGCCACCGCATTTCGGCCATATGTTCCTTTCTTGTTTAGGTCGGCGAAAATGAAACTGAAATTTTTGATACAAAATGAACCGAAACATCAATATATCTCTCATCAGCGAGCTATAGCGGTAGAGGAACTAATACATGTTAAAAGTCCTATCCTAAAGTGTGACAGCAGGGTCCATTTGATTCTGATTTATTTGCCTCCTTTTTTTTACCCATAAACTCAAAAATTGTAATTAATTCAGAGGAAATCGATTTTAAATAAAAGTGTAAGTGTTTAAGAGTGGCTATCTGAACACGGAATTTTAATACAACTACCCAGGTGATGAAATTTGGCTTATTTCTGTCATGTGTCACGTGTCAGTTTCAATCGTGCAAATCCTTCCAGAAGAAACAGTTATATCGATTTCTGTGTCTATAGATAGCCAGCCACCCTCAAACAGTCGCATTTTTGTTAAAAACCAATTTCAAGTGGATTTGTCACAACTTCCTTTTTAAGATTAAAAGAAGGAGGCAAACAAACCGAGCCCGTATAAAATTCCCAAAAAAGATTTCCAGCATGGCTGCCTCCTTGAATGTGATTTGTCACAACTTTCTTCTTAAGGTTAAAAAAAATGAGGCAAACAAACCGAGCCCGTATATATACTGTCCATAAGAGATTTCCAAAATTGCTGCCTCCTTGAAGTTTCAAAATCACGTCCCATAAAGCCAAATATCGTGCAAATCTTTCCAAAAGAAACAGTTACAGCGATTTCTGTGTCTAGATAGCCAGCCACCCTCAAACAACCGTACTTTCGTTTAAGTCAAATCAAGTGGATTTGTCACAACTTTCTTTTTAAGGTTAAAAAAAGGAGGCAAACAAACTGAGCCCAGTGAGCCCGTATAAAATTTCAATAAGGAATTTCCAACATGGATGCCTCCTTGAAGTTTCAAAATCACGTCCCATAAATTCTCCTTATTGCTATAGCTCGTTCACCTCTCATTCAGGGACGTATCCAGAAGGTTGTCTTTCTCACTCTTCTTCCATTTGAATGGACGTGCTCAAAAATATAGAAGAAGTATGGCCACCACTGACTTTATCCTTCTATCCTCCGCACTTCTATCCTTTTCTAACGCAGGAGCTTAAATGGAATCAGGAGAGAGAAACATCAATTTCTGGATTCCCTTTCTGATGATAAATTTTCGTAGAGCTGCGACCTGCGTGATCAAAAGAAACTATTGTAAATGTTTAAAAGCTCTGACGCCTGTTCGGAGGTAAGTATCTCTTTCTGAAATCCGACACATCAGTATAAAAACACCTTTCGACATGACGAACACCTGCTTTTTTATTTTCACTTTTTTACCAAAAAAATGTGAAGGTAAGATTCACTTTAGGGGATAGTGGTTTGTTGGTAGCATATTTCTTGGGGTAAAGGAATTGGGTCAAACGTATGTCGGTAAAATAACGTTGAGTAAAGGCGTCACTTCAGGTTGAGTGTCCCACCCGTATTTTAAAACATTTTATTTCGCTCCATAAGACTTGAAAGTTCCAACTTTACAGCGGAGAGAAAAGTGATAACAGTCGAACACATTACTCTTTCCATTGCTTAAAAATGTAAAAATCAACGTTTGAGAGTAAAAAAAAGTAATTTTCACATAATAAGTGACGGGTGAGACAGTTTTCCTGGAATGACCAAGAAGTTGTAGACCTTTTAAACTGTCCTGTAGGGAAAATGTTTTTAGGTAAACTGGCATACAACGAAAGAAACCGTATGTATATTAACTGCAGGGAAAGTTTGCAACAAACCAAGTTTGTTTGTGATGTCATGCAAAAACGTTCCATTGTCCTTTTTTTAAATTTTTTTTGCTCAACAGCTGTTCACTGGTCAATTTAGCGACCAAAAGGGGGTCAAAATGGGTTTGAAAGGTTGGATCTCCATGTGGCAAAAAAAAGGGACTGAGCTTGATTCCAGGGCCAAGCTCTTCGGCTCGGTTTGAATGAAGGTCAAGATATAGAGCGACACCAATTCGTTGATTAGTCGGCTTCAAACGTCGCATCGCACGCCACGCGAAAGGAACCAAACCATCTACGCCACCGCGACTTCATCTTTGATGAGCATCCCGATCGCCGACAAATCAATCGCCGCTCCGGGCAATCAGAGAGTCAATCAAGAACAGTGGGGGGGGAGGGAGAAAGGAGGGGAGGGAGAGAGGAGGAAGAGAGAGGAGGAGAGGTAGAATATGAAAGACACGTTTTTCATTATTAAAAAAAATTATTTGAACAATTAACTTGATGGAAGATATGGTGAAAAAAAAATTTATTGGAGGGAATACCTGACGAACACTTTCTCACCTTAAACTTAATCTGGGGGGACTCCCTCATATTTTCTGGGGGAAACCCCCCTTTAAAAGTCTGGGAGAGACCCCCATACCCTCCTATAATATTCTGGGGGAGACCCCAGACCCCTCATTAGGGGGTAATTTAACATTACGCTGGTTGCAGAATGTTTTTGCAAATTTTAATCAAAATTCAAATAGCTATATTTGAAAATACCTATTTCAATTTTTCCCTATATTTACACGTTTTCCCATTGATTTCAATGGAAATGTTTTACCCTCCATTACTTGCTCACAATTTAAAATGTCCAAAAATCAAAAATCAAAAAAAGTCCCTCTAGGGAATGCTCAAAGCAACTCTACTGTAAAATTTGGACGCATAAGGAGCATTGGTTCAAAAGATCAAAACATTTCAGATTTTCTAAGAAGTGGGGGTGTCCCCAAGACCTCCCCCAGTCCCCCTCCTTCCCCTTTCTCGGGCCACTAAATCGCAATCGAACCTAAGTAGGGTGCCAATAAGCCCCAGTCCGACCGCATATAAGTATGTGTGACTGAGTGAGATAGAGAGCCATTTGGGAAGTGAGGGTGAAAGAGTGAGAGAGAGAGAGAGGGGGGGAGTCCAGAGCGAATGAGAGCATTGGGTCAATCGGTCCAATTTCGTTCATCTCGTCGATCCTGACTCACTGTGAAGGGGGGGGGGGCTGGTCCCCGAGTTCGGTCGAATTAAGAAAGAGCGGTCGATCGAGAGCGACTTGCAAAATGGCACACGTACTGACCTACTTTACACTCTTCAGATGCTCTGATACACTCTGACATTTACGCGAAAAAACGCGGAACACCGCGGATGAGTCAAGTGAATCGAAAAATTATACAGGCGACGAAAAGGAATCAAGCGATGACCGATGACCGATGAGTGTCCGTAGATTGTTTCGGCTTCAGCGGCCGCATGATGCGGAGGGGGTGCGTGGCGTCCCCGTTCGGCGTCTCGAACGTATACACTCGCAATCGTGCTATATGGCGCGGCGCGGCGTCTCGTAAACGATCGATTATCGTTTACCCCTTCTTTCCATCGATCCGAAAGCAGGGGGCCGATCATTTACTTCATCGATAAACCAATCGTTAAGACTGACTATGAGTGATGCTATTACTAGAAAATCGTAAAACTTGGTTGTTGCTATGGTAATCGTCGTTAAAGTGTATTTAAAAAAAAAAACAAAAAACAAAAAACAAAAAAAAAAAAAAACAACAACAACAACAAAAAAACAAAACAAAAAACAAAAAAAAACCTTCTATGAATAGCCTTTAAATTAACGAGCACTTTAAAGATGGGTACCATAGCAACAGCGAAGTTTTACAAATAGCATCATTCATAGATAGTCTAAACGATCGGTTTATCAATGAAGTAAATGATCGGCCCCCAGGAGCCGGACAAAAGAGGCATGGGGCTAGTAATCGATTCCACGATTCCTGATGGTAATGGGGCTATCGCACACTGCGGTTGTAACTTGTAAGCGATTTAAGGGTAGATTTAGATGTAAAAACCGGCAAAAATAACGACGCGGTAGCTCTAAAAACACACGGAATCCACTTACTCCTTAACTCATGAAATGCTTTTCAACGCGCGAGCGTATAATGATGGTGTTGGGCACTAATACTGGGAATGGGAGATTCGTATCTAATAATACTTTAACTCCTTCAAAAAGTGACCAATAAGAGACAACTTTCCCTTGACACCGGTGTCACCAGAAGTCACGGTGCCATTAATCGGATGTGGGATCACTACTCTGGTAAACATATTTTTTTTTCATTGGTTAAAATTTCATAGAGCGCGCTGATTCTTGGGTAAAATTTCATCGACCTCGTTAAGTTGACCTTTTTGCGAAAATTGCGGCAAAACAGAGTTCGTCAAGAAATTTTATAGGATTTCCGGAGAATACAGATTACAGAAGTCATGGAAGATTCTGAGGGTCTGGACCTAAGGGCCTTAGGTCTCAACCCCCGCCAACAGAGGGCAATCTAACCTACACGCTGCGGACAAATATGTGAACTACAAAACATTACTATTTTTTCGAATAGGAAAATATGTGTAGCGTGTGTTGCCTATACAACAGTTTGCTGGCGTGACAAGTTTTACGTCTGTCGCTGATAATACACAACACACATTTGCACAATACAGTGACAGCAGGTGAGAGGTTTACAAATCGCCATGGAGCTCAACACCAGCGGATCCAGGAAATCATCCTTCTCCCTCTTTTCCTATTAGAACGCTCGTGATAGAAAAGGATATCAGAGGGTGCGAATATCACGCCAATGCCCCTTATCTGTCCTTTTCTAACACACAAGTTCAAACGGGTAAAGAGGGATAGAGAGAGAGAGAGAGAGAGAGAGAGAGAGAGAGAGGGGGGGGGGGGAGAGGACAAACTTCTGGATCCGCCAATGGGGGTTCACGTTGGTCGTTGGAGCGTCACGTCACCCCGCGCCGGCCGCGTTGTTGTCGACTTCGAGAAAAACTTTTGCAAAATTGCTTTACAGATGAGGCATCGAACGCCAGACGCAAAAGCTCCCCGGGACCCGGGAGTAATTTAAAGCTCGACTCCAAAAGTTCCGTTGAAGAAAGTTTGAAAGTTTTGTGGTGACGCGAGAGGGAACTAATATCTGAAGAAAGCTCTCTCGAAATGTAAATCAAAGGCCTCCTACATACGCGCGTGCCTGATTGGGTGCGGGAGGAGGGAGGCCGCGTACATACGTACAGTCCACTTTTATTTGACGGCTGAGAAAGAGGGATAAGAGGCACGGGAGGGGGGTGGCGAAGCAGTGGCGGTGGAGGGGGTGAGTTTTCTCCCCCTTTATCCCCAACTCCTTTTCTTGGCCCGAATGTTCGACAAAAAGTGGCCGCCTGCGTCTCTGGCTCTATTTGCGTGGGACTCGGTTTATTTGCTTTTTTTGTCCCTTTCTCTAGCAATAGCATGGCGCCCGCACTGTGGGCCAAAAAACGAAATTGGCTGAATATTATTTCATCAACAAAAAAGGCAAGATGATCAAAGAGGAAATTTAAAAAAAAAAAAAAAAAAAAAAAAAAAAAAAAAAAAAATCAATAAAAAAAAATAATGAAACTAAAGTTATAACCAATCTTGTGTTAAATTGAATTGACTTACATAAAAGTCGCAAGAAGCTTTTTCCTTTTAAAACCACACAGCTTGCTCTTTGCAAATGTTTTGAAAAGAAAATTGGTCAACCCTTTCAATACCACGCCCTAGTTTACTTGTTTCAGTGACTAGATCTACCTCACACAATGCCAGTTTTGTATATTCACAATAATAGCGGCTCAAAATTGCTAATATTTTGAAAATAATTATTTTCTCAAGCGCCTTCAAACCACTGTGTATGCAAAATCATCACGGCAGTGTAATAGTATTTACATACCCACTTGGTTTGAGCGATCGAACATTGCTTCGTCTTCGTAACCTGGTAGAGAGAGGGGTAAATTATCTATTTCGCTGCTTAAAATGTGTCGAAAGACATGAATTTTTCAATAAAATACCGACACTTAAAACAAAGACTGCGGCGAAACTCAACAAATATTCGTAGCCGGAAAATTCATGATTCTCTATCCATTGTGCGCCGAAGAAGTCACATGTGCTCTTTCAAAAGACGGTGTTCACTTTAAAATCCTTTGGATTATTGAATTTGTACAAAGAGTGTTACAATTCACTGAGTAGCCGCCGTTCCGATTTTTTCGAAATCTTCTAGTCTAACGCGTCCCCCCCCTCCGATGACACCGCATTGTAAGAATGTACTTATTTTTGTAGACCGTCACGTTATTTTCATTCTTCGCGTGTGAGTTGAGATGTGTTTAAGGGGTGTGTTTTGGGTCTGTTGCAAACTTTTGCTACTGCATTATAAAGGGTTGATTCCAACGTAATATCGCGCGAAAATCTCATGAAAGAATCAAATAGTCCACTCACAAACTCAATAAATGTGTTTCACAAAATTCAAAGATGGTATAGTCGAACGAGCTTTACCAATAGAGAGGCTGATACATGTTATTAGTCCTATCCCAAAGTGTGACAGCATGGGCGATCTGATTCTGGTTTGTATCATTCTTTTTAACCTTAAACCAAAAATCATGATTAATTCGGTTAAAATTGGTTTTAACCGAAAGTGTAAGTGTTTTAGAATGGCTACCAGGACACAAAATTTCAATTCAACTATCCAGGTGAAAAATCCGGCCTATTTCTGACAAGTGGCAGTTTCTTCATCGTGCAAATCCTTCCAGAAGAAACAGTTATATCAATTTCTGTGTCCAGATAGCCATCCCTAACCACTTGTTCTCAACGAGCTATAACTTTAGAGTGGCAGCGGATTGGTCCACCTTGTGCCACACAGAGTAGAAGGAATCCCGGGAAAAAGCGGAATTTGGACGGCAGATTCCAAGGTTTGAGGTTACATTTTGTTCGTCGTTTCCGGCGATGCCCGAGTTTGTTTACGAAACGACCGGAAACGACATGCAAACTTTTAACCTCAAAATCGATTTTTTTCGGCAAGATGGCGGCGCTAGGTGACAGCAGTGAGCCAGCGGAACGTTCCTTGATTTGCCACTCTAAAGTTATAGCTCGTTGCTTGTTCTTTGGTTTCAAATCAATTTCAAACGGATTTGTCACAACTTTCTTTCTGAGGTACAAACAAACAAACAAAAAAACAAAAAACAAAAAAAAATACAAAAAACAAAAAGCAAACAAACCGAGCCCGGGTAAAACGTCCAAAGAGATTTCCATCATGGCTGCCTTTTTGAAGTCAAAATCTTCAAAATCACGCCCCATTCATCCTCTATACTGCTACAGCTCGTTGGGGGGGGGGGGGTAGACCTAGCTAATTGCAGCTTCCTCTATGCTTTCGTGACGAAAAACAACGAGAAGTTAAAAGAAAATGTAAAAATTTATATTCGCAATGCACGGGAAGTAAGAACGAGGGAGAGAGGGAGGGGGAGAAAGGGCGGGAGACAGAGATGACGGAAAACAACGGCAATGAAGATGAAGAAGGGAGAGTGAAAAAAAAGCAGAGTCGAAGTGTTGGACTCGCCGAGACGAATAGAACGAGAAATATGACGTCACAATAACAGAGGATTGCGAGTGTCAATTGCCAAGCGAGGGCGACCTTGACTCAGAAGTAGAAGGAAACGGAACATCGCCACCACAAAGAGGAGAGAGAAAGAGAAGATATCCAGACGGAGAGAAGAGATGATGACCAAGCGTTCTCTCGATCATCACTCATCAGCTCTACTTTCCAACACCTGATAAAGTAGAGCCCATAATCAGGCTCAACAGTCAACAGTGCAACTGGCAATGAACTAAGCTCTCCAACTAGCTTAACCTGTAACGGGGCTAATAATACAAATGGGGGCTGGGGCTCTGCAAACTTTTGCTGTGGGCGATTGAAGAGTCGATTCTTGCATAATAACCCGTTAAAATGACGATGAGCACACTTAAAAATCACAAAATTCACTCTCAGAATCGGGCTTAATGGCAAAGAGACGCAGGTATCATGGAAGATTCCTATCTAAATTGAGACATATCTCTGTGCTTCCTTAGAGAAAGAGACAAATTAGACAGGAATCTCCCATAAAATCTGCGTTGAGCCGCCATTACGAACTTGCCGTTAAATCAGTTATGTGGGTTTATTACTGAATTTTAGACTTTCACAGAGTGGTTTTTGTGATTTTCGATGGTTTATACATTAAAATAGACTATTCATTTCCTCACAGCAAAAGTACGCAAGAGCCACATTGTAAGTCCTATCCCATTGTAAGTGAGGCAGTATGGGCGATCTGATTCTGGTTTGTTTGCCTCATAATTTTTAACCTCAAATCAAAAGTGTAATTAATTCAGAGGAGATTAGTTTTAAACGAAAGTGAAAGTGTTTTATAGTGGCTATCTGGACAAGTGGACACAGAATTTCCAAAAACAAAAAAACAAAGAAAAAAAACAGAAAACAACATTCTTTGGTCAGCTCAACTGAAGTCATTGCTTGGTCATTTTTCCACCAAAGTTTTTGTCAGCGCTACCAAAGCGTTTTTTTCCTACATACAACTATCCAGGTGAGAAAATTTGGCTTGTTTCTGTCACGTGTCGCAGTTTATTTATCCTGCAAATCCTTCCAAAAGAAACAGTTTCATCGATTTCTGTGTGTTTCTTTCTTTGGCTGTTTTTGGTTTCAGAATCACTGAGGCATCGATCAATGGCGTGCGTATAGCAATGAACAGAAAATTCAGTATGGTAGCCGCTAACAAAACCTTTGGTAAAAAAAAATGACCCGGCAAAAGACTTTAGTAGAGCTAACCAAAGGTTCTGCACTTCTAACTAAAGAGCTTTTGCTGGGTGAATAAAATATTAGGTTGGCTCAACTCAAGTCTTTGGCTGAGTCATTTTTCTACCAAAGAATTTGTCAGCGCCATACCAAAGTGTTTATTCCCTCTGTCTTTTTCCCTGTATATAGCGCGCAATTTGGCAACGTTGTAGTTCGTCCATTTACACCCGTAAAAAAGATCGATTGGGTGTTCGGTGATCACCTTTACATTGGACATGTTACATGGGATTAAACGGACACGATACAACGTTGCCAAATTGCACACCACGCCACTTGCATCGATATTTTATACGGGCTCAAATGGACGAAATGCAACTTTTGCCAAATCCGTTTATGTTCCTCTTTCCGCTTTATTTGTCATCTTCCTCTCATCTTCCCTCTGCCAGATGTGATCGCTCAAGAATCTCTTGGAAGAATCTCTTTTTCGGGGGGGGGGGGGGGGGGGGTTACCCAAACTCCTTTCTAAATGGCATTCACCTTTTCCTTCCAATATTCATGGCATCGTGGCAGCTTTCTTACTCTCTTTCACACTCATCGCACCGAGGTCTGAGACTATGAGATCGTCAAAAAGAGGCCAGAAATCACAAAGTATAAATTTTTCATCAATCTATCATTTAGAAACTTTTAAAATCAATTTGAAACACTGAGAACCCTTAGAACGAGAAATGTTAACCTGAAAATTTCACGAGGAGCTCGAATGAAGCTCCAAAGGTCAAAAACTATGATTTTTTAAGACTTTTTTTCCACTGATTTTTGTCCATTTTTACTTTCTTGGAAAAACATAGGGAAAAATTGGAATATTTGAAATATAGCTGTTTAAATTTTAACTAAACTTTGCAAAAATATTCTGCAACCAGCCTACTATAAAATTAATCCCTTATAGGGGGGGTCTGGGGGTCTCTCCCAGAATATTATAGGGGGTCTGAGGGTCTCCCAGAATATTAAATGGGGGTCTGAGGATCTCCCCCAGAATATTAAAAGAGGTTCTGGGGGTTTCTCCCAGAAAATATAAGGGGGTCGGGGGCCCCCAAATTAAGTTTGATATGAGAAAGTGTCCTTGAGGTATTCCCTACAGTTTATTTTTCACTGTTTTTTGTCCATTTTTTCTTGATCTCAGACCAAAGTGCGTCGTTAAAATACCTCGGAACGAGAACGGCGGACGAGGACCGAAAAAAAAGCAAGAAAAACAACTCGGAGTGTGCAAGCTGAAGAGAAGGAGAGTGGTGGTGTGATCATGGCGGGGGGGGGGGGGGGGGGGGAGTGACGGCTGTTGGGGTGGAGGGAGGGTAGAGCAGGGAAGATGACAAAAATTTGGAGGAATAACGGAAAGTGATTAATCAGTCAGGCAGGATACAACTGTGCTACACCATACAGTAGGGTCAGAATATTGAATTTTCTGGACTTCATTCATGCGCAGGAATAAAAAGAGAATGAACTACGAATATTCTCGCACACTATTGCTATAGTCGATTGATCGATAAAATCGATTATAAATTGAACCTCGAAAAATAACGATGGTGGCTCTGGAAACTCACGAAATCCGTCCCTAATCTCATAAAATAATTTAAAATGCGCGAGCGTAATTGCGGTGTTGGGCACTGATAATGAAAGATTCCTATCTTAATTTCGTCACTTTCTCTACGCTGACAAGGAAGATTCACAGAGTAATTAGACACCAGAGGAGTGATCCACATCCGATTAGGTACCGTAACACCTGGTGACACCGGGGTCAAAGAAAAGTTGCCTCTTATTGGTCACTTTTTGAAGGAGTTACAGTACTACGAGATAGAAGTCTCGCATTATTAGTACCCAACGCCGCCATTACTTGCGCGCATTTATCCAATCATTTTATGAGTTTAGGAGAGGATGCCGTGAGTTTGTAGTGTTACAATCGTTATTTTAGAAGGTTTTTACATCTGAGTCAACCTTTAAATCGCTTACAGCAAAAGTGTGCACAGTTATAATGCAAGAAAATCAGTATAATGGGGCTCTTGCTTTCAACAATTGAAAAGGTAACTCTAGAGTAAAATCTAACGAAAATTACGATGAGCGCATTAACGAATTACGAAATTCACTCACAGACTTACAAAATGACTTTAACAGTTCATGCGTAATGGCGGAGTTACGCAGCTACAATGAGAGATTCCTATTTAACTTGAGACTTTCTTCTGTGAGTTTCTACGGAGAGAGTGACAAATTAGACAAGATCCCTCCATGACACCTGCGTAACTCCGTCATTTAAGAGCAAAGATGGAGGAACTATGCAGTATATGCAGGTATCATGGGATATTCCCATCTAATTCGCCTCTTTCTCTTTAGAAATACACAGAGGAAAGTTTCAAATTAGAAAGGAATCTCTCATGGTATACCACCGCACCGTGGCTCCGCCACGACGCAGCCCCACTCGCCCTCCCTCTCATTGGCGGATTCAGCTCTCGCGAACGGGGGGCGGGCGGCGAACTTGGTATTTTTGCCCCCCGGAGACCCCCTTTTCCTTTTTTCTCTCTTCCTTTGCCTTTTCCTCCCCCTCTTCTTCCCTCTTCCCCCTTTTTTGGCCGAATACAGAGGGGGGGCACCCCTGTATCCGCCAATGCTCCCTCTGTATCCACCGTCGTTTCCAGAAAAATCAATTTTTCGAGTAGCTGTGCGCCCCGGTCCTACTGTCGCTGATATTCGCCTTCAGGCCGCAGGACCTCTCTTTACATGTATAGGCTCAGCAGGACTCAGGTATGGTGTGGTGGGGACTCGGGGAGGCTGGTTGGCATGGCGCACAGTGGAGAGAGTCAATACGAGAGGTCGGACATGAAATATTTAAATAAAAATGCAATATTTTGGGTTTTTACGATCACAAAATGCATTGCAATGAGTGATTCTTACAAAGTTACAACCAAATGGGGCTCTTGCAACTTTTTGCGATAAGCAAATAAATCATTCATTCTGATGTAAAGACCAGCGAAATTCACACAAAGAAAGTCTAAAATTCGGTAATAAAAACTCTGCACATAACTGCTATAACGACAAGTTCATAATGGCGATGGCGGTTCAACACAGGTATCATAGGAGATTCCTGTTTTTTACGTCACTTTCTCTACGGAAACACAGAGATATGTCTCAATTTAGATAGGAATCTCCCATGAAACCAGCATCTCTCCACCATTAAGCCCGATTTTGATAGTGAATTTCATGATTTTTTAGTGTACTTGTCGTCATTTTTACAGGTTTTAAGGCAAGAATCAACCCTTCAATTATACAGATAGCAAAAGTTTGCAAGAGCTCCATTTTACGAGAAAACCAATGACATTACTCTCAAACTTCAACGTTGGGTATCAACGGAAATACAAGCATCTAAAGTTTACATATATCATGTCCTGCCTCTCCCATTGACTCGCTCCAATGAGTGGCGGGTCACAGCAACTCAACTGCGCAGTCGCTGTCGGTGACTGTTGCCTCTAGCATCGAACTCGTCGATGATTTCGTTGGATGATTCGGAGTCGGGTATGGACTTGTTTAGTGCGACGCGACATCATGAAAAAAAAAATTGGACTTAATTACTGAACATTCAAGTTAATTACTGAACTTTTGACTTCTGAGATGTAGTTTTCGTGATTTTTTCTGGATTTTTCCATCAGATTTAACTAATCATTTGCTTCAAAGCAAATGAATAGTTTGCAAAAGTTTGCAAGAGCCCCATTGATGGGATAAACATTTTAGGAAAAATTTAACTTTAACCCTTTCATACACGCATTTTGGGATATTAGAATTTTTTTGAGATTGATTTTTTTAGACCATTCAGAAAAGGCGACGATTTTCTAAGGATTTTGATGCATGGGTCACTCGACTTTTTTAAAAATGTTCATTTAAATTCCATTGAATCCCACGTTAAATAAAATGCTACACATGTGTACCACTTCCCGTGAACATTGGCGGATACAGGGGGGTGGCGAAGGGGGTGATTGCCCCCCCCCCCACCCCCGTTTGGACCACAAAATGGTAAAAGAGGGAGGAGGAAAGGGGAAAGTAAGAGCGAAAAAGGAAAAAGGGGGTCATAAAGTGGCAAAAATCCCAAGTTCGTCCCTCCCGTTCGCGAAGGCTGGATCCGCCACTGCCCGTGAAAGGATTAGAACCAAAAATTCTCAAAAATACATATTCTTCCGAACTTTGACACGTGGGTTTTGGTACACCCCACCCTGTATATATGGTCGGGAACGGAAATAATGTTCGACGACTCCCTGGACAAGGGCTATACCCGCAAGCAGACGACGTGAGCTTGCATCGCTATTCGTGCATTTCATGCCAGATTCAACGCTCCAGCAGACCCGTTCATTCATTTCTGACAAGATAAGATCTTATTCCTTGCACGAAACTGAATGAGACGATTCGCGAATTTGTGTTAAAATCTTAAAATCGGCAACTTGGCTCATAAAAGCTCCATAATATTCCCACACCTAACCATTAACAAATGCCGTAATTGCCAATTCGAGTCGAGGGAACGTAGTCATAATTTTCAGCTCGCAAAGTGGGCAAGTTTCAAAGTAGCCCTCCCCCAGCCGTGGGAACCCCCCCCCCTCCCCCGGCCCCCTTTCAGCAGTCTTGCTCTCACGCGGACAGAATTTCCTCTCGGAGGAAATAAAAGCAGAAGAAAACGGTCTTGCGCGCGGCGAGAACTTCAAAATGATACAATCAGATGGCGCCACGTTTTCACGTGTTTCCCCGAGCCCCCCCCCCTTTCATACCAGCCTTACCACATAATATGTTGCCATAAACATGAGTCAAAGATTACCTAGACATACCAGAGGAGTACTCTGAGCAACGAGCTACAGCAATACTGCTGTGGCGTATCGTGCAATTTGGCAACGTTGTATTTTGTCCATTTAAACCCATGTAAAAGATCGAATGCAAAGGTGTTCACCGAACGACCATCACTTCGATCTTTTTCATGAGTTTAAATGGACGAACTGCAACGTTGCCGAATTGCACGCTATACGCCACTGAGCAATTGAGAGGCTGATAAATGTTAAAAGTCCTATCTTTATGTGTGACAGCATATGGGCGATCTAATTCTGGTTTGTTTGCCTCCTTTTTTAAACCTAAAATAAGAAATTGTAATTAATTCAGTGGAAATTGGTTTGCAACGAAAGCAAAAGTGTTCTAGAGTGGTTATCTGTACACAGAAATCCAATAAGTAAATATCCAGATTAGAAAATCTGGCTTATTTCTGTCGTGTGTCAGTTTCTGTATCGTGCAAATCCTTCCAGAAGAAACAGTTGCATCGATTTCTGTGTCCGGATAGCCACCCTCAACACTTTCGGTTTTTTTTTTTTTTTTTTTCCCCATTTCAATGACAAAGGAGGAATTTTTCATGGCAGTAAAAGGGTTTAAATCATCTCCAGCGGCGCACAATGGAACAAGTCAATGGGTGAGGCCGGCCAACTTTAAATGCGTGTATCTCTTTTAGGCAACGTAGGAGTTTGAAAGCGATTTCATTGGTTTTATTTATTTTATTTATTTGACGGTAAAAACATTCTTTGCATTTTTATAGTAATGTATTCCATGCCCGACTCCTCCCATCGACTCGCTCCCACTGTGCGGAAGCTCGAGCCACTGGCGCAACCAGGATCTCTTCCATCTCTCTCATTTCCCATTTGAATGTATAAGTAGGAAAAGGACTGAAATAGGGGGTTCTATCCCGGTGTCTATCCTTGTCTAACATACGTTTTTTAATAGAGAAAAGAGAGAGATGAAGAAACCAATTTCAAGAGGATTTGTCACAACTTTCTTTGCAAAGGTTAAAAAAAAGAAAAAAATGAGGCAAACAAACGGAGTCCGGTGAAACTGGCTTATACGATCTGAATTCCCTGATAAGTCCATGTTTTCCCTGATGGCATATCGAATTCATTGACAATTAATTCCAGGTTTTCCTTGGTGCTTGAAACCCTCCACAAGTACGATTCATCAACCAGGAAATTTCTAGCACCATTGCCAGAATGGGTCTGTTGCAAACTTTTACTACAGCGATAATCGATATATGTAGATTGTAGAGTGTTGAATCTTCAGTAAAATCACGTGAAAAGTCCATTGGTGCATGGTGTCAGAAAGTCATAAAATGCAGTATTGAACTCACAAGAGGCGTTTCACTGAAACCCAAGATGGCGGTAAAATATGGAGCAACCTGTGTGCACGCACTGTGAACATCCATGATAGCCAACGTTAACAACCTCACAGCATCGGAGGTTATGAGTTCGTTTGCGTTGTGATTGCGGTTGTGATCGATGTTGTGACTTTGTGAGGTTGGCCATCTTTGATGTTCATGGTGCTTGCATACAGGTTGCTCGATATTTTACCGCCATCTTGGATTTCAGTTGAATGCCTCTTGTGAGTTTGTTATTGCATTTTATGACTTTCTGCTGCCACCAATGGACTTTTCATGCGATTTTACAAGAGATTGATCACTCTATAGCGCAGTAGCAAAAGTTTGCAACAGACCCATTCTGGTATCCGTACCATACAACGCTTGAAAAGTTGGTCGAAATAGTGCGACCAGATTCTGTGATCGAAAAGCCCGACTTTTCTAGAAAAAGTACTAGAAATTTCTCGGTTGACAAATCGATGTGCTTTTCTGGTAATATTATTAGAATTATGTTTTATTATTTTCAAAGCACAGAACATGGCAACCTTGCGGACCTCACCGACAGCCAACGTGAATCTAAACCGCTCACTCCTCAAACTATCAAAATCGACGGGATGTTACGACTAAAATATGCAAATGTGTCGATTATTTGTAAAAAAAAAAAAAAAAAAAAAAAAAAAAATAGACGCGGCCGTGTCCAGGCCTTCAGGAATTAGTTTAGAGAACTCGCCTACCAAGTCGTAGAAACTAAGCCTCTGAAAGCCATCGGCGGATACAGGACTTTGTCTGTCTCTCTCTCCTTCCATTTAAACACGTGCGTTAGAAAAGTATAGCAGAGAGAGCCATCACGTGACTTTAGCCCCATATCTCCATCCTTCTCTAACGCACTTGTTCAAATGGGAAGAGCGAAAGATGCGGACAAATTCCTACATCCGCCTATGCTGAAAGCACTAATCTTCATTCAGAGGCGGATCAAATAATTTTCCCTCCTCTCTCTCGGTCCATTAGAATGCATGTGTTAGAAAAAGATAGAAGAGGGGGCGAAAATCACATGACTGCCCCAATCGGTCCTTTTCTAACACACGCGAGCAAACGGGCGCAGATAGATAGAAAGAAAAAATTTCTTGGACCTGCCATCGCCTTCAGCATAGATTGATCGATTCATAATCTCTCAAATTGATGATTTCCTAGAAGTTTGATTTTTTCGCCGAGTTTTGAACTACTCCCTTAAACGATTTGCTGAGTGGCTGAGTAGCTGAATGGGCAAAGTTGCGGACACCAATTTTGAGGGCTGGACCTTATCGGGTATCGGGTATAAGAACTCATAACAGATACGTACCAGGCGTTCCTTGTCGGAAGGGGTCATTGGAGCCAACGTGAGCTGGAAAAGAAAAAAAGAAGAAGACACATAAATTATTGATGAGCTGACATAAAATTTTGGGTTCAGGTAGTTTCACGCATTCTAGTCAAAAAAGTTCCTTGCACCAAATATGAATGGGCATCCGAAAAAAGGCACACGTGCAATGTGCATTTCATTAGATTTTGAGTCTACACTCTTCTCACCACTTTTTTAATGCACGGAAATTGAGCTATCCAAAAATTATTTTTAGGTCTTCTTCCTGATCCTTTTGAGAACCAAAATGAAATTTTTCACATCAAAGCAGTTGCATTCTGTAAAGGCAGCATAGTTTTTTGTCTCTCCTGAAAAAGCGGGTTTTTTTTTTTTTTTTTTTTTTTTTTTTTTTTTTTTTTTTTTTTTTTTTTTTTTTTTTTCAATGTGCGTCTTTTCTGGATGCCTATTCACACAAGAGGACTTTTTATGGCCAAACAGCACACAGCGAAAAATCTAGGTTAGAGAAAAACGCGTTTCAAGTTTTTATTTATTCATATTTTACACCCATAGTATGCGTATGCCACTAGGAAAAAACTTCTCCTTCACTTCTCGGTAGAAGTATCAGCATGCAACTTTCA
Source organism: Trialeurodes vaporariorum (assembly GCA_011764245.1). Lineage (NCBI taxonomy): Eukaryota > Metazoa > Arthropoda > Insecta > Hemiptera > Aleyrodidae > Trialeurodes > Trialeurodes vaporariorum. The sequence goes on from VMOF01000002.1 coordinate 44,306,230, forward strand.
TGGAACATTCTTGAGGGTATGAGGAATCCAAATCGCGCATTGCCGACCAAACAGCATATTCGCGTATATGCTGTTTGGCCGAAAAGGTCCTCATCTAGAAGTAGGTAGCTCTTTAAATCTTTGCAACTGTTCTTACTCGACGGATATGGTGTTGCATACACATAATTTTGAAGGGGACTTAAAATAAAGATGCGGTACTTACTGTCTTTGGTTTTTTTCTTTCTCTACTTATTCATATAAAAGGAACAGGTAACAATAATACATGTTTTATGGGGAATGGAAGAAAGTCTGCTCATTAGAATTTTCACGACCGAGCTAACTCCCACGACTTTTTTTCGAGTTCCACGTGTCACGCGAGACGAAATCCACAATAAGAACAAGTGGATATCAAATTATGATAGGAAAATTAATAATTTTTGTCTCATTATTTTGTACGCTGAATACTTTCTCAGGGACAATCTGTGCTTCATAAGATTTAATCTCATTTCGGAGACGCACAATGAAGGCAAGGGTCAAACTGTTGAGGCCCCTCACTGCGTCTTTAAAGTTTAGGGTCATAAAAACAACAATCGAGATACCGTTCATTTAAAAAAATCTTTCCTCATTTCACTAGCGGACAATGAGAACCATCGGCAGATCCAGGAATTTTTCCTTCTCTCTCTTTTTCTCTCTTTTTCTCTCTCTCTCTCTCCCCCTCCCCCCCTCTCTCTCTGACTCTCTGACTCTCTCTCTCTGACTCTCTCTCTCTCTCTCTCTCTCTCTCTCTCTCTCTTCTCTCTCTGACTCTCTCTCTCTCTGACTCTCTCTCTCTCTCTCTCTCTCTCTCTCTCTCTCTCTCTCTCTCTCTCTCTCTCTCTCTCTCTCTCTCTCTCTCTCTCTCTCTCTCTCTCTCTCACTCACTACCTCTCTCTTTCCCCCTTTCCCGACCAGTTGAAAACATGTGTTAGAAATGGATACAAGGGAGCCATCACGTGACTTTGGCCTGAATGCCTTTCCTTTTCTAACACATTTGTTCGAATTGGAAGGGAGAGAAAACAAATTCCTGAATCCGCCTCTGATGATAAGCACACTCGTGCTTGCAGAATAAATGATACTATCAGAGATTATTATTTTTTTTTTTTTATGGCCAGGCTTACTTTTCGTATGGAGCCATACTTGGCAGACTTCCCTTATCTTCTTATACTTAATCATTCTTAAAGGTCTCATACTTCTAATTCCAAAAAGAAGTTGTAAAAAAACACCAAATTTATGTGAAAGTAGTGGCGGCTCGAGAAGTGCGAAACTGATTTTTTGTTTTTCGTTTTAATAGCAAAAATAAAAGTAAATCTGTATTTATTTGATTAAAAATTGGCCTGACTTCTTCTTACAAAGAGTGAATTAGTTAGTTCGAATCATATGAAGTCCTGGCACAATCTTCCGAAACTTTAAAATGGCTTTCTGTCATGTTGGGTGCAATCAATGGGGCAGTTGCGAGCTATAACTTTAGAGTGGCACATCAAGGAACGTTCCGCTGGTTCATTGTTGTCACCTAGGGCGCCGCCATCTTGCCGTAAAAATCGATTTTGAGGTTAAGTTTTGTAGGTTGTTTCCGGTCGTTTCGTAAACAAACTCGGGCATCGCCGGAAACGACCTACGAATCTGTCGTCCAAATTCCCGCAAAATTCCGAACGACCTACAAAATTTAACCTCAAACCTTGGAATCTGCCGTCCAAATTCCGCTTTTTCCCGGGATTCCTTCTACCCTGTGTGGCACAAGGTGGACCAGCCCGCTGCCACTCTAAAGTTATAGCTCATTGGGCAGTTGCAAGGGTCTGTAATGTTGTGTTTTTTGTAAAGAAAATGAGAGTACTTGATGAGATGAAAACAAAGATGCTTTGGTTTCTAATTAAGTCCCACTGTTCCGGTGATGAGATTTTGGCCCAAAATAAATTGTATTAAATGGGAATTCCGCGTAGTGACGTCACTACGCACACTATATTTTACAACTTTACACGTGTGTATCTTCAAAGCGGGGGCACTTAGGAAAAGACCAAGCATACCATTGTTCTAATAGCTCATCAAGCACTATTATTTTATTTATAAAAAACAAAACATTTCAGACTCTTGCAACTGCCCTATTTGAGAAAATACATATGAATGGTATGATCCACGACGGAAGGACCGACATTTTGCAAAACGTGTTCTCTTGAGTTCTGGGACCGAATAGTGTTACGTCCTCACGGTCCCGCATGCATAGATGATCGGTGAGCACTAGCGGGGAGTTGAAACCCCACGCAGCTAAACTTAAAAGCACACACAGCGCACCATCCATCGTATTTTCGGGGGACCGTCAAGCATAGGCGGCGCGTATAAGGGGCTATTGGGGCTATAGCTCCCCCCCCCACTTTTTTGGGAACAAGGGGCTAAAAAAATTTTTGAACGAGAAAAAAAGGAAAAAAGGGAAAGAGGAAAAAGAAAAAAAAGAGAAAAAGAAGAAAAAAGGTTATTCCCCCCCCCCGCCTGCGTCAAACGTTATTATAAAAAAGGTGAAGAAAGAGGGGGGGGAAAAAAAAAAGCTGTTGATTTTTAGCCCCCCCCCCCCACTTTTTGACCCCACGCGCCGCACATGCCGTCAAGCCGCGACATTATTTGGTCCCACGGACCAACAAATGTATGGTTCCGGCAGTGTGCACAAGTTAAATTGCGTACGGTCTCGACCAATCAGAAAGCCTAGTCAGCCAACTCACGTCGTATGACCGTGCGCTGGAGTCCCTGTATGTAGAGAGTTAAGACAAGTGAAACCAGGGGCGCCGCGCCGCCATTGGATGCGTTTTAGCACATTTGTTTACATTCTGAGGGCCTTTGATGTGTTATGGTCCAATGCAAAGATTACAGCGCCGTAGAGTTTCAAACCGTGGATCCTTTCGCTGCTTTTGTTGATCGACATCTATTTGCGCTTTTAAAGATTCTTTTGGAATTATACACATTCTTGAGGTGCATTAATGCATCATGTATTGAAAATAACAAATTCATCGACAATGCACTCTTTATATCCGTAAAACACCGCTAGGCCCGTTGTTATAGTGAACAACTGTTTCTAAACAAATCCGCAAAAACGCATCGCCCGAAGAGCCTAAAAATCTTTAACCAAATTAGAGGTTGACTACCCTCTTGTCTTAATTCTCCACATACGTCATACAGGGACCCTAGTTAAAACCCAACACAGCTACTCTTAAAAGTAAGCACCATCCAACGTCTTTCGGGGACCGTCAGGCGTCAACCAGCAACATTACCCTGACAAAAATGGTCCGTGCACGTCGATAAGGTCCATAACCAATTTCCTACACATAGTATGGATATGCATGGATCTGTAAGGTTATCAACACGTATATCCATACGACATTCATTATCCACACCACACACATCCATACTCTGTATAGAGAATTGGTTATGGACCTTATGGACCTGTATGGACCATTTTTGGCAGGGTATTTGATCCGAGAGCATGAAATGCCACGAAACGCAAAACACTCAACTTTTAAACAAGATACTATCACTTTACATAAGATTGAATGATCGGAGGGAGGGGGCAGTGGAGCAGCGTGCGATTTGGCAACGTAGCAGTTCGTCCATTAAAACCCATGGAAAAGATCGAAGTGTTGGGTGTTCGGTGAACACCTTCGCATTCGACCTATTACATGGGTTTAAATGGACACAATACACTGTTGCCAAATTGCACGCTACGCCACTGGGAGGGGGGGGGGGGGAGAAAGGCTGATGTCTAATAGGCGCACAAAAAGAGAAAAGAACCGCTAAACTCGCAGTCACATTTTTGCTCAGATGAATGATATTCATGACGTCCAGTTTAGGGAGAATTGTGCAAATACCACGAATTAATTGTCTCGCCTTCTCATGACGTAAAAATTTCTCTTAGTTTTGTGGAGGAAAACGTGGGAAACAGGAGCAAGAAATAAATAAAAGTAAGTAGAAAAAGATCAACTAACTCTCTCTCCCTCTCTCTCTCTCTCTCTCTCTCTCTCTCTCTCTCTCTCTCTCTCTCTCTCTCTCTCTCCCGTCCCCTCTCTCTCCCCCTCTCAGGGATCCACTTCTACACAGAAAAAAAATTGGAGAAAACACTGGGTAACACTTCTGAAATAAACTACTAATCTACAATAATCTACGATACTATGTACTACTACTCCTACAGCTAAACAGATAAATAAATGGGTAAATTCTTAGGTGCTATGCTACTCGACAGCACCTTAAAAAAAAAAAAAAAAAAAAAAAAAAAAAAAAAAAAAAAAAAATAGATAGATAAGTAAATAAATAAATTTATCGTCAGTTAAATAAAAAATAAACAAAAAATAAACTGAAACTCATTAGAAGAGTCAAGCTTGTCAAACTGAACTATCTTATCAGCTCAAAACAGAAATTTGGTTTGGCCATGAGGAAAATATAAACAAAACAAGGCATGATAACGTTTTCCTACTCCCATGACAGGAAATGGGGCGGAAGGACTAAACACATTAACCGCGTTGCCACCGGAGGCAAAACGTATACATAGAGCAAACACAATACGTATGAGAAATATAATTTGGGCTGGTGCGCACCTTCACAGTGGCGGCTCGTACACAACTTGGCAACAATGTTATCCCTCCGTTTGACGGTACGTAAAACAATCGATTCCAAAGTCAAGGAGCGAGCGCTTCACCAGCAATCGATTGTTGAGCGTGGATTCGAATGGTTAGTTGTTGCCAAAGAGCACTAGCCGCCACTACACAAGGGGTCTGGAAAAATAGGCCTGTTTAGAGCGACGTCACGAAAAAAATTGGATCCAAACAAATGCTCCATCTCACTCGCTTTCGTGGGCTTTCCAATACGAGCCAGGATCCAAATTTTCAAATGCAGATTCGTGCTGGTAAACAACAAATTCTCTCAGATCTCATCACACAATTAGACTCCCAACGTACCTTAAAATGTAATCACGTTTGAACAACATTCTCGAAACATAACGCATTAATTTACAGTCACAGTTTCTTATCCACACCACGTACTATACTTCGATATGAAGAGAGGTTAGGATAATAGAGTGTCATGGGCGGTGATATCGGCTATTTGAACGGTTCAAAATTTAACGGTTCAAATTTTGAACCATCTGTGAACCGGTTTTTTGTCGGTTTACACGGTTTCAATTTTCGGTTCAGGTTCGGTGTAGGTTCAAGCCAGTTTAAAATTAAGGTTCACGATTCGGTTCGGTTCAACATTTTCCAGCTGTTCGGTTCGATTTTTGGTTCACGGCTCGGTTCGGTTCAACATTTTTCAGCGGTTCGATTCGGTTTTTGGTTCGGTTCGGTTCAACTCCCTGCTTTAGACAAAAATGAGTCAGTTTGAGCTCGAAATTAAGAAGCGTGAGGTTAGTTAAATGAAACAGATTAGACAACGCTGTTCATCTCTCGCCGTCTCCTCGCAAAAAAACGAGAGAAAAAAAGGAGGATGGGGGGGGGGGGGAGAACACCTAATACCGGTTCTTATTTTCTATCGCGCGTTGTGCCGTGGCCTGGGATCGCGCATCGTTGACAGGACGATTCTTGCTCACACTAACACATTCGCACGAAGTATATACAACGTTAACACACACTCACACATATCTTCAAACCATAGATGACTAATTGTGCGGGCAATATTTGACAACGGTCATTTGAATTCATGTAAAATTGCGAAAACTGGTGACCTGCAAACAAAATGTGTTGCAAACTTTCGCCAAAGCATAAATACATACTGATTCTCTCGAAAAATTCATACAAAAATTAACAATACGCGAAATAGACTGCTTTAATATAGCTACATTAATATATCGTATCGATTGCTGTCCGAGGAGCTCTTGTTCCAGACAAACTATGATTCAAAGAATTTTCCCTATAATCGCATTTCTGAATGGAAAGTGAGGCAATTAAATCAAACAATGGAGCTGTTGCAAACTTTTGCTACAGGCTTATTAATAGTTGATTATGGGGTAGACCCTATAAAAATAACGATTAGCGCACAAAAAAATCACAAAATCCACTCTTAAACTCACAAGATGCTTTTAAACGCGAGACCGTAATGTCGGCCGAGGCCGCTCAAATCTAATGACAGTAGTATGCTTCTTCTTCAATTCCTGTGTGGTATTGCGAGAACACCTCGTTTAGATGGCGCTGATTTTTCACAGGGATTTCCCTCCTCAATCAACTCTTAATAAGCTGTAGCAAAAGTTTACAACAGCTCCATTGTTGCAACCTTTTAGAGATTATCCTAAAAAATGCTTAATTATGCCTGGTTCCAAAAACAAAAACTGCCGAAATCAACAAGATCATACAGATTAAACGATGCCAAAATAGGTTGGAAACATGGAATCACCTAAATGTTATTGTTGTTGTTGTGGAATGGGCGCGGCAATCCAGCGAGAATTCGGGCGATTCCAAGTTCCAAATGCATCGCTTAATCGGTAACATCTTGTTGATTCTTGTTTAGAATATTCCGAGTGCATAATAAAAGGGAACATTTCCTAAAGACTGAATTCCTCAGAAATAGAAAAAAACACCGTTGCACTATCTGACAACGCTGCCTGAAGCAAACTCACTCACACTAACACACATTCGAATGCGCGCAAAGATTTGCACAAAATCCAGCGCACCGCGCGCCGCGGCCGCACAGCGGAGCGAGTCATTGAGATGGGTCGGAGCCAGCGGCGGCCCGTGCTATTTGGCAACACTGTTTTTCCTCCATTTCATTCTACGTTAAATAATCGATTCGATAGTGAAGCAGCGATTCACCTGCAATCGATTGTTTTACATAGATTCAAATGTAGGAAAAACATGATTGCTAAATTGCACGAGCCGCCACTGGGTCGGACACAGAATAAATGACTAAAAAATTGCAAATTTGAATGTTTTTACAAACACAAAATAAACTAAAAAGGGGTGATTCTCAAGAGAAATTTTGCGATCGAACCAATGAAACCACTTTCTAACTTCTTTCTTGAGTATCTGTATAAAGATATGCGCATATAAAGTTTCCACGCCGTCAGTGGCGAGGCGTGAGATTTTCCAACGTTCCCTTTTCCCCCATTTAAACACATTAGAAAGGTCGAACTGCCTGGTCATCGCCGATGACTGAAGCGTTCGACTTTTTCGGTGAATTTAAATGGAGAATATACATTGTTGCCAAATTTCACGCTTCGCCACTGCACGCCGCGCCGTGTCCAGCCTCTCCCACAGACTCGCCCCACCGTGCGCCGACATTCAGCCGACTCCTTAAAGGCCTTGAGTTAATAACTTGTCAGCATATTATAATTATAACTATAACGCACTCACACAAATGTTACGATTCTACCGAAAAATTCACTATAGCGGATCCAAGATATTGTCCTTCTCTCTCTTTCTCCATCAGAACGCATGTGTTGAGAAAAGGATAGAAGAGGGGGGGGCGAAAATCACGTGACTGCCCCTAATCTGTCCTTTTCTAACTCATGCATTCTAATGAGGAAAAAGAGAGAGGGATATCCTTTTTCATCACCATTTCCCCCCTCTATATAGTCTTTATGGGCCCGGGCGGTCCGATCTTGATCCGCTTGTCCGACGATTGATAGGTCCGATTAAACTCCTACGGTCGTTTCCCTTTAAAATATTATTTAAACAGGAAACAGGGTGTCTAAAAAATAATAGAACAAGCCACCGTGGATATTTCGAAAACGGTTGGAAATTTTAAAAAGATATGTTGAGACACGTGTCGAATAACAAATCCCCATCAGCTATGCTAATTTCGGCGAATGTGACGCTCCACGAGAGCAAAAATACCTTAAATAGTTAACCTGCCCGATATACGACGACAATAATTAAATCGAATTAAGAAATCGAATGAGAGCACCGTTTGCAGGAATTTGTTGCAAAAATTAAGAGACCGACAGTTCAATTAACACAATTTGGAGATTTGTATGGAATTCTATATGGACGAAGAAAAAAATTCAAGAGTGTGCGACGCGTGTGTTTTTTGTTTTGGTAAAAAGTCATAAAAATAACAAAATTAGTAGGGCTGCCGTTTTGAGTATATAAATATATAATGGCATTCTGGAATCCATCAGTGGTTCAACTGGTTGATGGTAGTGCTGCCGTTTTGCGAATATTTAATGGCCCCCATCGGTAAGTCAATCGCGGTTGAAGCAATGCTACCGTTTTGCGAATTTTAATGGCATTATAGAATCCATCCGGTGATTCAACCGGTTCAAGCAGATCTGCCATTTTGCGAGTGACTAATGACATTTTACAATCCATCGGTGATTTAACCGGTTGATATGGGAGTGCTGCGTTTTGCGTATATTTAATGGAATACTGTAATCCATCAATGACTCAATCGGTTGAAGCCGTATATACTGTCGAATTGCGTTTAACTTTTAAACCGTTGAACCATATGCATTTTAATGTTACCCTAATGTTGTTTTCTACATTCCACGGAGAGGTTTAAATGTTTAATTTTTTTTTTTTTTTTTTTTTTAATTTTAGCTTTCAAATTAGTTATGGAAACTTTCAAGTTAGTTTTAAAGGGGGATCTGGGGGGTCTCCCCCTTCCCCCAGACATTTAAAAAGGGGTCTAAGAGTTTCCTTTAGAATTTTAAGGGGTGGGTCTGGGGGTCTCCCCCAGCATATTAAAGGGGAGAGTGGGGGTCTCCCCCAGCATTTCTAAAGGGGGGGGGGGGTTAGGGATCTCATTCAGATTAAAATGATGTGAGAAAGTGTTCGTAGGGTATTCGCAAGACAGTATAGCAATGGGGAGGCTGAAACATGAAATAAGTCCTATCCCAAAGAAATTAAGGCAGCATGGGCGATCTGATTCTGGTTTGTTTCAGTGGCGGCTCGTGCGATTTGGCAACAGTGTTTTTATCCCATTTAAATACATGTAAAACAATCGAAACTCGAGGAGGCTGCCAGCCTCCGCTTGAATCGATTTTTTACCTAAGTTTAAGTGGGAAAGATGCATGGTTGCCAAATCTCACGGGCCGCTACTGGTTTGTTTGCTTCGTATTTTTTATCCAAAAATAAAAAATTCTAATTAATCTAGTGGAAATTAGTTTTTTAAACGAAAAAGCAAGTGAAGTAGAGTGGCTATCTAGACACAGTGTCTCTAATACAACTTTCCAGATGAGAATATTTGCTTGTTTCTGTCATGTGTGTCAGTTTCTTTATCATGCAAATCCTTCGAGAAAAACAGTTAAATCGATTTCTGTGTCCAGATAGCCACTCTTCTACAACACTTGCACTTTCGTTAAAAACCAATTTCAAATGTGTTTGTCACAACATTACTTTTTTTTTTTTTTTTTTTTTTTTTTTTTTTTTTTTTTTTTTTTTAATTAAGGTTGGAAAATAAGAAGCAAACAAACCGAGCCTGTATTACATACGTCTAGAAGAGATTTCCATCATAGCTGCTTCCGTGCTGCCTAAACATCACGTCCCACAATTCCTCTCTATCGCTATAGCTCGTTGGATATTCCCTAGTGTTTTTTTTTCTTCTTCTTCTTTTTTTTTTTTTTTTTTTTTTTGCAGTCACCCTGTATAATATATACACTTTGTATTGAGGTATATAAGTTCAGATATAGACACAATAAAAAGGTAGACAAAGAAGAGATGGATAGGGAAAAGGAGAAATTAAAACGTTGAAATCTCGAGACTTGCCGAATTTCGGATTTTATACTCCATTTTTCCCGCCCTCCGAGATCCGAGAGGATCTCTTTGTCTTTTCGGCGCGGCCGGTCCTATTCCTCCACAAAAGCGGATCCAAGATATTGTCCTTCTTTCTCTTTTCCCATTAGAACACACGAGTTAGAAAAGGATAGAAGAGCGGATGATAATCACGTGACTGCTGCCCTAATCCGTCCTTTTCTAACAGACGCATTCTAATGTGAGAAGAGAGAGAGAAGGATAAATTCCTGGATCCGCCAGAGCTCCAACACCGCGAGCACCTTTCATTAAAGAATTTATATAACCATTGTTACTCAATCCGGACCAATTTCCTATTTATTCGCCTTTTTATTCGCGTTTATTTGATTTTATCCAGGGCAAGTTTAGTCGTAGACTAATAAAAGATTTATCTATTTAAAATTCGGCAGGTCCCGCTTTGACCTTGAGAATTCGCGCAGGTTGTTTTCGCAATTTCGAGAAGTGAGATTTTCCCGACAAGACGCACAAGGAGTAATGGCCCGGGGCACAAATGGCTCCATTTTCCTTTTTCGCGGCTTCTGCGTTTGTTCTTGACTTGTCTTCGCCTCTGAGAATCGTGGATCGTGATGAGGGTATTACTAGAAGGGGGGGGGGGGGGGGGTGGGCTGCATTTTGAAACTTGACCAATCAATCTTTCTTTCCCCACATTCGTTTTCACCCGAATACTTGAATGTTTTTAATGGGGCTCCTGCAAACTTTTGCTACACGCAAATGAATAGTTAGATCTGATGTAAAAACCAGCGAAAATCATACTCTATAGAGGCCATATAAAAGTCTAAAATTCAGTAATAAACGCAGAAAACAGCTGCATAACGGCAAAGCCGTAATGGCGAAGTTACGCAGGTATCATGCGGGAGATTTCTTTATAATTTGTGACTTTCTCTACGGAAACACAGAGATATGCCTCAAATTAGATACGTCTCATATACCTCTGTATCTCCGCCATAAGAACTAAGTCTGAGTAAATTTCGTAATTTTTTCATGTGCTCATAGTGATTTTCGCTACATGTTACTCAAGAAGTTACTATTCAATCGCATTCAGCAAAAATTAGCAAGAACAACATTCAACAGCAACTTAATTATCATGCGACTTTAGCACAGTTTATGGATGCGGCTATTTAACCAGGAACCACGTAGCAGAAATTGCGTATTATTTTGTTCCATTATGGGCTTTGTTTCTGATAAACAGTGGAACAAACTAACTAAATTATTTCAAATTTATGTGAATACTCAACAAGTTATATATAATTTTGATCACTTTCATTTAAATGTACTGTGACCTTCAAAAGAAAGTATTCTGATAGAATTTTTCATTCTTTCATTTCTCGGCCAATTTGAAATTTTTTACGATTTTCGGATGTTTCAGAGTTTCTCAGAATTGTCAATTGAAAATATGCCAAAAAAAAATTCTAAAATTTGATGGAAAATAAAATAGAAATTCGTAAAAACAATTTCGATCAGAGGACTTTCTTTTGCAAATCATAGTACTCATTTTCTTTATTGACTGCTCGTGTTAGAGATAAGAGTACACGAATGGATGCTAAATACTCTAATTACACTTGATGATTAATTCATTGCTGACCTAAGAGGTTTTTAGTGAGGTCGTGACCTCCTACTCTTGGCAAATCAAGTCATTTCATATCAATTATTGCTTGGGATAAAAGTTTTTTCAGTGGTTATCTATTCAAATCAAGCTAGTTGTATACGCAAATATAATTTGACGCTTGAGAAGGCGATTAGAACCGTTTCGTCTAAATTATGTTATGTTATGTGTTTGAAGTATTATGTAAGAAAATAATTTCAATGCCTCGGCCCAAAAACTAGACCACGTGATCGTCCTTTACGCGTAATATATGTACTGTCTTCTGCGTATTTGAAGAAAAAGTAAAAAGGGTCAAGGGCTATAGAAAGACTATAAATCGGCCAAAAATACAGCAGTGAAAATCGGAGCGAACATTAAATGAGGGTCTATACATTTTACTCTCATGCGTGGTAAAAATGAGGTGTACTGAGAGTAAAAAGGCGGAAACTATACTATCAAAAAGGGTGTGTACGCCTCCTAGGTGGAGAATCATCATTTTTAACTCCGGAGAAATGCATATTAAGACATTCTCTTACCTCCTTTTCGCACAATTTTTTACTCCGCAAATATCTTGCTCTGAGAACTATAGGGTATATCAGCAACATACTCCACCCATGCAATCACGTATTTCAGAGGTCAAAATAAGACCTTTTCTTCCTACGAGCATATGTCCGAAAATGCAACCCCCCTTCCCTTTGAACTACAGCCCCCGGAGGTTACAAATTTATGTTTTCTTTTGGAATAGCTACCACCAATATAAGAACCAAACGTCAGAAAAATTGGTGTCCCGATGTAACTTTACGCGTAGAATCCAGTATTGGCCTCCAGAAATTCAGAAATTAAATAAGACTGTACTCTTCAGGCAATCTTGTACCTTCAACGGCACAAAACATGTTACACGGATTGAAAATTTGAAAAATAATTATTGAAATCAGATAGGAAAAATATTTGAAAAGATATTTGGTCGTCTTCATTTTTTTCGATATGACACACTTCAAGCGAGATAACCTCTGTACAATGAGTCAAAGTCAACTCTTTCACAATAGCGGGCGTTCCGAAGAAGCAGCGGAGTGGCGGGTTGCATACTTACTGCCGCTCACCATGGTAAAAGCGCCGACTTTTCCACATTGTACAGCGATTGTCTCGCTCACAACGTGTCGTATCGGAAAAAATGAAAGACCACAAATCTTTCGAAGATTATTTCCCATCTGATTTCAGTATAACTATACGGCAAATTTTTAATCCGTGACATTAAGTTAGTGCCGTTAGAGGTTCAAGATTGCCTAAAAAGTATAGTCAGACTCAATTTCTGAATTTTTAGTGGTCATTAAGGCATTTTACACGAGAACTTACTAGTGACACCACCTTCCATGACATTTGATTCATAATGGTGGTAAGCTCAAAACTCAGCTCAAAAGGCTCAAAAGGGGAGCATTTTTGTTTTTTAGACATATTTTTCTAGAGATTTTTCCCTTTTTATTTTGATCTCTAGAATACGTGTTAACAAGGACGACATGTGTTTCTGATACACCCTGTATACCGGAAAAATCATGGCATCATGGCTTTTACACGTATAAGCGGAGTCGGAGTGAACGTTTTCTATAACCAGTGGCGCGGCGTAGCGTGCAATTTGACAACGTTGTATTGTACCCATTTAAACCCACGTAAAAGGTCGAATGTAAAGGTTTCCACCGAACACCCAATAGTTCGATCATTTTCACAGGTTTAAATGAACGAAATGCAACGTTACCAAATCGCACGCTACGCCATTGTCTATAACAGTGTATGACAGAGCGATAGGGAGAGAAAGGGGATCGTAGAACTTATACGAGAACCCACTGAAACTCACTCGCCGATTCATTCGAAAATCGGAAAGCTTTTGTAATTTTCTTCCATACGTCTTTCTACGATCGGTTTAACTTATTTACTTCAAGCATATCATCAACATTTCGTATTTCTCACCTGAAACAGAAGAAAACAAACAATGGAATTAGGACACGAAAACTTGAGGCAGCAAATAAAAATAAAACGATAATGAGTTTTTGGAAGTATAAACGACTCATTTGATTCAAACAAGGCGCTGACTCGTGATATATTATTAATAAGTACCGAAAGTTTTACGGCCGTTAACGGCAAAAAACTGGCGCCAAGAATATGCAAATTTTCGCAGAATATGCTACAGGTAGGTTTATACAATACGCCAGGGAAAAGCAGAGGGAAAAGAAGGGGAAAAAGCCCGCAGACAACACGGCAAGCGGCAATCGGGAACAGTTCGTAAACCACACCGCAAATCAAAATATATGAACAAATATTAATGAATGAGTATATAAATACATAAATAAATAAATTAAAATACAAAAAGGTAAACATTAATGAATAATACATAGTGTGACATTATGGTTGACAAGATTGACAAAGGTCCAAAATCTACACTGCGCCGGAAAATTTGACATGATTCATGCGCAATCCTATATTATATTTATTTTATCATTTTTTGAAAGTTATTGAATTTTTTGGTAGATGAATTATTTTTTAGCAGGGTAAAAGTTGCGCCAAAAGATGCAGTTGACTTAGAATTAGTAGAACATTTTGGGTCCAATTCTATACGAAACCGCCACTCTTAAAAACTGACTTCAAAGTTATTATCATAATTTTGTGCTGCTGACGCCGAATTGAAAAAAAGTGATTGCAGGCTTCATGGAAGGTGCGAACATGTGCCTCCCCCCCCCCCCCGTATCCCACTCATGGGTTCAATATTGCCGCATAAACAAATCTTGTAACCAGTGAGGTGTAGTTGCAAGGATTTAAACAAAAATAAGTTATGGAGAAAAAACAAAACAAAACAAAAACAAAAAAACAGAAGTTTCCAATCACTCGGCACCGCAATTTTGATTTTGCTCTGTAGGATTTTTAAATTTTGCTTTACAAATTATGGCGTGATCAGACTTAAAAAATTCGAAGTTTCGAATCCCTTGTTTCCATTGGACCGCAATTTTGATTTCGCTACTGGACCTTTGAATTTTGCTGCACAAAATTCGGCGTGATTATGGCGTGATCAGAATTAAGAAAATTTGAAGTCGCAAAATTTACCGTTTCCACGGCGCCGCCATTTTGATTTTCACGTAGGACCCTGCAATTTTGCTGCACACAATTGGTGGGCACCAAAAATAATGGTGTAACTTTGAAGTCAGTTTTCAAAAGTGGCGGTTTCGTAAAAACGGACCCGAACATTTTCATATGCAAATTGTAACAGTTTCAATCAAAGGATGCAAAAGTTCGTCTCTCACATTATTATTTATTATTAGTATTATTTATTTTTGCGTTGAGAACTCTCCGATTATAAAAATTTGTGGTGGATGTTGGCAACATTGTGACGACCAGTTCGGGTACAGGGGGCGAAAGGTGAAAAAAAAAAAAAAATCTAGCCATACATCCACGCCTCGAGTCATGACGCATTAGGCCGCAGCTTGGGAAAACAATGACCCATTTAAAAAAAATATAAAAACTGGATCCTAAATGGGGGGCTTCGGTATAGAGTAGTCGGTACACAAAATATCCCCTCCATGCGTTTTATGCTTATGCCTCTACAGTTCTACACAGACACAGTCTACTCTCTACACGGGCTATAAGTATGCGTGTACCGGGACCAAAAGTATATACCTAAATCAAATATTTCCACGCATGGATAAAATGAAAATGGGCTATAAATAAAATATAATGGGAGGTCTCCTATCCGCCGAGTTTGGAGATCCATGTGCAAACTTGATTTTTTTCCCTCCACTTCTAAAATTGAAACCCTTGACAAGGATGCCGGCTTGAATGGGTCTGTTGCAGTGGCGTAGCGTGAAACGAGGCAACGTTGCATTGTGTCCATTTAAACACATGTAAAAAGTCGAATGCGAAGGTGGTCACCGAACACCCAATAGTTCGATCTTTTTCGTGGGTTTAAATGGACAGACTGCAACGTCGCCACATCGCACGCTACGCCACTGGTCTGTTGCGTACTTTTGCTACAACAATATACATACAGCCTTGATACTTACACTGAAAAAAAATATATTACAGAAGCATGACGATATGAGAACCTATACAGGGTGTTTCACGTAACCTACTCACTATCGTTTTCTTGAAGGGGGGACCATAAAAAATCGGGAAAAATCAGTTTTACGGTAACTCGGACCTGAAGTTTCATTTGGAAATACTGTCACAACCCATTCAAAAGCGCTTAAAAAATCAAGAATTTTTGCGCAAACCGGAAGTCAATACCTTTTTTTGCGGTTGAGATATCGAAAGTCAAAATTTAAGGTAGGACCTAAACGGAAACTAAACTAATGAGACCCATTCAAGTAAATTTTTATGATAGTAACAATTTTTGACTTGGCCTCATGCATGGCCTGGTGCAATACCGTCTCTAAACATACCAAGCTGCTTCTTTGAGGTTAAGGGCGTCTTGGTATACGTACGCTTATGGAGAATGAAATATTGGTGAAATGCAAAATCGAGATACATCCTATCAAAACACGATTTTCAACTCTTTTACTACTTCCAGGGAAGTAACTAAGCCCTAAACTTTCATTGCTGACATACTTTTCCAATTTTGGTTGAACTTCAAAAACCAACCAAATCTTCGATAACGCCATAAGCATTTCATAAGCTTACATATACCAAGACGAACTGTAACCCCACTTTTTCAAAACAAGCAGCCGGGTATGAGTAGAGGCGGTATTGCCTGATGGCTACCCCCACTTATGATATGGGGCTCAACAGCAATAAGATTTTTCAATGGACGAACGAAGCCGATTTGCAATGAGAAACGGTGAAAATAACTGAGGTAGCTAACCAGTGCTCGTTTATTTAAGGTGATTCAAGGGCCGATTAGTTCAAAAAAGTCAACAGTTTTTGGTTAAAATCGATGGATTCAATCAGAAAATTCAAATTTGAGGAACGTCGGCACCTGCGAGCATATACTTCAGGAAGATACCTGGAAAGTTTCAGGTTGAAACACTCAAAAATAAAGCCGGAAATTATTAAAGACGAAAATTCCTATGAGCCTCAATGAGTGCGAGTGAGGCAGATAGACATACTATCACTCGCACTCACTCGCACTCACTAAGCTTACGGCGAAATGAATTGCATAATAATTTACGGCTATAATTTTAACCCAATGTTGCTCGTTTTGGGCTCGAAAAATCCATAAAAAAAATTTCGCTGACGTTATTGAATTTTGCGCTTTTTCTATTGTTTCCATTTAAAATGCCAAAAACACGACTTTCCTCTAAAGCAACTAGTGGCGCTATCCATCGGATTGAAATCTAGAAAAGTTTCGCCTGGAATCTCACCTTAAGGAGGCTCTCCTCAGCGTTTAGTTCTAAATTTCGCCACCGCGTCGATGAATGATTATGATTACGATGGGATATGAGAAAGGTTTCAAGAAAGTTTCACGTCAAATTTCATGTAGATTAATTCAAAGATAAGAAAAATGTGGTTGGTTTATAATTCATCGCGGATCGATGGCTGCTATAATGATCTGTGATAAAATTTTAATAGACCAAAATTTTCTTAATTTTGCAATATTCTAGTGAAATGTGACATGAAGCTTATTTCTTAAAACCTTTATCGTGTCCGAGCGGCTCGATTTTTTTTTTGGAATATCTCAACCATGTTCTCAATTTAAACCATTGATCGAACCGCTGGCGAAATTCGGGACGAAACGCCGAAGAATGTTGCCGGATTGCACACGACGCCACTGCAGGCATGCAACGACGTATTTTCCCCCAACATAATCAAACTTTATAGACTGGGTGAGTTATATTGGACTCGCCAAAGCGTTGCACCGCTGCAGAAAAGATTACACAGTCTGGCCATAAGTTCAGTCACTCGAGATACCGTTACTTTGGTGCGTTTTTATGCAATACCGCTCCGGATAATTATAAAAACCCCAATACATCCTGAAGCGTAAAAACACCTACGAATTGGTCTAGACAGCCAATTCAAATATCCCGCCATTGAATCTTTCGTATCAGGCGTGCAACTTACGCAGTTGATTTTACCGCAAGATAGTTCTCTGAACGTGAGGGAACTTCGGGAGATAAACATGACTATCAAAGGCTGTGGCGCAGCATGCAATGTGTCCATTTAAACCCATGTAAAAGATCGAATGAGAAAGTGTTCACCAAACACCCGATAGTTCGATCTTTTTCATGTGTTTAAATGAACATTATACAACGTTGCTACATTGCACGCTACGCCACTGATCAAAGGAGCTAGGTCTGTATCGGTTAGGTGTCTCTAGTGGTGTATCTGAATTAAAAAT
This sequence comes from Trialeurodes vaporariorum, assembly GCA_011764245.1. Classification (NCBI taxonomy): domain Eukaryota; kingdom Metazoa; phylum Arthropoda; class Insecta; order Hemiptera; family Aleyrodidae; genus Trialeurodes; species Trialeurodes vaporariorum. The sequence goes on from VMOF01000002.1 coordinate 44,323,853, forward strand.
TGCATGGTCATTTCAGAGCTGATTTAATTGTGCGTTAATTTCATTTTTGACGGGCGTGTTCCGAATAAAAATACGGATTGGAGCGCACACTAAAATCGAGTTGCATGTTATTTTGCACCGCTGTTGGATAGATCTACGGAAATGGGAAAGGCGGGCAATTTGAGTGACATTTTTGTGATTTTACATTTTTTTTTGTAAAGACATAAAATACAAGGCATATTACTAGACATCATTGGTACTCATTTCTATACTGCTTTTGAAATAGTCAAATACCTAATTTTTCTCTGCACACGCTACATGGAAAAAGCCATACATTGTCGTAATTTTGATGCTCGATTTTAGAGGATTAAAAAGCAGACTTTTTAAATTCCATTGACACAGTTTTGTAGGTTTATTTCTGTACTTTCAGAATAGACAGGAGGTTTTAGAATTATCTAGGACGGAATTGCAAGAACGCAAAAGAAAGACGGTATATCTCGATTGACAGAATATAGTGTTTGAGAATAGTGTGATAAGTTTAACATGCACAGGTATACTAGAGTCCCTATATACTATGAGAGTTGCGCCAAGTCTCTCAAAATGAAGAAGAGGAAGCGGATCAATGGAGCCTCCAAGAGGCAAATTGCAAATGGCGGATGACCATTTGCCTCTGCACTGTTGCCTCTATTTCGCTATCTCTTATAGGTTAGGTTCAGATTCTCGACAATAACAGTCGTTATTGAAAGAGATAATGTTTTCCAGAATAAAATTCAAGCAGAGGAAAAATTAACAAGAATTACTGCGGTCACTGTTACTTCAAATGTGTAATGAAAGCTAGCACGCGAAAAGTAAACAAAGTCTCCGCCATTTGCAGTTGCCTCTTGGAGCTTTCTTGACTGCCTAAATCTGAGAGCCAATCAGAAATGAATTCAACATTGGCGCAACTCTCACAGTATATAGGGACTCTAAGCTATACTACGATACCAGAGCTGCCGTTTTGCGTATAATTAATGGCATTTTTCAATTCATCGATGATTCCACCGGTTGAGAAAAGATTACAAAGTTCAATTCAGTGTATGACAGTACTGCACGAAAATACTATGATCTGTAATATTTTCTCAATCGGTGAAAACGCCGTTAATTTATTAAAATAGCAGCAAGTTTTTTAAAGTCATCGACGACATCCACCGATTGAGAAAAGATTACAGACCTCAGTGTTTTCGTGGAGTACAGTCATACACTGAAGTGATGTGTGTAATATTTTCTCAACCTGTGGAGTCATCGGTGAATTGAAAAAATGTCATTATTTCTACGCAAAACGTCAGCTCTGCGTACGATACATATATAGCTCTATATAATCTTTGGCACACCGGTGAAATTTAAGGAGTCTGGCAACACTGCCTCCACGAGTCGGATTGACTGAACCAGTCCCACACAAGAGGTTCTTCTTTTAACCCCCCCCCCCTCCCCGCGGGGGCGCCAAAGAACCGAATGAATAATGCATGATCTCAAGCGAATAACTGCATTCTAACTCGCGTTTCGTTCAACAATGACCGCAGAACGGAGAGACTCGCAGTGAAAATATTGCAGAGTAAATAGTGAGATTATCAGTCGTACATTTAATATCGACGTGAGTATTTGACTCCAATATACTCTATCGAGAACCGTAAAAAATCATCTGAATTGAAATACCTTGCGAATATACAAGCGTCCAATCTCATTTAACTTAATAGGTACTCGCCAAGTATACGATCACCAATATAACATGTACTACCAAACGCAAAAGTTTTGGCTGTCCAGATTTCGAGATGAGTGGCAAATCCTCGAATAACCATATCAACCTTTCGTTCTCCGAGAGCATTTTTGACTGTCAACATTTTTGCGTTTGCTAGTTCTTACACTATATACTAACATTCCCTCATTCATTAATCAATAAGCGGTATAAAAGCAACGAGATATACCAAAAGAGAGGATTTGTGAATGGGGCTCTTGCAAACGTTTGTTATAAACAAATAAATAGTCCATCTGTTGGAACGACCAGCGGAAATCACGAAAATCACACTAAGAAAGTCTAAAATTCAGTAATAAACTCACATAACTGCAATTACGGCCAGATCGTAATGGCGGTTCAACGCAGGTATCATGGGAAATTTCCCGTCCATTATATGTCACTTTCTCTACGGAAACACAGAGATATGTTTGAATGTAGATATGAATCTCCCATGATACCTGCGTTTCGCCGCCATTAAGCCTGATTCTGAGAGTGAATTTCGTGATTTTTCAGAGCGCACTCATCGTCATTTTTACAGGTTTTTATGTAAAAATCAACACTTCAATCCCCTATGGCAAAAGTTTGCAAGAGCCCCATTGTGGGACTTGCTTCTATGCAGAGTTGGGCAAATAGGAGTGTAATTGATTACACGATTACTGCGTGTAACTGGTAATTGTTAATCCTAATTTAGATGGTAAATCAATAATTAAGTCCTCACAAATAAATTGTAAACCTGAGGTTTTTCCCATTAGATCTAATTCTGCTGCAACTAATATGATGGGTGGCTTGTAAAAAAGCAGCCCTGATTACCATAAAAAAAACCCTCCGAAAATACGATTACTCGGTAATCGTGTAATCGATTACCATACCCCCGTTTGTCCAACTCTGCTTCTAAGGCAGCACAGTAATCTTTGGGCAGCACCGATGGAAATCTCGTATGGAAATTTTCACCACAGTCTCGGTTTGTTATTGGCCTCATATTTTTTAACCTTTAAATTTTTAGAAAAAATGTTGAGACAAATCTATTTGAAATTGGTTTCAAACAAGGTTGCAAGTGCTTTAGAGTGGGCCTATACTGAATGGACGGTCTGCGTAATCAAAGCTGACGAGAACAGAAATGAAAGACGACCTCTGATTGGCTAGATCATGGGCGGATACAGGAATTTTTATTTTTCTCTCTCTCTCTCTCTCTCTCTCTCTCTCTCTCTCTCTCTCTCTCTCTCTCTCTCTCTCTCTCTCTCTCCTCCAATTTGAATATGTACGTTAGAAAATGACAGAGAGAGGGGTCAAAGTCACGTGACAGCCACCTTTTCTATCCTTTTCTAACACATGATGCGTTTAGATGGAAGTAGAGAGAGAGAAAGGCAAACACCCGCGTATACGCCGATAAGCTATATAGAGAAAGTGATGCATGAGTCCAAAATCTTTGCCAAAGACACCACCAACCGAGTTTTCCTGTATAAGGCATTGCAAAAGGTTCAATTGGAAAAGAGGCTATAAGGAGTGAGGATTCGCAGCGAGAGAGGCCAATTCGCGACTGATGAGAGGGTTGCGATATAAGGAGATGAGAAAATAAAGGGTCGCACCCAAAATAACTGGCAATGCTCTTGAAGGACGCTAGCGATATCTGAGTTTCTAACCTATTGATGAAGCTCCCTTTAAATATTTAAGGCTACAGAGAGGGGTTGAACACCCTCCCCCTCTCATTCACCCTCGATTGGTACTGCTTAGAGAAGAAAAAATAAAAAATGAGGTTTGCGTAATGTATCTCTTGCATCCTACAACACGTGTATGCCCCATTGCCATCCCCTCCTCCTCCTCCAGCCCATGGTATGTAAGGGCTGTGCTGCGAGCCTACAGCCATACGCACTGTTAGAAATGTTCACCCCGACTTCGGTAATTTCTCCGGGTGTATATAGTTTTCGAACAGAGAAAAATTTTCCTCTTAATTCAATCGGACGTCTATTTGATACTTACTTATATCCGGAATTTCTATTGTTTCAACAGGAATTATACTGTTATTTCAACAGTAATTATTATTACTTGCCGGAATTCTTGTTGAAGTAACAGGAATTCTGGTTAGGTAAGTATTAACAAGACGTCCGGTTACGGCAACAGGAAATTTTTCTCCGTGCAGAGTAAGATATTTGCAGAGTAGACAATGGTGCCAAAAGGAGGACAGAGATAGTCATAGTCTGCACTTCTCCGGAATAGGGCTCTTCCAATATTTGCCAGTGAGCAAATGAACGGTTCAATCTCATAAAATCACGAAAATTACTTACACACTAAAAAAGCCTAAAATTCAGTAATAATCTCAGAGAACAGCTGTAACGGCAAGATTGCAAAGGTGGAGCTACGCAGGTATCATGCGGGAGATTCCTGTCTAATTTGTTACTTTCTCTATGGAAACACAGAGATCTATCTTAAATTAGATATAGGAATCTCCCATGATACCTTCGCCATTAACCCTTTAACGGGAAGTGGTAGTAGTAGTACACATGTGTACCATTTTAAGTGACATGGGGGAATCATTGGAATTTAAACGGACATTTTGCAAAAAATTATGTGACCCATCAAAATTCTTAGAAAATTGTCCTCTTTTGAACAGTCTAAAAAATAAAAACTAAAAAAAAAAAAAAAGTCAAATCCCAATATGCGTGCTTGGAAGGGTTATGCTGGATTCTGCGGCTGAATTTTGTGATGTTGAAGTGTCCTTAGCGTCATTTTCACTGCAGGTTTTCAAGCAAGAATCAATTCTTCAATCATCTGCAGCAAAAGTTTGCAAGAGCAGCATTTTTCCGGAAACCAAAAGAGTTAACTTTTACCCCCTTACAGAGTGTACACAAAGGTATACCATAAGGGTAACAAAAAGGTGCAGTCGGTTTCATCCAAATCTCTTTAAGTGAGGGGGGCGGGGGTGATGGCGGGGGAGGGGGAGAGGAGGGCTAACTTCACGGACGTGCATCCGGTTGTAGAGCCTCGGCCGAAATGAGGCTGAATCCGCTGAATGTCGATGAGGAGGTGAAGCCTTCATTGGGTTGGGACAGTGTTGCCGGATTTGGGTGAAAAAGCCGTATGTTTTACATTGATTTAAGTGGGGGACAATACGGCTTCATACCCTCGAGCTGGCAACACTAGGTTGGGATGCGGACCCACTTCCTTAGCTTCTGCACCTTGTGCGAGGCCTCCGCAAAATGTGATCTCGCGGGAGGAGTGGGGGGAGCGGGTAGGGTGGAGCTGAGTTGGAGGGGGGCAAGAGGGAGGCAAGCGAACTCACACACACACACACTCGCGTATAGAGACGCACACTTGACACACTCACACACAGCCACGCTCCTTAAGAAAAGGGAATGTTTTTGTAATAACGAGGAAGACGCCGTGGAGCAAAATAGGGATGGCGGGAGGGCGCGCAGAGTGGAGGGGGGTATTAGAGAAAGAGAGAGAGAGAGAGAGAGAGAGAGAGAGAGAGAGAGAGAGAGAGAGAGAGAAAGAGAGAGAGAGGGGAGTGAGTGAGAGAAGAGGGGGGGATTCAAAAAGGGAGCCGAAGCTTTCTCCTTCTCTCTATATTAGAAACTGGGAATGCCAGCAAGAGCAGCCCCTTGGAGGGTGGCGTGTGGATTTGGGATCTCCGTTTCCATTAGGTTTTCTTTCCTTCCTCCTCCTCCGTAATCAGCGTTGCCGGATCTTCCAATAAATTACCAATTATTACAGTGAGTCACGCGGGGGGAAATTGAATGATTGCAACACTGTCCGTAATGCTCCAGCTAGCTCCGCGATTCTGCCGCTCGCTGATCCTAACTCAACCTCCCTTTTCTTGGTCCTCCCGCACCCACCCTTCCAAACCAGCCTCCCCCACCCCTCCACCGGCCGTGACCATGACACCCTCGCCCCCGAGGGAGAATTCGCGCGGGCACCTTCTTAACCCCCCTCCCTTCCCCTCCGCCACCACCCACCACCATTATACTCCTCCGGCTTTAACACGAAAATAAAACGTACAGGTATACACGAAGCTTTTTGTTGATCTTTGATGTGAATTCGGAGCTCCGCTGCTCTGCGCGTCGGTGGACGGTGGAGGGACGGAGGGGTCCGCCGAATTTCGAGATCTGCGAGTTGCGACCTGCCCCAATAACCGAGGACTGAGAGAGGCCGAGGGCCGAGGTCGGAGGCCGGCGCACAGTGTTCAGAGCGACCCGTATCTCTGGCAAAACCCTCAAATTTGAAATAGGCTCTGAAGTGGGTTTAAAGGCCTTATCTACCTTCTAAAGGGTAAAGAACATGCATGTTAGCCATATTTGATAAATTTGGAAGCCCCATACTTGCCCCCACAGACATGTGAAAGTACCGGTTTTGACGCGAATTTTGAGTCAACTTTGGTGAGTTTACATATAATTGTAAAAAAACGACACTCTTTTACTCAAATTCCAATTTAGACTTGTGTACTTCAATTAGGACATATGAACTTGCTTTTAAGCCGTTTAAACATTTATTTCATGTTAATTATGAGCGGGGCTAGACCCCTCAAAAATCGACTTTTCATCAGCATTTGCGCCCTTTTTGGAGGACGTTTAAAAAAATGCCCAGCAATGCCCTGCAAATCTAAGGCAAAGAACGTTCAGAAAAACATTTTTTCTAAACGAGCAATAATATCCTGCCCGAACTTGCCCCCCTTTCATATTTTTGCGTTTAAAAGTGCCTCTGTGGCTTGTGTGGAACTTGGTCTTTTTCACGATCGTGAGATGAGCCATGTTCGCGTGACAAAATCTTTTTTTCTAGCATTGCCCCGGGGAAATATGGTAAGGAAAGTTCAAAAAAACATTTTTTCAGAACTATTCAACAATAATATCCTGCCCGAACTTGCCCCCCTTTCATATTTGTGTGTTTAAAAGTGCCTTTGCGGCTTGTGTGAGACTTAGTCATTTTCACGAAAATAAAAAAAAAAAAATAATATTAATAAATGAAATCTAAAGTTAAATCTGATACAAAAAATGAAATTTGCGACCTAAAATACCCATAACTACCTGGTTTCAATGAAATGCGAGCATGCTAGAGGCAGAGGTTTCCGCCAAAGATCCGGGTCGCTCCGAACACTGTGCGGTGGGGGCGGGAGGCTGCGCAACCTCACCGACAACGTTCCCGGATAGCCGATGCCTTTCAGCCAGTGACCGAGCTCTCTGGAACGGCCACTATTTGTTTACGTTGTCATTTTGTCAATTTATACGCCGCGCAGACAAGAAGCGTCGATTGTAAAAGGACCTGATCCACGATTTTGTATTTCATTCAAACTCTATCCGCGGATTTTGTATTTCAGTTGGACCTGATCCGTCGATTTAAAATTTTATTTTGACCTTAACAGCAGTTTTTGTGCTGTATTATTTTACTCACAGATCCGCGGATATTGTATTTTATTACGACCAGATCCGCGCTTTTTTTTTATTTTATTATGACCCTATCCGCGGACTTGGAGTTTGATTTTGACCGTATCCTCACTCGCCGATGATTCTACCGGTTGAGAAAAGATTACAGAGATGAGAGTATTTTCATATAATACACTGAACCAAACTGTGTGATCTTTTCTCAGCCGGTGTAGCTGTTGTATTCCATATTATTCTTCCCCTTCCAAAAAACATGGAGCACTTTCCATCAAACAACCGTATTTTATCCATTTGAATAATCCAAGCAAACAGTCTAAGTGAAGAACCGACACCTAACCTCCAGAGGATCATTAAGCAATTGAGTATCCACAAGATCAAGAACAAAGGATTAGAGAGAATCCTTAAATTTTGGAGCGGCAGCGACTTTCATGAAATTTTTTGTTGAGGAAAAAATATCAAATATTACGAACTTGTCGCGTGGCAACTTCTGGAGCGAACCCCGCCCTCAAACTTGTCAAAAGACCTGTTTAGTGATGACGTCACGGTCAAAATTGGATCCAAACAAATGCTCTATCTCACTCACTCTTGTGGATTTACCCGTAAGAAATCAGATCCACAGTTTCGAAATCAAATTCATGCTAGTAAACAACCAGTTTTCTCAAATTTTAGTGCACCGCCTTTAGATTCCACGTACCTTAAAGTATTTTTTCACTCCGACATAATTCATGAAAGATCACAAGTGAATTTACAGTCACAATTACATCGAAAGATGTTCTATGTTTTTTCCTTGTCTTACTCACGGTCTCTTATCACCGCCACGACATTCAATCATCTTAACCTCTCTTCGTATCGAAACTTGCTCAAGGTATAACACACGGTGTGGTGGTGGTGGTGCCGATGAGCCCATCCATATCCTAGAATTGTGAGCCCATAAGAAACTGTGAGTGAGACAAGGACAAGGACAAGACATAGGACTTTTTTCGGTATAACTGTGATTGTAAATTAATGCATGAAGGATGTTCCGAAAATGTTGTTGAAACGTGATTACACTTTCAGGTACTTGGAAACCAATGGTGTGATAAAATCTGAGAGTACTTGTTGTTTACTAGCAAGAATTTGCATTTGAAAATTTAGACCCTGTTTCTGATGGGAAAAACGCTGGGTAAATTCTCATGAATATATTTTAGACAATGTTCCAAGTGGAAACAAGGAGATGGTTTGGTAGGTAATTTTCGCCAATGATTTTGAGTAAAATTCCATTTAGAATAGTGTGAAATTTTGCTAAATAAACCTCAATGTTTTAAATTTTCCGGGGTGTACTTACCACCGGACAAACCAAACAGCGGGGAGAGGGGAGATTTTACACCCCCCTCCCACCAGATGCAAAAGGCTAAAGATGTTACTGCAAAACAGGGGATCTAATCTACATATAAAACATCAGCAGGCTGATTATGAACGATCGTATCGAAATGCTATCGAGTCGATAATCGAGCACGTGTTATCTTATGAGTGGTGCCATTCCGATAGGTTTCGCATTCCAATGGAAACCCTCCCATCTCTGCGGAAATTCTCCTATAGCTCAGGGAGTCATCGGCGAATTTCCGCAGAGATGGGAGGGTTTCTATCGGAATGGCACCACCCATAAGATAACACGTACCCGATCATCGACTCGATGGCATTAGTATACGATTGTTTATAATCAGCCTGCAGGTAAACTACTATGTAATGAGTATTGCAATTACTGTTCCTGTTTAACCTATGGTAAATTATCAGTTTAAGGACTGATTGACAATGGTTCAATTGAACCGGCAAATCTAGTAATTTTTTTTTGTTTTTTTTTTGTTTTTTTTTTGTTTTTTGTTTTTTGTTTTTTTTTTTGCGTCAGTAACATCAGAACCAATGCTCTGAATTGCAAAAGCAAAAACTAGCACGAACCTATTGCAAAATAGAAGGTATACAATAAAGGGTGGAGGTAACAGAAACGACGGCTTCAGTGTTCATGTATCTGCGCCTATACATATAGTGTGCGTATCAAACTGTTTCGAAATTCGGTTCGATTTTGAAAGGAGGGAAAATATTTGCGAAAGAAACACGGCGAGAAAGGTTGGAGGCGGTCTCGGGTCTCAGGGTCTCTCTCTCTGCCTGTCATGTCACGTCCTGAGGAAAAAGGACCCAGGATTCAGGCTCAGTTCTGTTTCAAACAGGAAAGAAGGAAACGAAGGAAAGAAGGGCCCATTTGAATTAGGGCCTGGATGGGATGGGATGGGATGGGGATGGGATTGGGATGGGTTGGGAGTGAGCGGGAGTCGGTTGCCAAATTATCAGATTTTCGCGTTTTGAAAAAAGTCTGAGCGAAAGGGGCTGAGTTTTGAGGGAGGGGAAGGGGGGCAAGGTATATACGGTTAAGCATGAAAGAATCAGAAGCGAGATCCTTTGTTCCTTCCAGACAGAAGAGCCTCGGATACCAGGATTCAAATGCTGGAGCTCATAGGCGGATCCAGGAATTTGTCGAAATCTCTCTCTCCCCTCTCTCCTGCGATTTGAACACAAGTGTTGGAAAAGGGTAGAGGGAGAGGCCATTGCGTAGCTTTGATCCCAAGCTCTGTCCTTTTCCGACACACGCGTTCAAATGGCTGAAGAGAGAGAAACACAAATTCCTGGATTCGCCTCTGCTTCGATTATCATTTTCTCCCATTTGAACCTACGATGCCAGGAGTCCCGATTTCTTTAGGACCCAATGAGGCTGTTGCAAACTTTTGCTAAAAGCGATGTAATCGTCGATCATGGTGTAAAAACCTCGAAAAATAACGATTGCAGCATTAAATACTTCCGAAATCCACCCCTAAACTCAATTAACGTTTCTGTTTGCGCAAACATAATGGTTGCTGAAGGCAGTAATAATGGGAGATTCCTATTCTCATTTCGTCGCTATATCTATGCTGACAAGGATGAGTCACAGAGTAATGGTCCACATTCGATGAATGGTACCGTGATACCTAGTGACACCGGTGTCAAATGAAAGTCGTCTCTGATTGGTCACTTCTTGATGGAGATACAGTATTGTTAGATGGGAATCTCCCATTGTTACTACCCTCAGCCACCATTACCGCGCAAAAAAGCGTTCATTGAGTTTACGAGTGGAATTCGGAAGTTGTTAGTGCTGCCATCGTTACATTTGGAGGTTTTTACACCAGAATCGACTATTCAATCGCTTATAGCAAAAGTGTGCAACAGCCCCATTGAGTTTCGTGAGGTTCGATTTGTTTTCATATTTTTATACGGATAAGGTATATCGATACATCGCATTAGGATGCGTAGTTCTATACAGTGGTAAGCCATGTTGAGTCATCACGGAGAATCTATCGCCCTCCAAACGGTCTGTAGGTGGATCTTAATCACAGTTTCGTTGAACCCTTCGTTAAGATTGTCTTCAGGTGATTCCATGGGCCCCTGCAGCAAGGGGCTGGAGGGGGGACCCCCCCCCCCTGGAATTTAGCACAGTCAAAATTTCACTAAGAAAAATGAAAGGAACAAAAGAAGATAAAATGTTAACTAAAGGAGTAACAGTTGACGAACTTTACTTTATTATTAGTTAACTTTGTAATTTTAACTCATTTTTCTAAAAGGAATATAGTAGTAGTATGTGCATTTTTCTTACTTTCATTATCATCTGTTGTCACTTTATTCATAATGTCTAACACGGCGGATTAATTATTATTATTATTATTTGATGCACCTATGTGCAATAGCTCAAAAGTGTACCATTAGGAATCGAGTTTTGTCTCCTTTTTTTAGACCTTTCATTGGGATTCAATAATTTTGCCCTCCCCTGGAAATTTTTCTGCTGGCGTTCACGGGTGATTCCACGCGAAACTTATCCGGATTTCAATCCGATAAATAGCGCCACTACTTAGTCACTTTCTGAAAAAAAAATCGTATTTTCGACAGTTTAAAGTGAAAACAAAGAAGAATCAAAGTGAAAAATGGAAGAACGTCAGCACCTGCGCAAATATTTGTATATGGTTTTCTGAGCTCAAAACGAGCAAAATTGGTTGAGAATTCAATAAGTAAGTAATATTAAAAAATTCATTTCGCCATAAGTTTATAGTGAGAGCGAGTGATACTATGTCTATCTGCCTCACTCGCACTTGCTGAGGCTTGTGGAAATTTTCGTTCTTCCAATATCCCGGCTTTATTTTAGAGTTTTCTGGCTTGAAACTATCAGGGAATTTCCCTGAAGTATAGTCCCAGATAACAATATCAGGCTTGCCGATCTGGCTTAAAATGGGCTTTTGTAAGACGTCTTTTCATTCCGTCTTAAAGACGTCTTAAATCCGTCTTATGGTCGCGGATCCAAAGACGTCTTTTAAGCTTGCCTTAAATCCGTCTTAAATGCGTCTCTAAGTCGATTTTAGAAGACACCTTGTATTCCGTCTAAAATCCGTCTTCCAAAGTGGGTTTTAAGACGTCTTTCGATCCAGTCTTACAAGGCGTCTTTAATCCGTCTTAAATCTGTCTTCAAAGACGTTTTCCAAGACGACTTGAATACCGTCTTCCAAAGTGGTTTTTAAGACGTCTTTCAATCCAGACTTATAAAGCGTCTTTAATCCGTCTTAAAGCCGTCTTCAGCCAAGATAGCTAGAAGATTGACTCCAACGTTTTCAAGCCCTTAAATATTGATAATTTGCAAAAATCACAAGTTTTTTTAAAAATTTCGAAAATTACGAAAATGTCCACAGTTCGAAAATTTGAAAATTACCAATATTTTTATAAATTTTGAAAATTACGAAAATTTTCATTAAGTTTGAAAATTACCAAGATTTGCTCAAATTTTGAAAATTACGAAATTTTCACAAATTTTGAAAATGTTGACTATTTTCAAGCAAGCTTGGAAAGCTAGGCTTCCTCGAGACGTAACCTATAGAGCATTGTAACCGACGCCTTTCATATGTCTTTAAGACGGATTCGTAAGACGGTTTTCAAAGTTGTCTTATAAGACGTCTTATAAGACATCTTTAAGACGGATTCGTAAGACGTTTTCAAAGTTGTCTTAAAAGCGTCTTTAAGACGGTTTCGTAAGACGGTTTTTGAAGTTGTCTTAAAAACGTCTTAAAGACGGATTCGTAAGACGTCTTCAAAGACGTGTTTGGGCGGAACTAGAGACGTCTTTAAGACGGATTAAAGACGGATTTAAGACAACTTTACTTGTCTTATAAGACGTCTTTAAGACGGATTGAAGACGGTTTTTGCTAACTGGGGTGGTTCTTCCATAAATTCAACAATTTTAGCCAAAAATTGCAGACTTTCTGAGCGGTGCGACGTGGTTTCTCCAGTTCGCACTAATCAACCCTGGAATCACCTTAAAACATGCATTTCAGCGAACACCCGACCCGCACGTATTGTTTATTTATTTATGAATTTATTTGTTTTGTTAATAGAAACTTCTTAGATCAAATACTTTCACTTTCACTTACGACTCTCCCAACTAAGCAATGGCACCGGAGATATTTTGTAGTTTAAAATGCACTGAAAGTAAGCAAGCATTGAGCATTCTCACCTGCAACATAAGAAACGAATAATACAATTTAGTGAAATTAATAAGCGAAACATTTGGAATTAAATGGGGCTCTTGCAAACTTATGCTACGGGGGATTGAAGAGTTGATTCTTGAAGAAAAACCTGTAAAAATGACGATGAGTACACTGAAAAATCGCAAAAACCAATCTCAGAATCAGGCATAATGGCGGTTCAAAGCAGGTATCGTGGGAGATTCCCATCTAAAATGAGACATAATATCTCTGTGTTTCCGTACAGAAAGCGACAGATTAGACAGGAATTTCCCATGATACCTGTTTTGAAGCGCCATTACTTGCCGTTAAAGCAGTTGTGTGAGTTTATTACTGAATTGTAGACTTTTTCGGTGTGATTTTCATGATTTTCGCTGGTCAGTACATCAGACTGGACCATTTATTTGCTTATAGCAAAAGTTTGCAAGAGCCCCATTTCTAGATTTGGGCAAAAATGCTGAGGGAATAAAATAACGGTTCTTCTATATGGACATAGAATAACAAATTGGCACTTTTCGATGTCTGAAATTTTTCCGAATGGTTAATATAACGTTAACATTCTGCGACTCGTGAGTGTTAGACAAGTAACGCTTCGAGCAATTTGGCGACGTTGCGTTTTGTCCTATTAAAAAACCATAGTCGATTGTTCACGAGCAGTCAGATGACTCGTGAAATACGACGAATCGAAATTCACCCAATAAAAGCTTATGGCAAAGAATCAATTCTTAGAAAGTCAAGTGGAATTCCCGGGAAATCGATACTTTTCCACAGGTTCAAATGAGAGAAAAACTCTAGTCGGCTGTTCGCAACCCGTCCGATGGCCCGCGTGAATGTATCGATATCCGCTTAAAATAAACTAAAATGACGAAGAATCGATGGGTCTGTTGCAAACTTTTGCTACAGCGCTATAGAGTGTGCAATCTAATGTAAAATCGCCTGAAAAGTCCAATGATGGCATCAGAAAGCAATGAAATGCAACAATAAACTCACAAAATGCGTTCAATGAAATCCAAGATGGCGGCAAAATATCGAGCAATCTGTATGCATGCACCACGAACATCCAAGGATAGCCAACCTCACAATATCCATCACAACCAATCACAACGTAAATAAACACATAACCTCTACCTGCAGTGAGGTTGTCAAAGTTGGCAATCCTTGGATGATCACGGTGCATACATTCAGATTCCTCGATATTTTGCCGCCATCTTGGATTTCGATAAACGCCTCTTGTGAGTTTAATATTGTATTTATTGACTTTATGATGCCACCAATGGACTTTTCAGGCGATTTTACATTGGAGTAAACACTTTTTATCGCTGTAGCAAAAGTTTGCAACAGACCCATTCTAACAGGATTCGGTGGAACTTCAAAGAAATCAATAGTTTTCCTTAAATTCAAATGGTATGAAGAGGGGGGGGGGGATGAAAGAGTGTTGACGAGCAGTGGCGTTGCGTGTAATGTGGCAACGTTGCAGCTCGTCCATTTAAACCCATGAAAAAGATCGAACAATTACGAATGTTCGGTGAACACCTTCACATTCGATCTTACCCATGGGTTTAAATGGACACAATACACCGTTGCCAAATTTCTACTGTTGACGAGCCGCAACTGTTCAGTTGGGAATGCTTACGACCCAAAGGTGAAATACAAGTGCAGGAAAACAAACCGAGGAAAGCCGCGCGACTTTTTTCCTTGTTCTTTATGCATCCAGGAATTCGTCTTTCTCTCTCTTCGTTCGCTTGAACTTGTATCGTAGAAAAGGATAGAGATAGAGAATTTAGTCACGCGATGGCCCCTTCCAACTCCCTCCATCCTTTACTGAAGGGGCAGAGGGAAGGAGAAACACAAATTCCTGGATCTGCCTCAATACTTTGCGCTCTCATTCCTTTTTATCATTTTTTTCTCCTTCTTTTCCTCATTATACAGCATATTCCTAAGAAAAAATATCCGGGGAGGGGGGAGCAGTAAGATTGTACGGGGGCCTGGTGCCAAATAGAATCACGGAAAAGATAAAATAATTTGTGATTGTATAATTCCTTATGGATTCATGTTGTGGCTACGTAAACCAGATTTATGGATATGGTGGAAAAAACAAATAAAGCGCATTAGCTAATTAAACCGTTCATTGAGTAGCCTTTAAATAACGGGCACTTTGACTATAGTTACCATGTCAACAGCCAAGTTTTTTGGACCAATAGCATCTCTCATAGACAGTCTCAACAATTGGTTCATCGATTAAGTAAATGATCGGCCCCCTGGTTTGTTTACTTCTTTCAAGGTGATTAGATAAAACAATTATCTCTCTTTTATTTGTGCTCCATACGGTAACACTGCACCATATGAATGGGGGTATTTTCGATTTAGATGTTTGGCCTTTAAAATCACGGAGGCACCGTATCGGTCGAGGCCTTATAAAATTAAAATTCGTACATTTTGCTTCAGAAACGTTATTCTTGGTGATATATTTCTCCCGCGATCGAGAGCCTCATAATCAGACACATTCCAAACTGTTAAAATAAATTAAATTAAATTAAATTAACGAAACTCTTGTTTAAATTTTCTCATCATATTTTGCTCATTATTTGACTGAATGTACATATATTTCTAAAATGCTGTCCGGAAAATTCCACGTTTTCATCCAATGGGCGACGCGCGTCGCCCGAATGTGGAAAGTCGCGGCAAAATATACAGGGTGTAAAAAAAAAAAGGAGCAGCTCCAAATAACTCGAGTTTGGGTTCGAATTTCAAAAAACGCTGAAACACGGGTTCCATTATTTTGAGGGGGACATCTTTTAGGGGGGTTGCCAAATTCCAGGCCCCCCCAGGGGGGCGGGTACGGGGGTCACCGCCCCCCTAAATCACATTTCTCAAATGGCGACCCCTAATTTTTATTACATAACTTTGAAGAACATCAAATTCTAAGCATTTTGGCGCAAACCGCAGGTCGATATCGTTTTTCGTGTTCGAGATATCGAAAGTCAAAGTTCGATTTTGACCCATTTTCAAAAATTCATAACTCCCACTAAAAAAGTCGGAATTTAAAAAACTATTAGCTTAAAATGCTCTACAAAACACGTCCTTTTCAGAAAAAATACAACTGTCCAGGAAATTTGAATTTTAGGCTCCGAAAAAAATATTCAAAATTTTCGAAAATTTTGAATCGGTGATATTCTTGTAAAAAGGCCAGAATCGACAATTTTGGCTTAAAACCTGTTGGCTGAGTCCAAATGAGCGATGCAAAGCTCTCAAAAGTCCCCAAAACCCCATTAAAGCCCGAGAGAAAGGTGTTTCCTGACTCTAAATTTAGCAGTGTTCTCAATACTGATTTTGATCATTTTAAAGGTGACTTTGAGACTTTCTTGAGCTTTTAAGCGCTTTGCATCGCTCATATGGACTCAGCCAACAGGTTCTAAGCCAAAAGTGTCGATTCTGGCCGTTTTACAAGAATATCACCGATTCAAAATTTTCGAAAATTTTGAATATTTTTTCGGAGCCTAAAATTCAAATTTCCTGGACAGTTGTATTTTTTCTGAAAAGGGCGTGTTTTGTAGAGCATTTTAAGCTAATGGTTTTTTAAATTCCGACTTTTTTAGTGGGAGTTATGAATTTTTGAAAATGGGTCAAAATCGAACTTTGACTTTCGATATCTCGAACACGAAAAACGATATCGACCTGCGGTTTGCGCCAAAATGCTTAGAATTTGATGTTCTTCAAAGTTATGTAATAAAAATTAGGGGTCGCCATTTGAGAAATGTGATTTAGGGGGGCAGTGACCCCCGTACCCGCCCCCCTGGGGGGGCCTGGAATTTGGCAACCCCCCTAAAAGATGTCCCCCTCAAAATAATGGAACCCGTGTTTCAGCGTTTTTTGAAATTCGAACCCAAACTCGAGTTATTTGGAGCTGCTCCTTTTTTTTTTTACACCCTGTATATATAAAAACCAGTCCACTCGACGACGACAAAGTGAAGTGAGCAAGGAGGAGGGGGGGGGGGAGGCAAGAATTTGTCGAGTGAGTGTGAGTGAGACGCTGAGGACTGAAAATGGATGTGAAGAGGAAGGAACGTGCGGCAACGGGACTGGACGACTGACGGACGAACGAACGAAGGCGGGAACGATCAAACGAGAGGAATGCCGGGGGGAACGGAACGGAACGGCATGGCATGGAGCGAAGCGGAGCTGAATCTCCAAGATTGGGAGAGGAGAGAAAAGAAAAGAGAGGAGAGGAGAGAGGAACCACCGAAAGAACCCGATGGAGATGGATTTGTTGGATTGGATTGGCGAAATGGAACTCTTTGGTGGTGGATTGCGGCGGGGGGGGGGGGGGGGGGGAGGGAGGTTGGAGAGCCGTCCGTAGCGCCCGTAGCAGCTGAAGAGATCAACAACATATTTTAAGAAGTAAAGTGAAGAACCCGATGACCTCGGGAGAGTGATATCAGATACGAATATCCGAGGCACCGAACGAAAGGCGAACGGGCCCAGGCATGGCAGTGTTGCCTGTGTTGCCGCCCGACAAACGTGGCCTCAAGTGATACCGATAACCGATAGTCCTCCTCCTCCTCACAAAAGGCTCCCATCAGGAAATGGACAATGATGCGCGAGAATTTTCATCAGTGGCGACCCAATGGCGACTCGTCCAATTGGGCAAACATACAGTTTTTTCATTGAGACTGATCGCGAGGTGAAACAATCGATTCTTAAGAAGGCTGTCAGCACCCTCATGCAAGAATCGATTGTTTTACACGCGTTTTAGTACGAGGGATAAAAAAGAAGGTGGACGCACCAATGGGGCTCTCGCAAACTTTTGCTACAGGGGATTGAAGAGTTGATTCTTGCATAAAAACGTGTAAAAAGGACGATGAGTACACTGAAAAATCACAAAATTCACTCTCAGAATCGGGCATAGTGGCGGAGAGACGCAGGTATCATGGGAGATTCCTACTAAATTAAGACATATCTCTGTGTTTCCGTAGAGAAAGTGACATGATAGATAGGAATCTCCCATGATACCTGCGTTGAAGCGCCATTACGATCTTGCCGTTACGGCAGTTATGTGAGTTTATTACTGAATTTTATTTAGACTTTCTCAGCGTGATTTTCGTGATTTTCGCTGGTTTTTACATCAGATTGGATTCTTCATAAGCTCACAGCAAAAGTTTGCAAGAGCCCCATTCTGTCTCCTAGAACTTTACTACTTTAGGAGCCCTCTCTCCGCCGGAGGTTCGGCGAGGAAAAGCTAAAAGAGGGCCCCTTTCACGTGTGGAAGTCTTTCTATCATTCTTTTGAAAGCTCAGAGCCCTAAAAATGTTAACGCGTAGATTTTGAGATCAAGTTGCGTTTCTACAAATTACAAGTGAGGATTTCGAACTTGGATTATTTTAGATTTTAGAGTATGCAGATTTTGTTGTAGGAGGGGGGGGGGGGTCTCCAGCTGAATCTGCGGGGTGGGCCCGAGTTTCAAAGTTACGCAACTGCCAGTAATTCATCTTTTTCTCTCTTTGCTCACATAAACACATTTGTTAGAAAAGGACAGACATAGGGGCTGAAGTCACTTGCCAACCTCTTCTAACACAAGTGTTTGGATAGACGAAGAAAGAGGAAATAGGAATTCCTGTCAACGGCTATGCAGTAACTGACACTTTACGCTTACTTAATAAACATCAGAATTTTCCGGGGTAAAAGTACTAGAAACTCGCAAGGCGACGAATGGTCCAGAGGCGGCTCGTGCTATAGAGCAACAATATCACCCCTCCATTTGATTGTATGTAAAACAACCGATTCGAAAGTGAAGCAGCGCTTCACAAGCAATCGATTGTGGAACATAGATTCAAATGAAGAGAGGACATTGTTGCCAGATGGTACGAGCCGCCACGGGAATGGTCAGTGGCGCGGCGGAGGCCCCCGCACTCCCCGCAGCCCACGACCTAAGGGCCAAGGGGTCCTCAATCAGGGTCCCCTAATTACATCTGTTCCGTGTAATTGACAAAACATAACATTTGAAAGAATAAATATAGATGAAGGAGGAAAAAAATTAGTGTAATCTTAAAGTAGAAAGAGCAGGTTTGTTGCCCCGTCCGATAAGGTAAATTAATTGGTCATGCATTTTCCAGCACTTTCCTCTCGTGGGAAAGAATTAAACGGTATCATAGAGCTAAAGGATATGTGAAAAACCTCTCGCGAGAACTCAATTTTCAAAAAAATTCTGAGAAGGACCCCTGCACCCCCTCTAGCCCGCACGCGGGGAAAGGGATCATCATATACCCCGCATTCATTTTGTAAAAAATATGTAAGGGGCCCGGGTCCCCACTGAAAGCTCGCGGGGACAGGGCACATTTTCCGGTGTGCCACTGCGATTGGCCATACCTCTATGGTAAAATTACCACAGTTGGAAAATCGCTATCATCTGTGTTCGTGCACAGCGAGGCTCTTACTCGCGCGATATCGACTTATCTGGCTTTTTTTAATTTTTCTTTTTTTTCACTGACTCGTCTTTCACCAAGTAAATTGACGCGATTTGGCATTTAAAAGAGACAAAAGGCACTTTTTTTGTGACATTAAGTTCATTAGTAAATACTTAATACGTTAAATTCCAAAATATTTTGAGGAAAAACGTTAAAAATAAGAGAATAATATAAATGCAGTTAATGGTATGCAGAAATGCAGTGCAGTTATTATAATTGAGTCAAACTATAGAAAACGCTGTAATATTAGTTCCGTGCGCATTCTCATTGTTCCGCTTATGCTAAAACCACGTCGAAATAAACGTTTTCAAATAACAATGCAGTTTATCTGGAATAACTATCAAGAACAGTTCATGCTTGAAATGGATCTGGTGCGACTATTTATCAGTCATGCACTGGCATGGCGGATCCAGGAATGTATCCTTTTCCCTCTTTCTTCATTAGATTGCGTGGGTTAGAAAAGGATAGATCAGGGGCTGTCACATGATTTTTGCCCCATCTTCCATCCTTTTCTAACACATGCGTTCTAATGGAAAAAGAGAGAGAGGAGGACAATATCTTGGATCCGCTGGTGGTCATTCAACTTGTTGGTGACACCAAATAAAGTAAACAAGACTCGCGTGCAGAATTGTGTCAACAACCTGCGTGGTCAACGCTGATAACAGCTGAAATGAAAGGGGGCCTCTGATAGGCTCCGGCGACCCAGCGTCCAAACTTTTCGGCCTTGTGGAAATTATCTTGGAGTTTTAGTTCCGGGCCGACAGTTTTTCACCAAACCTGTCACCTGTGCCAGATTGATGATTTTTTACTGGAAAACCTCAATACATCAATTGCACAAACTTTTTTGAATAAAATGATACATGAAGGTCGTTGCACACGTGACACAGTGGCGACTTAACTTGGATGGGCAAAATGCAGCGTTGCCAGATTACAGTCTTGCGTTTGAAAGCATTTTATGTGTTCGGGAGTGGATTTCATGATTTTTTAGTGCGCTTACAGTCATTTTTACAGTTTTACACCTCAATCAACTGTTAATAAGCCTGTAGCAAAAGTTTGCAACAGCTCAATTAGACCCCATGCATAATCGATACCTTCGCACAGGTAGTCAGGTCCAAACCGGAGAAAAACAAGATTTGATTGCATGTTCGCGAGTTGCCACCGATCAAAACTCTCCTAAAAATTGATTCTTTCTCATGGGTTTAAACGGATGAGAGATCGATAGTAGTTATAAATCGCGATCCAAAAACCGATTGCGATCAATATGGCAACGTACTGTGAGCTTGATCGCCTCTTGTCTCGATGTAGGTACTTTGTTTCTGCCGAGTAAGCCTTGTATCTGTATGCAGCATCACTCGTCAGTCGCAGATGCGAGGATGTCTCTGCTGCCGAGTGTTGAGTGATGAGTGTTGAATTTCGGTGATCCAAGCTTATTGACTGGGAAATTCCCGTGTGATTCTCTCGATTTGTCTTGAATCGCATTGCCTGACTTGACAGTAAACATCGTTAAGCGAATTCACTGCGCTTGTGCATGAACCAGTGTTGCCGAATTCATCATAAAATTCGAAAATTTGACATTGAGTTAAATAGAAAAAATTGGAGGAAACTCTAAGAAACGGCATGGCAGCACAGAGCACCAAACAGTGACCGCGATCCGCGCGTGTTCCAGAGAATTTTCCTCGAATACACTTTCGTTTAAGTAGGATGCTTCCTCTAACCCCTCCCCACCCCCACCCCCACCACCACTATTTAAAATGTCAAGATTTCCGAAACTCTCGCTCACACGTGTTTTATTTGCTGGTTTCAATAGGTCTGTTGCAAACTTTTGCTACAACGATAAAGAGTAATTCATCATACGTAAAATCGCCCGAAAAGTCCAATAGTGGCATCAGAAAGTCATGGAATGCGACAATAAACTCACAAGAGACGTTTAATGAAATCCAAGATGGCGGTAAAATATCGAGCAATCAGTATGCATGCACCTTTGACATTCAAGGATTGCCAACGTTGACAACCTCACAGCTTCAGAGGTTATGTGTTTATTTACGTTGTGATTGGGTGTGATCGATATATGTGAGGTTGGCTATCCTTTGATGTTCGTGGTGCATGCATACAGGTTGCTCGATATTTTACCGCCATCTTGGATTTCATTAAACGTCTCTCGTGAGTTTCATACTGCATTTTATGACTTTCTGATGCCACCATTGGACTATTCACGCGATTTTCAACAAAAAACATTTTTTTTGCCTTACTTGGATTTTTCTAAACGCAAATGCCGAAAGCTTAGTAAAAATGATGAAATTGGGGTTGATTTTGGATATGGGGGCAAATCCCCCCCCGAATGATTTCCATTATTAAATGCATTATAATGAGGGCTAGTAGTATTTCGGAAAATGTTTGAGCTTTTATGTTTTCTTATAATGTGACACTGGTGATACAATTTGAAAAAAGTCGAAATATGCATTGCAATGTCTAATATAGGGCTTTTTACATCATGAGACACCAGAGTCACACTATGCAGTGAAGGAATGCGCGAGCGTGAATGGCAGTGTATGACACTAATAATAGGAGACTCCCATCTAATAATACTGCGTAACTTCATCGAGAAGTAACCAATAAGAGACGAATTTCTTAGGACACCGGGGTCACCAGGTGTCACGGTGCCATTAATCGGATGAGGATCACTACTCTGGTGTCTACTTACTCTATGAATCTTCCTTGATAGCACAGAGAGAGCGATGAAATTAAGATAGGAATCTTCCACTATTAGTATACCTAACGCAACGCCACCAATCCGATCGTGCGTTTTAAAACATTTTATGAGTTTAGGTGTGGATCTAGTGAGTTTTTAGTCCTACTATATCGTTATTTTCGCAGGTTTTTACTTCTGAATCGATCCTGAAGGAGGATCCTCAGCAATTAGTTCCATATTATGCCACCACAAAAAGATCCATGATCTTTAAATGGAAAAAAAGCATGGTAAACGTAAATAAATGGGGAAATGGCATTAATGGCGCCTCAGATAAGCAATCTAAGGAACATTTTACTGCAAGCAGTATGCTAAATACTGTTATAAATAAAAAGAACTGTAAATGCAAAATGTTACGAAATCAGCGTGAAACTATTGAATTTCGGAAACCTATCTGTATCGGCTACTATATATCATGGCGTCTTATGGGAATGGGGGGTTTCCGAAATTCAATATAGTTTCACGCTTATCTCGTAACATTTTAGCATACTGTTTGTATTAAAATGTTTCTTAGGTTGCTGCCGAAGCGCCATCGAAGCTTTTTTTCCCCATTTATTCTATTTTTTTCCATTTCGCTACGTGGTGGCAGAATATGGAACTAATCGCTGAGGATCCACCGAAAATCATTTCCAGTAAAAGTGTCCAACAGCCCCGTTTCAGTTTGATTAGAGAACAGATAGAGAGCACATTTAGGTGGAAAAAAGGTTCCTAACAGACATTATTACATCATCCAAAAAAGTCGTAGATATTGAAGCTACAACGCAACGCAACGTATATACATATCCATTTTCTTTGTCTCATTCATCGGGTTATTCGCAGTCAATTTCAGCACAATGCCGCAAAACAGGTTTGCGAACGTTATTCATTTGAGCTCAAATGGAAGCAATAGGGCACGTTTTTAATTTCTATTTCACCACCCCTCGAAGAATAACTTCAAAATGATGCTCTGATCAATTTAACGCCCTCTCGAATACTGCATGAGGTACGTGCCTTTGCTTGCCAACGAGCCCCCCCCCCCCTCCATGGACTCGAATCCCCGTGCGTACAGAGTTGAGACAAGAGGGTAGTCAACTTCTGATTGGTCGTGAGATTTAGACTCAACGGGTGCCGCCATTGGAGGCGTTTTAGCACATTTATTCGCATACGAGTGTTTAGAGATTAAAAGATAACACCGTTAGAAATTCTACGGCACTGTAATCTTTACTTTGGACTAGAGCACAACAACGGCCCTCAGAATGTGAAACGAATGTGCAAAGACGCATCCAATGGCGGCGCCCGTAGCGCCTAAAAATTGTTGACCAATCAGAAGTTGACTACCCTCTCGTCTGGGACATGCAAGGACTCATCTTCTGAGTTTTATAAGGAATAAGTGAGCCTGAACTACTCCCACAACCTTCCAGTATTCTGATAGTTATTAATTATTACACTGAAAAAAAAGTGGTCACTTTTAACTCTGTTATAGTTACAAGTATGGAAACCGCTTAAAAATTGTTGGTTTGACTGTTTAGTGTTTAACCCTTTCAATCAAAGTGGGTACACATAATTGTACCATTTTATGTGACATGGGTTTCAATGGAATTTAAATAGACATTTTGCAAAAACTTGTGTGAGTGTGACCCATCAAAAGTTTTAGAAAACTGTCCTCTTTTGATCGGTCTAAAAAAATCTCAAAAAAAGTCAAATTCCAAAATGCATGCTGGAAAGGGGTAGTTAAATTAACACGGCATGGGCTTAGTTTAATTAATTTAAACAGTCAAACCAATAGTTTTTAAGTGGTGTCCATACTTTTAACTATAAAAGAGTTAATTTTTTTCAGTGTACTACTTTCTTTACTCTGCTAACTTTGAATACAGTATAAGTTTTTTAGAAATAATAGATGGAAAAGGAATCCCCCCACTCCACTCCCGAAGACGCACTCGCGCGTCCAATTAGAGTGCTTTCGCTATTAATTGAAGTTTTTAATTTCGGAGGGTTACACGACTTGGATTGAGAGAAAAAAATTGCGCGCGCACGCAAACACACGATCACCGGTTCGTCACGCATAAGCGCGGGTACACGAGCATCCAAAATAAAGAGCCCGGACCTCAATTAAGATTTATACGACCCCATTTGTTGATAGTGCTCTGGAAATCCGCTCAGGGGAGAATACAAGTTTATCATCGGCTATAAACTTTAATTAAGTTATTATTCATTTTAGGCATGGAAAAGGAAGAAGAGAGAGAGAGGAGAGAGGGGGAGAGAGAGAAAAAGAGAGAGAAAAAGAGAGAGAAAGAGAGAGGGGAGAGAGAATGAGAGAGAGAGAGAGAGAGAGAGAGAGAGAGAGAATAGGAGAGAGGGAGAGAGAAAATAGGAGAGAGGGAGAGAGAAAATAGGAGAGAGGGAGAGAGAGAATAGGAGAGAGGGAGAGAGAAAATAGGAGAGAGAGGGGGGAGAGGGAGAGAGAGATAGAGAGAGAATAGGAGAGAGGGAGAGAGAAAACAGAAGAGAGAGAGAATAGGAGAGAGGGAGAGAGAAAATAGGAGAGAGGGAGAGAGAAAATAGGAGAGAGAGGGAGAGAGAGAGAGGGAGAGAGAGAGAGGGGGGGAGAAAGAGAGGGGGAGAGAGGGAGTGAGAGAGAGAGAGAGAGATAGAGAGAGAGAGAGAGAGAGAGAGAGAGAGAGAGAGAGAGAGAGAGAGAGAGAGAGAGAGAGAGAGAGAGAGAGAGAGAGAGAGAGAGAGAGAGAGAGAGAGAGAGAGAGAGAGAGAGAGAGAGAGAGAGAGAGAGTGAGAAGAAAAATTCCGCTTCGAGGCCGTTCAACTCCCGCCCAAAAAAATAAACGAAAAAAAAAGAAAGAAAGAAAATCAAAGAAAGGAAGGAAGGAAAGAAGAGGAGAAAGATGATAGAAAACAAAAAGATAATGCGATTCAAGGCCTCTGGTTTTCCAAAACTGTTGGACGTTCCTGCGGTTGCGTCATGGTTGCCACTTTGCGACCAATGATACGCATTTTCCCATTTAACTCAAGGTAAAATGTTTGAATTTCCCGCCAAATTCGACAACACTGGGTTGCGTGTCGCGCACTTCGGCGAAGACGCGGCGAGCGAAGGTTCTCTCGTTTAGGACGCAAAATATGTCAATCGTATTCCACGTTTTCATGGAAAAAACAAACGGAAAACCGCGAGCCCTAGGAATGAGAATCAGTCTAATTTGTCAAAAATTCACACCTCTACAGAGAACCGATTCGATTGTCCGCTAAAATGTAAACACAACAGCTGAGGCCACTGGTGACTGGCCCGACCGAGAAAAAAAAGGGGAGAAAATCCAATTTTCTTCTAAATGGTACAATCTTAAGCTATAGTATCGATGTATCAAATAATAATGACAATTTTGAAGTGTTTGATGTTATGAATAAAGTGGCCACGGATGGTATTGGTAATGATAGATGATGAAATAAAACGAAATTTTTGAGCCATCACGCATGAATTTACAAACACAGTTATACAGTGAAGAAAGTCCTACGTTTTGTCCTTGTCTCTCTCACAGTTTCTTATTGGCTAAAATTCTAGGATATGGGCTCATCTGCACCATCACATTACGTGTTATACCTCGAGTAAGCTTCGATACGAAAAGAGGTTATAAAAAACAAAACAAAAAATGGGATGATCGAGTGTCATGGCGAAGAAACGCTCATAAGAGACCGTGAGTACGACAAGGACAAAACATAGGACATTATTCTAAGTATATAAATGTGATCGTAAATTCACTTGTGATCTGTCATGAATTATGTGTAAAAAGATAAGTACTTCAAGTTTCTTGGAATCTAACGGTGCCGGTGGAATAAAATTTGAGCAAACTGGTTGTTTACTAGCATGAATTTGCAGTCAAATTTGGATCTGATTTCTCATGGGAAAATCCGCCAGATTGAGCGAGATAGAGCATTTGATTGGATCCAATTTTGATCGTGACGTCATCACTAAATAGGTATGTTCAAGAACGGCTTCGAATCATGAAAATTGCGGAAACACGTGTTTCTGATCTAGGAGCATTTGTTTATTCAGCCCTTCTACCTGCCCTGACTAAAATTATACGAGGATCTACAAAGCCACAGAATTTTTTAAGCAGGGGCGTGCCGAGAGGGGGGGGGGGAGGCGCATGTGGGTACCCTTGCTCCGAGCGGCACTCCCCCGGGGGCGGCAAAATCAGGGTGAACAACCCCCCCCCCCCCCAAAAAAAAGGTTAACAAATTTCAAAATGAATTACAGAGGGCGGCAAAATCAGTGTTTGACAAGCCAAAAAAAAAAAAAAAAGTAATCAAATTTATAATTTTGTTCGCGAAGGGCGGCAAGATTGCATTCTTGCCCCTCCTCTCTGGAAACCACGGCTCACCCCTGTTTTTAAGATTCAACCGGTCAAACTTTGGAGAGGGGAGAGATAATTTTGACACATCCTGTATACGATGAGAGTTACGCCACGCCACGTTGTTGTTGTTGTTGTTGTTGGTCTCCTTCTCCTTCTCCTTCTTCTTCTTCTTCTTCTTTTTCTTCTTCTTCTTAACATGCGATAAGAGGAAGAAGAAGAGTAGAAGAACCTCACTAGATCGGTCGCGAGAGGCAAAGAGAGGGCCAAATAATTATTTAAAACCGTAGTAGACATTTCATTCGGCAGTAGCACTTTACTTCGTCATTTTATCACTTACAAGGGGAGGTCACGGACTTGTCAACCTAGTTTTTGATCAAACCCCGCGAAGTGACTGATGCAAAACTAATAGCACAGTAGAGCTTGTTTTAGAAGTGTAGGTGCACCTAAACCATAATCTTTGGCGAATTTTCAACTTTAATTCCTTCAAATCAAAACCGAACTTGCCTCTGACTGTATTCTTTGGCTTTAAAAGTGTTCCTCGTTGAAAAGAGAACGCTCAATTTCATTTTCATTCATTTTTATCGAGCAATATCAGAAATAATGTTGAAAAATTCCAAAGATTATCGGTCTAGGTGCGCCTACACTTCTGGAACGAGCTCTATACTACAATCAGAACCGAAACTCCCATAAGAGCCAATGGAAACAAGATTTGGAATTTACCAGCGCAAACAGGCAACCGTGTTTGCTCACTTCTCAAGATGGCGGACGTGCTATTCGAGATTATGTTTACAATCGGGGTTGACGCTCAACCAATCAAATCTCGGCTGGTTGCCGAAGATTAACGAAAATGCTAACTTTCCAACATGGAGGACGCGAAGGTAGCCGAAGTAATGAATGTTTCAAAATTAATTAGTTTCCGTTCTGATTAGAGTATTCTGTGCCTACGCCTTACACCATATACCAGTTGAGGAAAGATTAAAGATTAGAACATTTTCGTGCAGTACAGTCATACACTGAATTGCGTATTCTTTTCTCAACCGATTGAATCATCGGTGAATTGAAAAATGTCGTTAATTAAAGGTACGCAAAACGGCAGCTCTGCATTTCAATCATGATACGTGGAATTTCAATGATGATTTTGGTAAGCTCTCGCGTTTATATGTATTCCGATTCCCGGAAAATGAGCCGCGCGCGAACGAAAGTTGAGTGAACTTTGAGCAGGTAAAAGTTCGAGCCCAAGTTTCTCATATCACGCGCGTTAAACTTAGGATATTTTACCCTTGGATCAAAAGTATCTCGAATCCTAATGTAAAAATGAAGGATTTGTTTCATTGTTTGCGCTTGTAAGGCAAGGCCGATCCTTCAAATTGAGGGATTTTTACAAGATTAGAATGAAGGGCGGTGATTGGTGGACGCGAGTTTGCGAGTCAGTTGGTTGCCAAGTCTACACGGAGAATAAGGTTTTTTTTTTTTTTTTTTTTTTTTTTTTTTTTTTTTTTTTTTAACGCTTTATTAAAACATTTTTGTTATTACAAAGATAATTTCAAAAAAATAGTCAGCCCAGGAGTTATATCGTATCGATTCCTGTGCGAGGACCTCTGGTTCAATGTATTTTTCCCTTCAGCGCATTTTTGAACGGAAATTTCAGCTATATTCACAGGGGCGGACTGGGGCAAAAAGGCCCGGGGTGCTGGGGCCCGTGATTTGGGGAAAGGGGCTCCAAATATGTTCTGGTCCAGAGGGGAGGGAGTGGACATGGAGGGGCCGGGGTGCTGCAGCACCCCGGCACCCCGGCCCAGTCCGCCCCTGTAATATTCACTCATACAATTAAAGCAACTTTTTAACGATTATGAATTTTACGTCCTCAGAAAGGCTTAATTATGCCTGATTCCACAACAAAAACTGCCGAAATCGACAAGATATTTCAGAATTACACAATACTTTTGGAGGTTGGAATCACCCTAATGTTATAGTTGTAGAATGGGCGGGAATCTGACGAGAATCCTGATGGAGATTCCAACCTCCAAAAGCATCGTTTAATCTGAAATATCTTGTTGATTTCGGCAGTTTTAGTCGTGGCATCAGACATAATTAAGTATTTTAGAAGACGTCTAAAATGTGCAAATGTACAAATGTGCGGGAAAACGACGAACAGTGGCGCTATCTGTAGAATTGAAAGCCGCGTGAGAGTTTTGCCTAGGATTACGTCAACGGATAATGAACCGAGAATATTCCCCCGCGACCTTACATCACTGATAAACGACTTGCGCTCCAAAAACCATTAAATTCCAACAGATTGATGGGTGGAGGGGGGAAAGGGGGGGGGCTGTGCCGCCTGCGTTTCTGATGTTTGAAAAGCTTGATGAAACGTACACAGACGCGCGTTTTCGAGGCACTCGTGAAATCCAGCCGAAACCCGCGCTGGGCGAGTTCGGGGGTTTATCACTACCGCGGGGCTTGCGGGGGGGGGGGGGTGGTGGTTCACTGAACTTTCGATTGAAAATATATCCTCGATTCACTGTAGAGCCTCCCTCCCCCCCTCCCCACATCCCCACGCACGAATGAACGAATCCATGGACGCAAACTCACACTGCAAACAAGCAAAACAAACCGACGAATGCAGAACATTTGGCTCGTGCAATGTGCATGATATTGATGCAGGAGCGCGGATTAAATGGGCAAAGCTAGCAATTTGGCAACTGTGGATTCTTCCCATTTGAATGAATGAGAAACAATCGATTAGGGATTGGGACATGGCCGGGGGGGAAGGCCTCAAGAATCGATTGTTGCTCACACATTCAAATGGATAGAATCCACAGTTGCCAAATTGCTAGCTCCGCCCATGCGCGAATACTAGTTTACCAGAGATCGTTTCTTCTGCAGATGAGTTGGCCGCGGTGACATTTTTCCCGAGATCGGCGATGAAGCACTTCTGATTCCGGATGCGCCGAAGTCGTGAACCCGCTCAGTACGCATAAAAACTACGAACCGTCATCGACGAACTCATATTTGAAACTACCAGTATCGTTTACGTTAAATAAATCCACTACTTGACAATAACTTTTCAATGGTGCAGTGCCGAAGCGTGGGGGGGGGGGGGGGGAAAAGCAAAAAAAAACAGTCGAGTAGTTTTTTTTTTGTCGTTTATTGGCCTGTATCGTCAAACCAGTGATGTAGATCGGGTGGGTACCGGGGTACCCGGGTAAATAGTGGCGTAGACGAAAGGGGGAGGCGGGCTCAAAGCCTAGGTTAAATGTGATTTGAAAGAAAAACTCCCTAGAAATGAAAAAGTCGGAAAAAAAGAAGAAGAAAATTACTTCGAAAATTTTCTTATTTTGATTCTTATTTTGAAAGCAAATGATTATATTCGGAGATGATGATGTGACTAATCTTCAGATGAAGACGGAAGAGGGCGAAAAATAGAACAAAATATGTTCATCAACATCATTTTGTTTCTTATGTTACATATGCGAATGGAGCCTGCAGAACATTTGTTTACGCAGCCATTTTGCAACACTATTATTATTTCCGTCTCTCTCTTTCCGGAGAGCCTCCTGGAGGCCCGGGCCCTGCGACAAACTGTCGCAGATTCGAGGCCTCTGCCCTCTGGGCAGCCTTGTTTAACGATATTACATTTCCTCTCCCTTCACATCTTTCGAGCAAAAAACTTGACTCTTACTTTTCAAATGGCTTCAATAAATAAGTCATTAATCATGATTTTGACATAGTTTCAACAAAAAATATAATAGTAGTATAAGGGTACGTCCGTCGTCCCCCCCAGTCACCCCAAATTTTACAAATTAGTCCAAAAATGATATAAATTTTAAACCCAAAAAAAACCCAAAATCCAAAATTTCTTGAAAAATAAATCTTAAAAAAAACCTTTACTTTTCAATTATTACTCCCCTTTTTTTAACTATTTTTTTCAGTATTTTTATGATGCACACAAGTGTGCAGGCAAGAAAAAAAAATTTTTAAGTAAATTTATTACGTTTTTTAAAGCTGATTTCTTAAACTTATTTTTTTTAGGTAATATCGTAAAAGACTTCGCAAGTCTTTATAAAAATTTAATTGTATATAAATGGACGTATTCAAAGATTCTATTGTCAGTGAAGATGAGTTTGATTTTGAGAGCATCATTCCGTATTTAAAAAACCCCTGTTGAGCGGACGCGATAAAAATATAAAACTCTAATGGATCCGCTGTCCGATAAAATTCAACATCCACCCAAAGCTAAAAGAATACTATACACTAATCATATGATTAATACTATCGCTCATTTGAGCGTATTGTCTAGAATTATTGAAAATGAAAAAGCGCTGAATATGATATAGAATCCGTTTAAATATATTTATAAATAATTAACTAAATTTTTTTTATCTTATATCTATTTTTATGAACAATAACCGTACGGCACAGTATCATAATTTGATAATATCACTCTTTTATCATATTCAAACTTGAACTTTTTCGTTTCATAATTATTCACTAAAGTTTTAGTTTTTGTCTCTCTCTCTATTTTATTATAAGTCAGGGCTACAAAATTTCTGCTTGTGTTCAGAAACACTCTCCTTTATTAGTTTTATCATTGTATTACCATTAAATTTTTTCTAAGTTTTGATAATTCAATGTGAACCCTTTTTTTTCGTTACAGTTTTATTTAAGTTCGTTTCGTAATAAAAACTTTTAGGACCTGTCGACGCCCACGACTTTATAAATTCATGTTTTTGGTCATCAGTCCATTCTCCAAGCATATCACCTGTCTTAACAGTACTTTCTCCATTATCAAAGTACACTATAGAATCTGTATCACACATGATAACATCCTCACCTAACTCTTCCAATTTTTCATACAATCTTAACCTAGCATTTGCTGTTGTGAATAAAGCTATATAATATTAGTACTGCTACTATTCTCAACATAGTAGTTTTTAAAATTTATAACTCATCTGTACCGTTTCTTCTGTCAGATAATTTACTTTTATATGTGTCAATCTATCGTCTAATAATATTTCATAAAATCTTCTTACATCAGTCACATACTCTGTTTGACTCATGTTCTGTCTTTGGCCAAATTTTCCCCACATAGAATTTAAACAAATCTTAGAAAATGCTCTTCTACCAGGGTTTACTTCGATTTTCTCAGGATCCAAATCAATGCCTAATTTCTGTTTTATATCCCTTATATTTTTTTCGTTTGAATTATAGTTATGAGGACTGGTTTCTAATTTTATTTTCATAAAGTTTTTGACGTATCCTTTAAATAGTTTATTACTTTTTTTTCGAAATGCCACACTTCATAAATTTCTTGAATCTTATAACCTTTTTCAATTGCTTTATTAACCTCAATTGTAGACCATGTCCCTGAAATTTCTTTCACTATCTTTTGGGCACAGTGTTTGTTTTTTTTTCTGCGCATTTCAAACACAATGGAAATAATAAGTTCTCACTTTTACCCATGTTAACTTTCACAGGTAATACAGGGTGATACAAGTTCTTCGGTGGTAAAATTTTACATTTTATTAATCCGAACCACTTTTTATCATAATTTCTCGGGCTAAAAATCTTTTCAGGATGCCCAACAGGGTAGTAATCATAGTATTGAACAGTCGGGTATAAACTACACACATCTATGTACTTAATTTTCTTCGTCTTACTAGATTTTGCTAACAGTTTAAACGCATTGGTTCTTCCACCAAAGAACGCATCTCTTGGGTTTAGAGGTTCAATTACTGCTGGTTTTACACTCCTATTATACTCTGGTGATTTTGTCCATTTACACTCCCACATTTCAACTAAGTTATATCCAGCCTCTTTTATTCGTTTACTTCTCTCCTTTGTTTTTTCATACAAATCACCCATTTCTTCCTGATTCACATTATTTAAATGTGTCATCTTTGTAACATTTTGGACATCCATGCCAGAAACAGCCGTGATATTGGTATACAGTATTAGTTCTCTCATCAAACCATCAACTTTCGCTCCACAGATGACTTGTTCACCTCCGTTTAATGCGTGTTTTATATTAGGATTCCCCAGACTATTTAACCAGCTTATAGATTGCTTTGAATATTTTTCTTCAATAGGTTCGTTTACAACAGCTATTGTATTATTCCATATATATTTAGATCTGAAGATAGCCATACAAACACTCGCAATCGTTAAAAACTGGAAAGGATCTATATTAGCTATTTCTAGGAATTCTTCTCTAAACTTTAAAAATCCCTTTTTTTAAAATATCTACATCTGATCTACAATATGCTAGGATCTCTTTCCTCATATCGAAAACAAAAATTTTTTTGAACTCTTTGTAAATACCATTCTAAAAAATTTTTTCCCAGCCTCTGGGTTTTATTTGATTATAACAATAATTTTTTTGTCCGGGATAGGTCCAAAATAATTTCATTCTCTTTGGTGTTAAATAAATGAGGAAAGTACCCTTTCTTTAGCTCAGTCAAACCAAATGTTTTTGGAAAATCACTCAGAGGTCCATTTATAAAATTTCTACTGTCAATAATTTTTAATCTTATTGAAGGGATTTCCAGTAACATAAGTTTCGTTCCATTATAAATTGTATAAGGTTTTAGAGTATTTTCAACACAATATTTTAAATGAACTGTGAATCATAAGCTTTTGTGTAATGCGCTATGCAAGTATAATCTTTATGATCTTTTTATATTAACCAACCACAAAATTCATCGTTTGTTTTTAATCGAAATCTCTTCTCATTAAAATCTTGAGCAATTATCAAATTCGGAATATGAATACCTGTTTCTTGTTGTGCTTCGTAGTCAAAGAATAGATAAGAATAGAAATCAGACTGATTTTTATAAAGAAGAAAATATCATTCTGAGGATGGAGAAAGTAAGTCATAATTTTCATATGTTTTTGACCAATTACAGTCTTTGAAGGAATGAATATAAAGAAGAAATTCACGAGTTCATAATCACTCTTAAAAGTTCAAAAATGGTTGTGCAGACAAACACCTCATGATTTGTTCTGTAAGTAAATTTATCAGACATCATCTCTAAGCCAACTGTTTTCACGATATATATTTATTTCATTTTAGTATTTCTGTTAAATTTTACAACACTGTGTAGGGTGTGGTTGCCACGACAATGTATTCCTATAAAAAATATATATATTTTTTGAAATAAGTTTACAGTAACAGTAATTTTTAATATTTAAAAAGTTAACTCAATTAACTCAGAGGTATAGTTATCTATGATAAAGCAAAATAAGTAACAATTTCTATTTAATAAATTTTCAAGAAGTTTGTTATATACTCAATTTTTGTGTCCATGAAAAAGTGATTCTTTTCCTACCCAGAGAATACAGTGTTACGTGTTACGTTTCACAGTTGCAAATTTTGATAATTTTATTACGTCATGGTTTTTTATAAACGTACCCCCAAACGATCCAAATCGTTGTACAGCGTTACCGTGGAAACGTTATTTGCGATGTGATGAACGTACCGATTACGATGTAGCGTTTCAGCAACGTAACCCAACGTTAGAAAGACGTTAGAAAAACGTATGATTGATCGATTTCGATGTGACGTGGTCATCGTGGTTTACGATGAGTCGATCGTGTGACATCGTTACAACGTCAGGAAAAAAACGTTCCCACGTTACAAGACGTTACTGTTAGCGATGTGACGAGTAGACTTAACGAGATACGTGACGTTGTAGGCGATCAGTTTTATTTTTTATGTTTTACACTTTTTGAATTTTTAACGATTTTTTATGTTGGTGTAACTAGTAACAAAAAGCTTAACATGATTACGCTAGTTGGCGGTGTTATTTCAGCGTAGCTCGGTAACGTAAAACACAAAGTCATATTAACGTTTTTTACCAGGGTAGTAATAGCATATGAGTCTATTATTCACACATTTTTTCTACGTACTATGTACATTGTACGAAGATGTGTCTCGATAATTTTATTAAGCTTTGTGTGAGTGTGAGAACCTGAGAGCAATGAACCTATATTTTTCTCTTGTCTTTGTATTACTCCTGTCAAATTTTTAAGAAAATACGCATTTTTTTAAAAAAAAATCACTTTCTACGAATGTTTATAGGAAAGCTGTGAATGGCGCACTAGCAAAAGCTGTTTTACGATCGATGATTAGCGATTTAGAAGATGAATACAGGTTTGGAGCTAACGAGACGGCGGCAAAATTATTGGGCATGAGACCACGCGAATACCACTGGCGATTCATATTAGTTAATTGCACAACTAAGCCCAAAGTTAAGGCCATGCTTGATGCTCTGAAGAAAAAAAACCCAAAATTATTCGCATCCACAATCTGAATACGAGGCTGCTGAAAGTATCGCTGACGTTTTTAAACCAGCGTCCAGATACGTTCATGTGGATGTAGCGAAAGAAGCTGGAAAGCTGAAAATAGTATTGTCTTTTGACGCAGACCCTTTGTACAAGGCTGTAATAGAAGTCATAGAGCCTGCTTATAAGACAGAGAAAATGGTGGTACTTGATACGTCTGAATTGAATGAATAACACTGTGCAACAAATTTGGGTTTTGCTCTGTCCCCCTGACGAAACCTATTTTTCTCGATCCCATGGGTTTAAAACGAAGGAAAATCGCCGTCAGAACCCCACATCTTGGGCGGAAGGGCTAAAAACCCGCCATTTTTGAATTTTCGCCAATTTTGCATACCTTTGATCGATTTTTCCAATTTTTCGGTAAAAAAACCCAAATCGAAAAAAAAAATCTAATTAATGCATCTGAAAGAGCATTAAATTTGCTACAAATCCGTGTAATCAGATTCTTTTTACTATATTATTTTCTTTGGAATAATTACGCATATTCCGAAAAATTACCCTCAAAAATTGCCCAAAAAATCGACTTTTCCTCATTTTTCCCTTATATATTCAGATCCAGAAATTTAATGTCAAATTCGTTTTTAGTCTTAAAGCGCAAAAATTTGCTACAAAACCACTAAAATAATCATCGTTTATTCAATTATTTGGCGTCGTCAGGTGCCATACAATGAGTGCTCAAAAACGTCAATTTTTGCGATTTTTCCCCTCATATAGACTACCATTCAAACCCAAATCGCTCCAGGTAAACCCTATGAGAAGAATGCACCATTTTTTTTTTGAAAATTAAAAATATGGCTGATGGGAAACAATAATTGAACACCTTGGAGCCCTCTGCTTTCCGAAAAACTCCAGATTTTGAGAGAAAATCATCTTTTTACATACTTCAAAAGAGCTGTAAATTTTCGCCTATTTTCTCTCGTTTTTCAATGCGGTGTTACCTACTACGCCCGAATGAGCAAAGTTTCGCAATGATTGTGCAGAGCTAGACTTCGAATTTTTTGCTCTCCTCAGTGAAATACCGTATCTTAATGGTTTAAATTTGAAGGTTAAGCCGGCCTCGGTGGCTTGGTGGTCAGGACACCTGACTGCCAATCCATAGGTCCCGGGTTCGAATCCCGTAGTGGCAGCAGATTTTTCACTCGTCTTGTCGCTCGGTCTCCTTAAAAGTGGGTCCACGGCAAAGATTACAGTGGAAATCTGAGTGCTTTGAGCATGGATGTTTCAAGTCCTCTGTTGTCTTCTGACATTAAACAAACTTTCACTCACAGACATTAGTCTATAGTTGGCTGTAGGCTCCTTACTGGAGTATAAGCCATAAAGCAAGCAAAAAAAAAAAAAAAAAATTTGAAGGTTAAAGAAGGCATTTCGTGTATTGGTAATGGGGAGTTGTGTTAGGCTCAAGATTAGGTGGCCCTGAAAAGGGCTGTTTTGAAGGGGAAAAGAGATGGGTTGTTTCTCTCCCACAAGGAATGGGCTGAGAATAAACAATTTTCATTTTTTCAGGGATGATAGAGCGATGCGTAGGGAGTTTGAAAATGCTCATTTTTTTTTTTTAGCCCCCCCCCCCCCCAAGAACCGGGGGGGGGTTTGGGGGCAATGGAAAAACAATGTTTGGCCATAACTTTTAAACGCTTACAGATAATAAAATATTTTATTTTTGCAAAGAAAGAATCATTGAAATACCTGTCTGTTGATGTATAACATGGGTAACAAGTTGTAAAGCCTCCAATTTTTATCAAGATATTGCCTTTTCAAAAATTTTGAAAAATTTTAAAAAACAGATTTTTTACAATTCTCAATTCGGATTGCACGGAGGAAAACCAAAATCGCCCAAAGAAATCTCTTGTCTTCCCAGTTAAAAAAGAGTCCACGAGATTGATTTCGGGAAACCGTTCGTCTTCGAGTTATGAAATTTTAAAGTCAACCTCTATCTGCTAGGCAGCCATGGTTTAAACATTTTTTCAAACCTGATGGTGGAATTAATTCTGCGACCTAAAAGCCCGCCATTTTCAATTGTCATCGAATTTGGTCGACTCCATGCGGAGGAATTATTTTTTTCGGCTTCGTCGTTACGGTAACGGATAACAACGTTATCCCTGAAAACGCAAGAATAAAATTTCTGACACTTTGAAACTTTTAACTGCCAAAAATGGCTGCCTAGCAGATAGAGGGTTTACTTTAAAACTTCATAACTCGAAGACGAACGGTTTCCCGAAATCAATCTCGTGGACTCGTTTTAACTGGGAAGACAAGAGATTTCTTTTGGGGGATTTTGGTTTTCCTCCGTGCAATCCGAATTGAGAATTGTAAAAAATCTGATTTTTCAAATTTTCTAAATTTTGAAAAGGCAATATCTTGATGAAAATTGGAGGCTTTACAAATTGTTACCCATGTTATACATCAACAGACAGGTATTTCAATGATTCTTTCTTTGCAAAAATAAACATATTTTATTATCTGTAAGCGTTTAAAAGTTATGGCCAAACATTGTTTTTCCATTGACCCCCACCCCCCCCCCGGTTCTTGGGGGGGGGGGGGGGGGGGTAAAACAAAAAATGAGCATTTTCAAACTCCCTACGCATCGCTCTATCATCCCTGAAAAAGAAAATTGTTTATTCTCAGCCCATTCCTTGTGGGAGATGAAACAACCCATCTCTTTTCCCCCTTCAAAACAGCCCTTTTCAGGGCCACCTAATCTGAGCCTAACACAACTCCCGATTACCCAATACACGAAATGCCTTCTTTAACCTTCAAATTTTTTTTTTTTTTTTTTGCTTGCTTTATGGCTTATACTCCAGTAAGGAGCCTACAGCCAACTATAGACTAATGTCTGTGAGTGAAAGTTTGTTTAATGTCAGAAGACAACAGAGGACTTGAAACATCCATGCTCAAAGCACTCAGATTTCCACTGTAATCTTTGCCGTGGACCCACTTTTAAGGAGACCGAGCGACAAGACGAGTGAAAAATCTGCTGCCACTACCGGGATTCGAACCCGGGACCTATGGATTGGCAGTCAGGTGTCCTGACCACCAAGCCACCGAGGCCGGCTTAACCTTCAAATTTAAACCATTAAGATACGGTATTTCACTGAGGAGAGCAAAAAATTCGAAGTCTAGCTCTGCACAATCATTGCGAAACTTTGCTCATTCGGGCGTAGTAGGTAACACCGCATTGAAAAACGAGAGAAAATAGGCGAAAATTTACAGCTCTTTCGAAGTATGTAAAAAGATGATTTTCTCTCAAAATCTGGAGTTTTTCGGAAAGCAGAGGGCTCCAAGGTGTTCAATTATTGTTTCCCATCAGCCATATTTTCAATTTTCAAAAAAAAAAAGTGGTGCATTCTTCTCATAGGGTTGACCTGGAGCGATTTGGGTTTGAATGGTAGTCTATATGAGGAGAAAAATCGCAAAAATTGACGTTTTTGAGCACTCATTGTATGGCACCTGACGACGCCAAATAATTGAATAAACGATGATTATTTCAGTGGTTTTGTAGCAAATTTTATGCGCTTTAAGACTATGAAAACGAATTTGACATTAAATTTCTGGATCTGAATATATAAGGGAAAAACTGAGGAAAAGTCGATTTTTTTGGGCAATTTTTGAGGGTAATTTTTCGGAATATGCGTAATTATTCCAAAGAAAAAAATATAGTAAAATGAATCTGATTACACGGATTTGTAGCAAATTTAATGCTCTTTCAGATGCATTAATTAGATTTTTTTGTTCGATTGGTTTTTGTACCGAAAAATTGGAAAAATCGATCAAAGGTATGCAAAATTGGCGAAAATTCAAAAATGGCGGGTTTTTAGCCCTTCCGCCCAAGATGTGGGGTTCTGACGGCGATTTTCCTTCGTTTTAACAACCATGGGATCGAGAAAAATGGGTTTCGTCAGGGGGACAGACAGGCTGTTGCACAGTGTAATTCTTCTTTTTTAAGTAGATTCCAGGAATCTACTTATTGCAGAGGGTGCGATGTTGGATTTTTCGGGAAATTTTATCAAATGAGCACGTTTCATGGTCCCCTGAGTGAGAAAATACCACTCGTTGAAAATTGTGTGAAAAAAATTTATATATATATATATATATATATATATATATATATATATATATATATATATATATATATATATATATATATATATAAAATATATATATATATATATATATATATATATATATATATATATATATATATATTCACCTGGATCCCCCGATCCTGGTCCTGGCAGCAACTTACAATCAATCCCAAGCCTTTTTGAACCCCATGCTATAAAGGCTGCCATTTTTTTCAGCGATCTCAGATTTGTCACACATATTAGGATGAAAAATCTGGTTCCATATATATCCATTAAAAAAAAAAATTGACCTTCAAAAGCGTTATATATCGAGTGACATTAACAATCAATTCCAATCATTTACGGCACTTCTTAACCGTACAGCATTTCACCCTTAATTCCAATCCCTACGCGCAGCAATTAACGGTTGATTCCAAGCCCATTGGGATTTTTATACGTTCGCATGTCTCATCCTTAGATTCCAGTCCTAATGCGCTGTTGCATGAATAAAACGACGATTTTTCCAACCTTTCGAAGCATCCCCACCCTCGTCTTGGTTGAGAGTTTCTTCCATTGTGCTAGGTATAGACATGCTATATTCTGTCACATTTTCGTTGCTTTTTTTGGGTTTCCGCGCGTTCTCATTTAAATGCGTCCCTTCCCACCGTTTCCTTCGCCCGGGGCTTCAGTTAACGAATCGGTTTTTTTTAAATTTTTATACCGAATATATTCTCCACCATATTTATTTGCCTGCATCAAACACTAAGATATCACATATTTACATACTACGCATTTTTTTTTAAGAGGTGGAGAAGTGTGACGAACCAGTCGATGAACTGCTGTTTAAAAAAAAAACAAAACAAAACAAAAAAAAAACAAAAAAAAAAAAACAACAACAACATTCAATAATAGAAACAATTGATACCACTCTCATGTGTTCTCTCTTTCCTGCACCACCCGCTGTCTCTCATTATAGATATCGTATAAGTCTTCATTTTATTTGAAATAGTTTTAATAGTCAACTTTTCAAGCCTCCGGGCGAATATAAAATATTTTGAAAATAATTGGTCGAAAATTTGATGCTTGAATAATCTATTACTTGCGGCCTATACGAGGTATTTAGACTATGGTTTGGACATATTGGAATTAAGCAGGCAGATGTTTTATACACCTATCATAATAAATCATTATCGAATAATGGGCTTTGCAAGGCTTTGCCACAAAAAAAAGTACATTGTTGGGGCAAAAAGGGGCGAAACTGACAATATGTTGCTGAAAAACTCTAAAACCCCCTCAAAAAAACGCTCTTCAACTGTATGACCTTTAAAGGCAGAGAACGCGCTACGGACTAGAACATATACCGATGGAGTTTCTCATCTTTCGACCAACACTCCATACCACGGCATCAGTTTTCCCAGATATATCATTACTTTCAGATAATCTAAATGAAACAAACAAGATTATTATACATCGGCTTCGTAATAGTTTTAGAAAATTTTTGAACCATCGCCCCATTAACCTTTAAAAAATCTGTTCAATATTAAAGTCGTATCTATTGAGGCAGTTTCGGGCTTATGTTCAATGAGTGCGAAAGAGATTGAGTTAGTGCGGGAAATGACCAAAAATAGCTAGAAAAAGGTATAAAGGCGGGTAACAAAAGTTACGATCTAATAAAAATGAGGTTTCGCAAAAAAAAATTACATCTAAAAACCATCACTGTTTCACAGCTTAAAAAAAAAAAACTTTAAATACGGTCTACAATGAAATTAATGTGTCGAAACGCATCTACATACCTTCGTCTACAATATTCATTCAATAGTTGATTCGTTTTTTCACTTTATTAGACTGTAAATTGACAGAAACTATTCAGCGTTAACAATGGCTTCCAACTGTTTACATCAATACCACAATCAAGAGTAGATTTCAAGCTCTGTAACTATTTGCCTCATCATAAAATCGTAACATTGTTGCATGATCAGCATACTCTCAGCTATAATTTAAGACCAATTTTACCTCATTTTGATCACATTGTTTTTCGACTTTTGTCTTGCTATTTTGGCCATATCCCACTCTGTGCGGCGTAGGGTTCTGATTAAAATACTGAAATTTGGAAACTTGATCTGTATACGTGCAATTCAATCGCTTTCTTTATCATTAAGGTTGCATTATAAGAGGTTTTCCTACTGACACACCGTCACAGTGACCGGGTCACACCGTCTGTGTTTTCGCTGCTTTTTCCCCCAAAACTGAAAGTTCGCTTGTCTGTAAAAATAGTTTTCAACTGTATCATTGAAAAGATAGACGGCACGGCCGGAGGCGCACATTTTTCGGAGCGACCCGGATCTGTGGCAGAAACCTCAAATTTGAAATCGGCTCGGAAGGGGGTTTAAAGGCCTTACCTCCCTTCTAAAGGGTATAGAACATGCGTTTTAGCCATATTTGATAAATTTTGGGGAAGACCCAATTTTGCCCCCACAGACATGTGAAAGTACAGGTTTTTACGCGAATTTTGAGTCAATTTTGGGTGGGTTAACATATGATTGTAAAAAAACAATACTCTTTGTCTCATAGTCCAATTTAGACTTCATTTAGTACTTCTTTTAGAACACATGTGTAGACTCAACTAATTTTAAAGAGGGTAAAATTTCCTACAAGATGGTTTAATCAGATCAAAATTTCAGTCACCCGGAGGGCGGGAAACAGCTGATTTTCATTTCGCGGAAATTCGAGAATTCGCGGAAAAAAACGCGTTTTTCGGCGATTGCTCGAGTAATTGACTTCCGCAGCAACGAATGTGGAATAACCGTATTCTAGGCACCAAATACGTATTATGGGGGCCCTATATTGAATATAATGGAGGTGGGGAGGGACCAAGGTCCCCCTTGACACCCCCCCCCCGACCCGACTCTCAATACATAATAAATAGAGCACACATTCTCCATAAACTGTGAAGTAATTCCTTTTTTGCTCGTCAAATGGCTTGTTCATTTTCTGACTTTGCGTATTTGGCTCAACAAACCCCCCCCCCCCCCCCCCCCAAGAGGCCTAGCATTCGTGAATGCTAATTTCCCTCCTTTTTCAGGGGAAAAACGTACACTTTTTTGACCAAATAGGAATCAACCGTGGTCTTGGCAACCGCTACAAACGTGGCGTCTTGTCAGTACATGGCAAACCAATTTTTTTTTGCAGCTGCAATGCATGGTGTCACACATTTTTCAACATTTACAGGGGTTTGACTAATGAAAGAATTTGAGGAGCAGAAGGGCGAAGGCTTATCCGTGAGTCTAGGTAGATTTTTTTTGCACTCGGTGATCCACCCCCATGAGATGGCATCCAGGTCCAGGTCCTTTGTGCCCATCCACTCCTGAATTTGAAAATAAGCTCGCTGCTAAGAGTGATTCTTGACGGCCGGTGAAGTGGGTGGTAATTTTTCCGGTTGGCCGCAAGTCTTGGTTGGGGCGCCCTTTTCCCTTTTTAGAGACAAAAACGCAGAAGCTCTATCGTATCATCTTTCTTGCCTCCATAAAATTGAAGAATCCCCAAATTTTATACCTGCCGTTTCAATATCCGAATGAGTTTTCTTGGGGGGCCAAAATACATCTGCACTTTTTAAAACTGTCACAAGTCATTTATAAGGGGAAATTTTTGCCAATTCCAAAAATTTGCGATGTTGAGTCACAGCCCATGAAGCACGGAGAAAAAGGAGGCTCTTGTAAAGATCGGCTCCTATTAACTCTTGAATTTTATGCACTTATTTACGTCATTTTTTTATTTTTTTTGTGCGTTGAATGTCACTTTTTAAGTGCAATTGAAAACTGCTATCTAAGGATCTATTAAGGATTAACACAAGTAAAAAGATCTGGATCTTCACCAATTGGGCTGATAAACACTTTTGCAAACGCGATTTAATAGTAAATTCGGG
Organism: Trialeurodes vaporariorum; assembly: GCA_011764245.1. Classification (NCBI taxonomy): domain Eukaryota; kingdom Metazoa; phylum Arthropoda; class Insecta; order Hemiptera; family Aleyrodidae; genus Trialeurodes; species Trialeurodes vaporariorum. The sequence continues at coordinate 44,366,406 of VMOF01000002.1, forward strand.
GTGTGAAAACCCCCCAAAACTAACGATGGCAGCACTTAAAACTTCCGAAATCCTTTCCTAAACTCAATAAACGCTTTTATTTGCGAGGGCGTAATGATGGCTGAGGGCTGAAATGATGGGAGATTCCTATTCTTTCTTTACTCCATGCTGACAAGGATGATTCACAGAGTAATTAGTCGCGACACCTAGAGACACCGGTGTCACATAAATTCGGCTCTTATTGGTCACTTCTTGATGGAGTTACAGTATTGTTAGATGGGAATCTCCCAATATATCCCCCCGAAGAAAACCCATTCGGATATTGAAACGGCAGGTATAAATTGGCGATTCTTCAATTTTATGGAGGAAAAAAAGATGATACGATAGAGCTTCTGCTTTTTTGTCTCTATAAAGGAAAGGTCGCCTCAACCAAGACTTGCGGCCAACCGGAAAAATTACCACCCACTTCACCGGCCGTCAAGAATCACTCTTAGCAGCGCGCTTTTTTTCAAATTCAGGAGTGGATGGGCACAAACGACCTGGATCTGGATGCCATCTCATGGAGATGGATCACCGAGTGAAAAAAAATATCTACCTAGACTCACGGATAAGCCTTCGCCCTTCTGCCCCTTTAAATTCTTTCATTAGTCGACCACTGTAAATGTTGAAAACTGTGTGACACCATGCATTGCAGCTGCAAAAAAAATTGGTTTGCCATGTACTGACAAGACGCCACGTTTGTAGCGGTTGCCAAGACCACGGTTGATTCCTATTTGGTCAAAAAAGTGTACGTTTTTCCCTGAAAAAGGAGGTAAATTGAGCATTCACGAATGCTAGGCCTTTTGGGGGGGGGGGGGGGGGGGGGGTTAGTTGAGCCAAATACGCAAAGTCAAAAAATGAACAAGCCATTTGACGAGCAAAAAAGGAATTACTTCACAGTTTATGGAGAATGTGTGCTCTATTTATTATGTATTGAGAGTCGGGTCGGGGGGGGTGTCAAGGGGGACCTTGGTCCCTCCACCCTCCATTATATTCAATATAGGCCCCTATAATACGTATTTGGTGCCTAGAATACGGTTATTCCACATTCGTTGCTGCGGAAGTCAAATTACTCGAGCAATCGCCAAAAAAACGCGTTTTTTCCGCGAATTCTCAAATTTTCCCGCGAAATGAAAATCAGCTGTTTTCCCCCCCGGGTGACTGAAATTTTGATCTGATTAAACCATCTTGTAGGAAATTTTACCCTCTTTAAAATTAGTTCAGCCCAAATTTTTTGCTTTGGAGTGATAGTTTTGGCGCAAATTGAGGACAACCGTGAAAAAAGACGTAAACATCCTCTAATTTGGGGTAAAAAGGGGGGCAAACCCCCCTTTTCCCATACTCAGATTTTGGCGAACTTTTTATATGCAATTTAGATAGTACCAATGAGCAACTTACAGCCATAAAAGCTTCTGTTGAAATTTTATTCCGGGTTAGCCCCCCTTATTTGAGCTTTTTTCCCCTGACTAGTTCAATACTCTGCGGCTTGTGTGGGACTTCGTCATTTTCACGAAAATAAAAAAAAAAAAATAGTTAATGAAATCTGATGTTAAATCTGGTATAAAAAATGAAATCTAGGACCAAAAAAAAACCCCTTAGTACCAAGTTTCAATGAAATGCGAGCATGCTAGAGGTTTCCGCCAAAGATCCGGGTCACCTTGACCACTGTGCGGCGCGCGGTGCCGATGCCGGCTTCGATTTGGACTAAATTTGGGAAACCGTTGTGGTTCAGTGTGTGGTAGTTTTCACAAAAGTTTAGCAAAAAGTTTGCAACAGTTTCTCTGTGACTGTAAATTATAACTTGAGTTTTTTCAACAAATTGGTTGAAGCGAAACATGTTTCAAGGTATGGGATTTGCCGGTTCAATAAGATTTGAAAGAACAGGTTGCTTACTTGCATTGGAAACTATGTGTCCAATTTCTTTTCGGTAACTCTACGAGAATAAGCGAGGAAGAATATTTAATTGATTCCAATTTCGATCGTGACGTCATCACTAAAAGGTTCTATGAATTCACCAGGATTCGACTGCGCGCCGTTCAGGCTAGCTTTTAGCTCTGACCGACAAAACGTCTAGAACTCGACACTGGTGAAACAGCTGATCCAAACGGTGATGTTTGTTTGCCGAGACAGGATATATTTTGAAGAATCCTGGCTGAGGAGAGAACACTCATTTCTTCCCTGGCCCCCGCGCCGCCGCCGGCGCCGTGCCGGACCTTTCTTCTCAAAGGAATAGAAGGGGAAATATCATAAAACCTTAATAATTGACCGTGTGGTTGTGGATCCCGTTGTTACTAACTGCCGCTGTGTTTGTTTGGGTGCCCGCACACTTACCCCATTCACCCTCGCTTTCTCTCGCCTGTCTTCTTTCTTCCACGATTCCGTGTAAAACAGTGTCGCCAGAGATTAAAATCTGAATAAATTATGCAGCGCTGTAATCAGAGAATTTTTTTTTCTAACTCTCATCGTGGCAACACTGCCTTTTAAAACTTTTTGTTTTGACACAAATCATCGTAAGCACTCACTGGCGGGCAATGTTATCCTCCCCTCTCCCGAGGAAGCAAACATTTCGAGAGGGAGAGAGAGAGAGAGGGAGAGAGAGGGAGGGGGGGAGAGGGGGAGAGGGGGGAGGGGGAAAAGAGAGAGAGAGAGAGAGGGGAGAGAGAGAGGGAGGGGGAGAGAGAGAAAAAGGAACACTATAATTGTCCTCCCCCTTGTGAAGCAAACGGTTTTTTTGGAATTTATCCGTGACCCCCAAACCCTGGATTGTAACAAATGGGCGCCCATGAACGTCATTGCAAAAGAGCCTAAGTGAATGTACTAAGGATTGGGTATTAATGCTGTGCATGCGACCGTATCTGTTACACGATCGAAACTAAATTCTTTGAAAATGTCGACAATTTAGATCGGTCATCAGTGGCGCCATTTCAGTTTTTCCCTTTGGGGGGGGGGGGGGGGCAAGGCCCTCCATAAATTTGGATGACCATTTTTTTTTTTTTTTTTTTTTTTTTTTTTGCCGTGCATCTTCAAAAAATCTCTCTGACTTGATCTTTCGGCCCATTGAAAACCCTTTGGGGGGGGGGGGGGGGCGCAATTGCCCCCCCCAAGTGGCGCCACTGTCGGTCAAAAAATTTTCGAAGTTTCAATCGATCGATCGATCGAGCGGACCTTCCGAAAAATTTTTTTGTTTCGATCTAGGGTTGTTTCAGTCGAATGAACACATTCCTGCATTTTCATGGTTCTGTAACAAACAATAATACATTGTGCGACCCCCTCAATTTTAAAAAATTAATTGACTACACATGTTTTGTGCGAAACAGTAGCGCGTTACTGGCAAAAAACTACAAGCTGATTACAGCTGATACTGAACAAGTGAAATTCTTAAAATGGGTCTGTTGCGTACTTTTGCTACATCAATATAACTCATTGTTTCCAACGTAACATTTGGCGAAAATAACGATGCGCACATTAAAAACTTTCAAAATCCACTCATTAACTCAGAAAATACCTTCCATTTCAAACAACCCGCGCTTCACTAGACACTATATCACCGACTTATAACTACATAATGGAACCATCTCGTTTATGTAAACATGAACAGAACTTACACACATTTGAATGTTTCGATTAGATGCGTACATTTCTCATATTATTTTGTAATCTTTGATAAACCGAAAAGACCAGACAGCAAATGCAGCCAATAGTTCATGTATTTAGAAGGGAATTCCATCATTTTTTTGTTACGATGTTGTTTACTCATGCACAGTGGTTCCGTCTATGTAGTAGTATACCGGTGCAATAGTGTCTAGTGTAGCGTGGGCTGATTGAAATTGAAGTGATTTCCTAAAATTAATGAGTGGATTTTGAGCGTTTTTAATGTGCGCATCATTATTTTCGCCGAATTTTACATAAGAATCGAGGTTCTATATTGTTGTAGCAAAAGTATGTAACAGACCCATTGCATGGAGGCGCATTATTACGACCCCGTCACCCAGAAATGTGCCATCCTCGTAGGTAGTTGGTATACTTTGAGAAAATGGCAGCGTTTGGCACATGCTTTTTTTAAAGAGTGAAAAATACATTGGATGAAATGATTCGTGTTACTCTTACGTTTTTTGAGTATAATAATGTCAACTGGTTCCTAGAAAAGTAATTGCATTCGCTTTACTCAATTTTTTTTCGACCCTTGTTGATGGGTAAATGGTCCTAATAAAGAATATTATATTAACATTAAATCAGCCCGTTCATGAATCGATAACTTGTAGCCGGAATTTTGCAGGAGAATATTAATTGTCAGATGTAAATCATCATTCCGGGACCCCAAAAATAAAATTAAAACCATCAAAGATTGTTGAGTCATAGCTGCGAACGAAAGACGTCAAGAGCTGATGTAAAGTAATGATATAGTTACATGGTCCAACGATTACACTCGATTAATCAGCCTCGCATGCTTCAGAGTGTAAAAGCCTCGGTCGTGAGCATCACTGAAAAAAAAAAATATATACATATTGTTTGAATTAACAATAATTCAATTCGTCCAGAATGGAGCCCTCAATTTATTCTGTTAATTCAACAAAACAGAATGGTGAATCATCAAAATAAGATTGTTAATCTGACATAATAGATTGTTAAATCAACAAAATGTGAGGCAAACTCCCAAACAATTTGATGATTCAACAATCTATTTTGTTAGTTTAACAATCTTTTTGTTGATTCAGCATTTTGTTTTGTTGAACTAACAAAACCAATTGAGGGTTCCATTCTGGACAGTTAAATTGTTAATTCAAAAATTTTTTTTTTTTTTAGTGCAGTGCTGAGACTGCGTTAATATCCACCAAGCGTGCAACTAACCGTCTTAATGTCGAGAAAATATTGCTTGATCATAGTAAATAAATAGTTGAAAATGTAAGCAAAAATGAAAGACAGAGTGTTACGTAGAAAAAAGAACCGATTGAGTTTATGATTAATACTTCTAAATGACAAGTTGTTGGTGACCTCAACGCGGGTGCAACCCGTAAATTCAAATCGCGCGCGCTAGGAAAAAAAGAGACTGGCCTCTTACCGCTCACCACTGTAGCTATTTTCACTCCGGGAGCGGAACTGAGGGGTCCGAGAACGGCACATTCCGGCGGACGATGTGAAGAGAGCCTCAATCGCTCAGACTCATGCCATTCAAAGGTATTTCCGGTCGCGCTCGTTTAATCAGCAGCTCTGTATAATCGATGCGTTCACTGACCGTCGTTGTTTGTTCCATGATTTCTGAATTGAAATGCTTGACTTGATTTGTTCGCTGCTCGTCTGTGTGCCTAATTTTTTTTCCTTTAAAGTTAAGTTTTACCTAAAAAGAGGACTTTTCAGGAAGATCATTGTGATCATTGTGATCCACAATCTTTAAATGTCAATTTGAAGTTTCCGTGCCCGGGTTAGTGATAACAACGCGAGTCCTTATATTTTTTTGGGTATTAAAATTTATATTTATTTACTATGCGTATATAAAATTAGGAGGATGCAATCCAGAGACTTCACTTAGATCTCTTTGGCTTGGCTTGGACTTAATTCGTCCTCCAGATTCAATTTGCTATGCAGAAACACACATTGAACCAAAATGCCCTTTAGAATTTTTCGAGGATGTTTCAAGAGGGATTTACAAACAAGAACTGCCACTAATTGGCAATTTAAAGACAATTTAGAGCAATTATTCTGAGCACAGGCTTTTACCACAGAATAATACAATCAGAACGGAAACTCCCATAAGAGCCAATGGAAGCAAGTTTGGAATTTAACGGCACCAATAGGCAACGCTGTGGTCCTATATCCCAACATGGCGGACGAGTGTGATTTGTGTTGAAACTCTTTATTTCTGTAAATTCTAGAAAGAAATCTTAAGTTTCCGGCCTCACTTTTATTCTAATGGCATTTCAGAATGAAAATTTCGCTTATCATATCCTATATATTTTCTATTCGCGCGCGAATCCAGATGTAAACATCCTATATCCCAACATGGCGGACGCGAAATGAATTTGCTTCAAAATCCCACAGAGTTTTCGTTCTGATTGTATTATTCTGTGCTTTTACCAGCTAATCAGGGGCTGAATTGTTGATACTAATGGATACCCGAAAATTGCCACGCTCCTTCTCCATCTCGTTCAGTGGCGGCGCGTGCAATCTGACAACGTTGCATTTCGTCTATCTAAATCCATGAAAAATATTGATTCGAGGAAGTGCTCTGTGCACCTCCAATATTTCGACCTTTCTTATGACTTTAAATGTATTAAATCCGACGTTGCCAGATTGCACACCTCGCCACTGATCTCATTGCAGGGGATCCAGTTTACTATAGCGTTCTCTGAATCCCGTTGCTAGTTTTGACAAATCAGAGGTTCTAAAACTACCTCTGTCGATACTCGATGTCAAAGGGGTCACAATGGGTTCGCACACTATAGACAAAATATTCATTTCTCGACCATTCATGGGCCATTTCTTCGAAATTCCTAACTTACGTCGAACATTTAGAAAATCGATCTCTCGCGATCTAATCGAGAAAAGACACCGCGGTTTGGACAAATGAAAAGTACATGTCTTTGTCGTTTTCTATATTTGAGCTTAATTCGACGGGATTCGGGGTCTCTACAATACCCCTCGCTGCCTCATCTACGATTTAAATACAGCAAAATCAGGCGCAAAGGAGGGCGTTTCCCCCCTGATGTCTGCGTAGTCGATGTCTGAAGCCTGACTCAGTGGCGGTTCGTGGGTTCAAAAGAGGTGGGGGGGGGGGTTGAAAAATGTGAAGACTTCTTTTTTTTCCCTTTTCACCTTTCTTTTCTCCATATTATAATGGGGGGGGGGGTTTATGTGCTAGGAACTTTTCCCCTTTTTTGAACCATTTTTCAAAAAATTGCGTCGGGAAGGGGGAGTGGAGCCCCCAAAGCCCCCTCTCCAACCCACGGACCGCCACTGGCTCGACTTCGGTTTGACAAGCATCGTAATGATCCCGAAAGACCTCTGCCACTGATATCGGGCCTACTTTGGGCCCCCACCAGACAAAATGCTAGATTATTTTTGGCCACTCTAATCAACAACTCGTTTTACACTAGAGAAACAATGCCACAACTTAGACAGTAAGACGGATCGTGATTCTTGTCGCCAAAACGCCCTACACAGACAAAACGTTGGGTATTCTTGTTTCTCCAAAGTTTACCTCCTATTGCACAGACAATTGGACTCTTGCAAACTTTTGCTACACAGGGGATTGAAGAGTTGATTCTTGCATAAAAACCTGTAAAAATGACGACGAGTACTCTGAAAAATCACGAAATTCACTCTCAGAATCGGGCTTAATGGTGGAGAGACGCAAGTACCGTGGGAGATTCCTGTCTAAATTGAGACATATATTATCTCTGTGTTTAGAGCAAGTGACAAATTAGACAGGCATCTCCAATGATACCTGCGTTGAACCGCCCTTATGATTTCGCCGTTGTAGCAGTTTTGTGAGTTTCATCCTGAATTTTAGACGTTTTGAGTGTGATTTTTGTGATTTTCGCTGGTTTTTTCATCAGATTGTTCTATTTTTTTGCTCACAGCAAACTTTTGCAAGAGCCCTATTTTTAGAAACAATGTCGTTTACTTTGGAAATTTAGACGAAAAATTGGAGATTCCCAACTCGTTGGGAATCGACGACTATGGAGTTTTCTCAAACTTATCAGTCCAAAGTCCCCCAAAGCGGACAGTATTTTCCTCGCAAAAATGGTATATACTGCCGGTGTAATACGATGTAAACTTAGGGGAAAAAGTCCGCGGAGGTTTTTTCCCGTGTGCGCTGACTATCTCGGCCCCATGCATCTCCACTTGAAACACGGTAGAATCAGGCGCAACGGGAGGCGTTGCCCCTCTTAATCAACCCACCGTCGATCCCTGGAGCTAAACCTTTGCTTCAATTTATCTCGGAAAATATGAATGACCTTTTTTGTTTACATCAGACCCAAAGTAAGCCCAAACGAGATTAAACGTCTGATTCTCGACTACGCCATCGTCATTTTTCCGAGACTCCAACTATAGCTCGGATCTTTGAAAATGGATATCTCGCGATCTTGCAATGATTTTTTTTGCATTTAAAATCGAGACAATACCGTAAAATACAGCGTTAGGTCCCGATTTAGATCTAGAAGGTAATAATTGACGTGATAGGGGCAAGAGAGGCACTTCCTCGGAAGTGTTTCCCTTGCATAAAACGTCTTAAATAACACCTCATACCTTCAAGAATATAACCCCACCAAATATAATTTCAATAGGACATTTAAGGAATTCAAGAGCGAAAAAAAATGTAACGGTAAGTCGAGCAAAAATTGCAATTTCTTGAGTACGCATGCAATACGCATCGCCGCGCCGCGCCTCGGCCATATCTATTGCTACTGCTACACGCACGCACCACCGCTAATCAGATTACGTTCTGAAAAATGCAAAGACATTATAGAAGAAGACTGGCCCCTAGCGGCGAGATTTGAAGCCGGTTACTGTCATAGGCAGGGCTTCCCCCCTCAGGGGTATGAACCAAATTAACATTGTGGCTTATGGAGCCGAGACATAAAACTGTTTCAAAAGAATGTTAATTACTTTTTGTTTTCAAAAGTACTCAGATATGTTATGCAGCTTATGTCAAAGTTGAAATTGACGAACTTAAACGCAAGGTTCGGTCAATTTATCCGCTATATACCTATTTACGATAGAAAGTACGGCAGATAGGTTACTGGTGCTAAAGTAAACAATGACCGACCGATCGTTAACTTCGATTTTTAAAGAACGGGCGCCTTAAAATTTATCCAAATTTTCAGTTTAAATGTATGTTACACTACACAGAATAGCATATGTGAGACTCGACATTGTTATTCGCTAAAATGATTGACTAAAATAGGTTTGAAGAGCGAGGCTCTATAAGAGCTGATGTTAAATTGGTTCATATCCCCGCGCGGGGAAGTACCCTGGCCATCAGCCCGTGCCAAGACCGGCTTCACTTTTCCTCCGTGCAAAGAGAGAGCAGGGGCCAGCCTTTTTCTATAATGTCCTTGGAAAAATGATAGAATGTTAAGATAACCAATGCCACGGCAATCAGATGTATAATCAATCGTTTTTTTTTAATAGGTTCAGGCGAGTATTTATCCCATTAGATCTTTGTTTTAGGTCACGTGATAGTGTTTTTTTACTGAATGTTAAAATCTTTTTTCGTTGCTACTCCAAGTTCTATGGAAGAAGGGGGAGGGCACTCCTTTCGCCAACCTTCCACCATAGTTATGAATAGTAAATCAAAGTTAAAAGAATTAATGCGTCCTTAAAATCGACCTTAATTATTGTAAAAGGCACACCCCCTCCCACCTCATTATACCCCAAAAATTTTTAACAAGTGCATATTTTTTTCCCTTTTGTAAAAAATGCAAGTTGAAGTTTTATGCGCTTTACTCATAGCAAGGTTTTAAATGTGACTCCCTTACACCCAACGCCTCAATCATCACTGATTCTCTAGGTGCTGTATTAATTTCAAATTTACATCTTCTCATTGTATCTTTTCTCAACAGAGAGGCTTTCTTAAATTTTGCATTTTTTATCAGAAAATAGTTGACTAGGTACTACAACACTTAAAATTTCAACATTCATGGGCGGCCCCCCCCCCCCCCCACCTCACCCGAAAAATATTCTAGATCCGCCACTGGCATGAATCATCATAGTGACGCAAATTGGGAATTGGAATATGGCAGCGTGCATCTATCTAATTAGTTCACTACGATGTAATTAATATATACAAAATGTAAACTTGCAAGTTAATTGTGATAGCTTGGAACTCTTCGAAATCACGATTGGAGCTTCAATTAGGCAAGAATAGTATATTTTATTTTAAAAAAATCTCAGGTGCCGCCGCAAAAATCAATCACAACAAGGGCACAGAAAACGGCTTACTCTGTTGGTATAGTTTTTGGGAGGAACGAGAGGAACATTAATGTGTTGGCGCGCAGGATAGTTGAGTGGAAGGGGGAAAGACCTTGAGTGAAAAATAGGACAAACGAAGGAAGTCTGAGGATAACAAGCGTGAGGAGGAACACCCTTTCAAAAACACAAATACCTACCACGCTTAGAGAATACGGAACACGGCAACGTTGTTAGCGGTCATTTAGACGAGGACCAGAATCAAGCGTAGTTTGCTAGAGACCTGTATAAGTGCTCCGCGCTGGGACCAGAATCAATCCTTATTTGTGACGCCGATTCCGGACCCGATCCTGGTCCCAAGACGACCAGGATCACGTCAAAAATCTATCCTCTTTGACCAGGATCGGGGGATGCAGAAAATATATATTATATATATATTATATATATATATATATATATATATATATATTTTATATATATATATATAATATATATAATATTTATTATAAATATATAATATATTATATATATATTGTATGTATGTTTCAACCCGTTTTACCGTTTTTTTGTCCCCCGATCCTGTTTGTAATTTTTGGTTTTTTTTTTGAAAATTTTTTTAAAATATTTGTTGGGTTTATTCTGGATGAGTTCGAAGATGGTGTAAATCCGACAGTTAGTTTTCGCGTTTTGGGCCGTTTTGGGGGTCGTAAATGTGTTTTTAGGTTTTTTTTTAGGAGTGTTTTTTTGGTATTTTTTTTTTTTGGAAAATTTTTGTTAGCCGTTTGATACGCAACTTTTTTTCTCGAGTCATTTTTTTGTTTTTGCGTTGTAAGCGAGTTATAGTGATGTGTTTTCGGGTTTTTTTGGGAGGTTTTTTTTTTTATATGAAAAAATTGTTTTTTTTTGGGTTTAAAAATTTTTAGTATATATCGTGGAGGATGTTTTTAGTTCGTATGCTCCATTTCTTTAAAATTTTTCCCTTTTGTTTTACGTGTTTTTCGAGCTATTTAGTTTCTTATGGGATTTTTCATGTGAAAGACAAGGATAGAGTATTGGTTTAAATTTCTCGTTCTTTGTTTTACACGTGCACTGTTGCTTAGGTACGTTATTAATTTTTTTTCTTGTTTGATCAGCTGCCCTTTTTCAGATTTATTCCTCATTAGCGTTACAAAGATTACACATTTTTCTATCTTGGTACTATAATCTTTTTCTCATGGGTATTTTTATTTTAAAAGTTGAACAGCTGATAAAAAAAAAAAAAAAAAAAAAAAAAAGAATAATTCAAAGAAAATCAAACATAACCTATTTATTGAAATTTTTGAAAAAATTATATAACCTAGTTTTTTTTCTCACTTGCATTGTAAAGATTACACATTTCTCTATTGGTAATATAATCTTTTCCCAAAAATATTTGGTTTTTAGCAGCTGATGAAATAAAAAAAAAAATTTTAAAGAAAATTATAACCTAAATTTTAAATTTTTTAAAAAATGATGTAAACCCAAACATGGGAAACTACTTCGTCTTACCGGGCCCGCCGGGAGGCATTTTTGTACCCTTTTAGAATTGAAATCTAAAAAATTTACATCATGATGTACACACATTGTGCACAAATTTTATTGTTTTTAAATGAAGTGTAAGGAGATAAAAGATTAAAAAAAGTAATTGATTTTTATTGGGTTTTTTTTATAATTTTATTTATAAAAACGCTCAGTTTTTTACAATTACGTTTAATAGGTGAACCCTCACTCAAACTCTTGATATTTTTTACACTGTTTTTTATTTTAAAAAAATCAACCCTATGAAAGTAAAAAAATAGGTAATAAATTTTAGCCTCAATTTTTGCGATTTATACACAGTATTCAAAAATGAAATAGGGAGTGCAGTGAGTGTGTACAAAAAAAAAATGAAAAAAAAATGATGTTTATCGCTTGTTCAATCCGTCAAAATATATTCACAGTTTTTAATAAAATCGAACCAAATAACGTTTTTGCAGAATGTTGAGTATTTTGACTAAATTAACCAACCTTTTTTTCAAACTTTTTCTTATAGTTTCATTTATTATTTTCACATATTTTCACCACGTTTTTACTCAGCCCTATTTTAAATCATTTATAGGGAGTTTTTAGACTAACTGACGATTTTTTACACTGTTTTCCTCATGAGTTTGGGTTGGGGAATTATCTGTAAAAAAAGAAAACTGTCTGTTGAGTTCATCAGAAATCACTTGCATTCGTTGAGAAATTGTTGGGATGAAATTTCTCGCTATCAAACTTTGACAGAAAGTGAAATGGAAGAATTTCAAGATTTAATTAATTGGAGTCTTGCATCCGATACCAAATAATGAGTGAGAGCTTTGTAAATGCATTCAAAAAAAAAAGTAGATTGGGATAAATTGATAAATATCAAGCATCTAATTTTGATTTTGTTGCAAAAATGAGAAGTTCCGCACTTGATGAATTGGTTGAATAGAGTGAATGAGAACAGATCATCTCAGTCAACGGGCCTTATCTGAGTCCGCGCTGATAACGCTTCCGTACTGAGCCCGAGATGGGCCTTATCTCCATATAAGTTTCGATATCTCTATATTCGATAAATACAATTTTACTATCTCAATAAATTTCGATAATTACATAAATTTCGATATCTCTATATTCGATATATTCTCGCTGAATTGCAAACTTAACTACAACTTATTTCCCATCTATATCTGTCGGCCGTCTAGAGTCAAGTGGTAGCGCGCTCACTTGGCAACATGGCGGTCCCGGGTTCGATTCCCGGCAATGGCGATATTTCATTGTATTGGCGCCTGCAATGAAATATGTGCGCACGCTGTTGGACTGGGTGTGGTATGTGTGTGTGTGTGAATGAATGAATGAGTGTATAAATGTAAAAAAGCCATTAAAAAAAAAAATAAAAAAAATAAAAAAATAAAAAGCTATCTAGCACCAAAAAAATTAAATGTAAATAGATGTGAAGTAGGTTAATCATAATAAGAGTCTTCTGTCCAATCTGGTGAACAGATTGAGATTTGAGGACGACAAGTTCCCTAAAGCTTACACTCAACTCATCCGAGGGGGGGGGGTATGGGGGGAATTGGTGGGGATGGGTGGGTTGAGTGTAAGCTCTGGGTGCTTCGGGATATCCGGAGTCCCAAACACACATATTGCAGAAAATAAAAACTTGAATATTTTTGAAAAAATGAGTCTTTCATACCAATAAGTTCAGTGGTCAAAAATAATCTTGACACTTGAAAATGTGTAAAAAAAAAGGGTAAATCTTAACTTTAAAAATTTATATCTTGGCTGAACACTTGTGCGCAATGAAAAAATACGGGGAGAATACTTGAAATAAGTCTAAAAATAATGGAAAAGTGAAGGTTTATTTTAAGATTTATTTTTCAAGAAATTAAGACTTTCGTTTTTTTGGGTAAAATTGATATTAATTGAGAGTTAGATGGACTGTCTTCAACGTACGCCCTTACTACTTATAATACATATATATCTGACATCTGATAAGTATAAGGCTAGTGTAAAAGTAAATCTGCTTTCCATGTGCTATAATTTGGGTGCCACCCCTTCCCTGAGTAATTAGGTCGCCAGGGAATCGGGGATAGTAGGTCAGATGGCTTTCAAAGGGGTACCAGTTTGAGAAGGCATCTTGGGCTGAAAAAATGTCAAAATTCGAGCAATCTCAAACCAATTACTCAAACAAATAGCTGCTCTTCGTTCCCATACGCTTGAACGCATAGCAGAGCTGCCATTCTGCGTCGAATTAATGGCATTTTTCAATTTGCCGATGATTCCACCGGTTGAAAAAAGATTACAGTTCAGTTCAGTTTATGACTAGACTGCACGAAAATACTCTGATCTGTAAGATTTCTTCAATCAATGGAAACGCCGATATTATTAAAAATATCTGCAAGTTTATCAAATTCATCGACGACTCTGCCGGTTGAAAAAAGATCACAGGCCAAAGTTTTTAGTGCAGTACAGTCAAACACTGAGCTGAACTTTTTAATCTTTTCTCAACCGGTGGAGTCATCGGTGAATTGAAAAATGTCATTGATTATAAGCAAAACGGTAGCTCTAAGGAACGCAGACGCAGAACCAGGGATCTTTTAGCAGTGGCGGCACGTGCAATTTGGCATCAATGTTAATCCTCCATTTGATTTTATGTAAAACTATCGAATCGATAATGAAGCGCTGCTTCACTAGCATTCGGTCGTTTTACATTGAGTCAAATCGAGGAAAACATGATTGCCAAATTGCACGAGCAGCCTGTCTTTTGACTCTGCTCGAATCGGCAACATTGATCGAAGAACCATAAGCAGTTCTAACCCGAATGCGGACAACACGGACAACAGAACACAGATTGAGCCTTCAGACATAACTACCAGATAAAGTATATATATAAAAAAAAAAAAAAAAAAAAAAAAGAGGATCTGTTTTTGTCGTATAAGAAAAAATTATACGAACACCAAAATAAAACTGTTCGAATTCGTCACTCTCTCGTCCAATTCAGCGTTTATTTATTTATTTATGTTGGTTTTTTTTGTTTTTTTTTTTTTTTTTTTTTGTTTTTTTGTTTGTTTGTTTTGTTGAGAAACAATCATGTAATAAAATGATTAATACAGTGTTGTATGGTTGGAGATAAAAATCCGCGCTCATTTAGTTGGGTCGTTCACAGTTTTTACCAAACATTTAGGCAACTATGGGATTGACATACTTAATTGATAATTGATAGACTATCAACACGACAAACGATTTGCTGCACATTGAAAGCGAACGAACACTGACTGATAGCAAAGATACCGATATTTACCGAATCAATCCATAGATAGCGCCACTAGTCGCTTTTAGGGAATGTCGCGTTTTTGGCATTTTAAACAACCGAAAACACAGAAAAAAATCAAACTCCAAGAGCGTCAGCACCTGCGAAATTTTTTAGGGATTTTTTTGAGCCCAAAACAAGCAAAATGGTTGAGAACCAAAACGGTAATTTAATAAATTCATTTCGCCTTAAGCCTAGTGAATGCAAATAAGAATGAGTGCGAGTGATACTCTATGTCTATCTACCACACTCGCACTCGTTCAGGCTTCGGGGACATTTCTTATTTCATCATTTCCGGCTTAATTATTGAGGGTCTCAGCTTGAAACTTCCAAGATACTTTCCTGAGGTATATTTGCAGACTGTGCTGACGTTCCTCGAATTTATATTTTTGGCGTAAATTCATCAATTTCAGCCAAAAACTGATGTCTTTTCGAGCAGCGCTAGTGGCGCCATCCATCGGATTGAAATATGGAAATGTTTCGCCAGGAATCACCTTAAGCTGACATGGTACGATGCTAGAGAACATTTAAAGTAAGTCTCGCCTTTTTGTCTTTTTCCCAACATTTGTCGGTACAATTTCCTCCCAACCTTTAAAAAAGTAATGGTAACTTTCTCTCAGAGAACAAACAAAGGGACTGTGGAGGCTCCCGGATGGCCTCATCTGATGCTACTCACAACCAGTGGCGTAGCGCGCAATTTGGCATCGTTGCAATTCGTCCCTTTAAACCCATGAAAAATATCTAAATAATAGGTGAACACCTTCGTATTCGACCTTTTACATGGGTTTAAATGGACGCAATTCAACGTTGCCAAATTGCACACTCCGCCACTGATGCTACTAGTTAGAGAACAGGAAAACTGGTCCGGTAAAAGTTCCCAGTTTCGCTTAAAAATGTATTAACCTACAAAACGTTATGATGACGTAACTTTATAAAATTGAATTCTATTCCGAAGACAACATAACGAGTTAAGTTCATAAGAAAGCTGATGAGATGGAATTTAACATTTTAAAAAGAACTTTCGATTAAAAAAAAAAAAGTCCCTAAAACAAAGCTGACAGAACCGACTTTCTAAAATTGGGGTTATGAATGTCTGGCTTCAATTTTGTTTTGTTTGGAATAAGCAAAGCTAATATAAAAATCAATGATGATATCGTGAGTTATGACGTGACACTAATCCACTGGCAGATCCAGGCATTTGTCCTTCTCTATCTTTCGTCATTAGAATGCGTGTGTTAGAATTTAGAAAAGGAGAGATCAGGGGCAGTCACGTGATTTTCGCCCCCTCTTCTATCCTTTTCTAACACATGCGTTCTAATGGAAAAAGAGAGAGAAGACAATTTCTTGGATCCGCCAGTGCACTAATCACACTGACAATGAGAGAAAGAATCGAAGTCGTACTTTAATTCACTAGATTATTCTGGCAGTCCCAATTTAATTCAGACTTCTCAGAGGAGGAACAAATCTTTCAAACAATAATGTAGGTAATATTTTACTGTAAGTTAGGACCGAAAACAAGAGGCTCAGAGACAGTGGCAACCATACTTTTCACCATTTAAAGCCGGGTAAAAATTGAGTCCATTGGGGGTGGGGGCTTCCCCGACAATCGATTATTTTACATGGGTTCAAATGGAGGAATTTCCAAGCTACCTCTTTTACGAGTGACTACAGTTCGGAAACAACTTCGATGATGGGAAAAAAAGGAAAAAAGGGGGGAAGGGGGGGGGGGACAAGATTCCAAAAGATAAGTTTTAAGGGAGGGAATAATATAATTTTACGCACATATAAATGTAAACGGTAAATTCTTATTACACCCATGAAAGAATGCGATAAAAAGAACAAATTTTATTACGTAACATATAGATAGGTTTGCTATTGCTTGGAAAGGGAAAAACTGAGATGGACATTGGTAATGATATTCCTATGCGACCTGAAATATTCTTTTGTTGTTGAAATAGTCGAAAATTACGTTTCAGCTGCCCGGGCAGAATTTTTATACATTTTTTTTTAAAGGGATCCCCGGATACGGATCCACCAGCAACTTTGAGAAGGGGGGGGAGGCACCTCTGGCACCACTCTTCTGAAGAGCCTGAGCTACGGTCTTAAAAATCTTAATAGAGGGACTTGTCTAACGAAAACATCTTCCTCTGCCGATAGGATTGGACTCATGGGCATGCACAGAAATACATTTTAATCTACGGGCCTAAATTATCGAATAGTGCGTGCCGCAGGCGTGCGAAATGTTCCTACACTTCGATGGTCTCACGCAATCCGGGACGTTCTCGTCACAGGATTTATGAAAAATTTCCTCACAAAAATTAGTAAAGTGGTGACTTTTTTTGGCTTATTTAAATTAAATATTTCAACACCGCATGTACACAAAATACTTTCTAAATTTTGAGGCTATTTTCCGGGGAAAATTTTTCAAGCCTGAGAGAGGGGGGAAAAAAAAGACGAAGTCCCAAAAGTTTCCTCACTTTCACGCGATCCGCGGATCGGTTGTATGGAATAATTCCATCATGGCAGAATTTAAAAAAAATTAGACTGGAGAAAACTCAATATTTACTTTCGGGTCCGTCATGACCCCCCTCCCCACCTCTTGGTAATCTACGTATATCAGATACCTTATGAATATGGAGGTTAATACGGCAGTCACGTAAATAAAATAGACGCATCTCGTGACATTAACTATGGATAACTAATAGAATTTAAAATGAATTATTCGGAAGACGCTTTGAAAGAGTGATTAGCGTTACTCTGGTGGGGGGGGGGGGGAGGAGGACTGCTGTACCCTCCAAATGAGCGCCCGTAGAGTCTCGACCCACGAATGAAAAAAACCCCTAAATCAATTGATTTATCCCCCGATTTAGCAACACTGTTTAGCGGTTCGGCTTTGAATCGATACCACGAAGCCATTACGCAAAACAACTTTCCTAGCCTGCAGGTCTCGATCAGAAGATCTTTTTATTTTTTTCATTTTGAAGCGAGACACCCGAGTTCCTTTTGTTCTCCAGCTCAACAGTTTGTCATCACTCAACACGTGGACCTTGCTGCTGCGGCCAGTGGCGGCTCGTGAAAGAGCAATCATAGTTTTCTTTTTTAAAGAAACTGAACTCATTCAAAAATTTGGAGATTCAGTTGAGCCTCCTGAGGATCGATATTTTTCCATACACTTATTTACATGGAAGCAATATATCGATAGATAGCGATGCACTACTACTGGCCCATAAACTAAGTCACGAACGCTACTCGTTTTCGCCTTTTGACTTTCACACAAAAAATTAAAATTGTGCGAGGACAATGTTGCCAAATAGCGCGAGCCACCACTGATATTTTAATCTTGAGAAAATTTGGATGGGTCTTTTTTATATGGTCGCCCTGTTGAGGATTTAAGCTATTTTGTGATTCCATTTTCGAATCTTTTGGTCCAATTTTCAAAATCATCCTACTTGGTAAGAACCCCCTCACTTTCTTAGGCCCCATTTTAAACAATGCTTCCTCATTGGTGCATACTAAGAAAATCAGTTCAAATAAGGGTACCTTATCAATGAGTCTGATGCGTACTTATGCCACAACAATATGCAACCTTGATTGCTTATTTCTTACGTAAAGTTCGGCAAAAATAACGCGATGCGCACATTAAAAACATTCAAAAACCAATTTGACTCAGGGAATCACTTCAATTTCAAACAGCCCGCGTATATGTAGTTGTCACCAATATTGTAACCTACAAAATAATGGAATTTCCTCCTATTTTGATTTTGGAAATATTGGCTGCATTATTTGCTATCTGGTCTTTTCAAGCTTATCAAAGATTACAAAATAATACAAGAATCGTATGCATCTAAACGAAACATTCAAATGTTTGTAAGTTACGCTGATGTTAACATAAACGCGGTGGTTCCGTCTATGTAGTTGTATGACTTGTATGTCGGTGATAATGGTGTCTAGTGTAGCGCGGGATATTTGAAATAGATGAGATTTTCTGAGTTGATGAGTGGATTTTGAAAGCTTTAAATGTGCGCATCGTTATTTCCGCCGAATTTTACGTTAAAATCAACGTCATATTGCTGTAGCAAAAGTGCGCAACAGACCCATTACAATGATCTTAAGTAAGGAAAAACATTTTCTCTTTTAATTCCCTCCCTTCCGCGTCGGACTGAAGTCACGGGAGTCGAAACAAGCACAAATTAGAACTAAATTTTTTCGACACAAAAATAATAAAAAAAAAGTATTTCAGGTAGAATGAATCACTTTCATAAAGGACATAGATTCATTCTTCGAACGAAAATTCAAGGACAATATGTATTGGTGCCGATGGAAATTACTATTCATAAATCAACGTTGGAGAATTTTAGTGGTAGTGCCGTCGGTTTCGACGATAAAACTGAATCGTAACATTAGACTCCGCAACCATGATTATATCGATATTTCCTTCATAAAAGCTTACGGAAAAGAATCGATTAACATGCAATCAGACTGTAAATTTGGAACCAAAATACTAGCATTGAGCGCGACATTTTCTCTGAAGATAGTCCACCCTTGACGGGCGAAACGGCGAATAAAATTATTAAAAGATATGATCTGTTTGTTTTAAGATGATAGGAGGCAGATGGTTAATTAAGTCGGCGACCTACTGTGGCAACAAGGCGGGCCGCTTGACGGCTAGAGTCAGCAGTGACCAATCAATAAATAATTCTCATCAACAACTTGAGAGAACATAGTTTGCAATGGAACCCAAATAAAAAGCTTTATTTTACTCAAAGCTATAATTTTTGTCTCCACTGAAACTTTGAAAAGTCATTAAAATCAAATATAGTACGAACAAAGTTTATTAAAATGAACCTGATGTACCTACTTGACGCTTTGCTTGGACAGCTTTGAAAAAAAGAAGAAAAAAAAGAGCGAACACAAACGCCAATTCACACAAGTTTACTTGTAATGCATGACTCACACAAGTCACAGCCCAAACCTGATGAATCCTAACCTGAGTGAAAGAGCTTCTGCGACAAGATTGTTGAGACAGAGGTTAATATTTTAAAACTTATCTCAGAAGTCAACATAGTTGAACTTAAAATCATTAAAATCAGAAGTAGAAACAATAATAACTATCAAAATAAACCCAATGTGCTTGATAGTTTTCTTGGACTAATTACTACAGCACCAATGCACACATATTCAGTTACAATATCAAAGTTTGATGATCAAACTCACCGACCAAACCTGATGTAACCTGACGGGTAGCGCCATTCGGTGGCAGGGGAGAGGGGGCGGCTATTGCCTTCCCTGTGGCTTGGCACACCCCAAAATTTTGGTTCACACAGAAAATTCAAGAAGTAAACAACAGAAAAAGGTTGTGTCATATTTAGTGAACTCACTCTACTCGTATAAGATTTTGAAGAAAAGTCATTACAAGAAAGAATGTAAAAGAAATGGATTTGGAAAAATTGCCCAAATTGTAAATCATTTAAGACCTGAGCTCAGAGCTTCATGAATAATATGCATGAGAGGGACGAACCAAAACCTGTAGATGGTAGCGTCACACAAGCCTCAACACAACATTGATTACTTCAGCAGCAGCCAAGTCTTACAATGCTCGACCAATATCATCATTCATAGACAGTCTTAACTGTCGTTTTAAATCAAAAGTAAATAATCAGCCTGCTGCCCCTGCCAAGTGAGCAGTTATTTAGCAAAGAATTTAGACTCGCAGCTAATCAACCACTCACCTATGCCTGCTGATGCTCGTCATGGACATGGGCAGCACCGCTACTTGCCAGGAGCCAATAGAGACCTACATGCATCTTCTTATTGCATCAAACTTAAGTTCTTAAAGCACGAAATGCAGGTGGATGAGAAGCAAGTCTTTTTCCTTCCAGAGACCAGGGCGGTGAAACCGTAGACCCTAGGTTAGAGGTCATTTTAGAGGAGTTAGCTGATAACAGTTGTCATGTGTTCAGAGCAAAAACCCAAATTTGGGAGATTTTTGAATTCTGATACGCA